>CM066342.1:11283633-11678633 GCA_033807585.1 Hydrophis major | reverse complement strand
TGGAGCTTTTGGATTTCAATTTCCCTGACCCTCACGTGAGCTGCTTCACCGTCAACTCCCTGAAAAAGCTGACGTGAGTTAAAATTCATCTCTCTCAAAGAAGAAGAGAAAGCAGAGAGGGATGGGGTGGTGAGGAAGAGAAAGGAAAGGAAGAGTTCTGCTGTAATACAACTTCCGGTTTTAATTTTAAAAAGGGGGACCAACTTCAACCCAGGGTGCTGTTTTTTCAAACTCGGACGATTTTAAGATTGGGTGGGTGTCAGGATTCCAACACTTCACCCCATTTATATCATGAGTCTCTAGCCAAACTCCAAAAGGATTTATTGGGAGTTAAAAGATGCGGCACTGCCTGGGTGTAGCTGACTTTGAGACACATCATTCATTGTTACCCTTGACCCTGGTTTCCACCCCCCCCCCACCCTCCCTGGCTGTATCGTAATTCATATTCTCCAATGGGACACATCCATAGCCAAGAGTCATCCCTCAGGCTCTCCAGTTAGAATTTTGCATGGCAGAAACTTCGGTCACCTAGAAATTATCTTTGAAAACATTTATGGAATGCAAGCTGCTGCACTGCTTCCCCCTCTGCTGCTGTTGGCAATTCTAAAAAGACCACAGAAATATTTTTTTGAGTTGACAGTGGGTTTCGACTCCCAGAATTCCCCAGCCAGCCATGAATTCTGCGAGTTGGGTAGATTTCAACTCCCAGGTTAAAATTTGTCCAGACTGAAAAAGATCGTATCAAGCTAGGTTTGTTGTGCCTTGGTATCTTTTTGTTGTTGAGAAAAACAGGGCAAAAAGTACGTGACACAACACAGGGTGAGATTAAATTGCGAATGAGGGGATGGAAAAGGAGGTTGTTGAACTTGCCTTCCCCTGAATGTGGCCCTCCCCAGGCAGATTGGAGTACAACTTTCATCATCCTTGTCTCCAGGATGGGAGTCAAACCAGTCCTCTAAACAGAGAGATCTAGTTCAGCTGCTAAACCAGGTTGTTTTAAAGATCTGACAGCTCCTTTCCCTCAACTGGCCAAGATGGGTTAGTTTAAACCTGGATCATGGTTAGTTTAAATCTGGAAACCCAGAAAAAAACAGGATAATTCCCTGGGGGTTAAACATGGGTTGTCCGAATGGCTACGCAAGTGAGGGAACCATGGATTAACCCTCTGCTCTCCCCCCGCAGGGATGCCGAATTGTTCCAGTATCTCTTACAGCTGGTTCAGGTTTTGAAATACCAATCCTACTTAGACTGTGAATTAACCAAGTTCCTTTTGGGAAGGGCCTTATCCAACCGGAAGGTCGGCCATTTCCTCTTCTGGCATCTCAGGTGAGAGAAGAGGTTTTGGGAGAAGCAAGCTGGGTTTACGGCCCGTTCTCTGGGATTGGAAATTTTGAGGAAATGACGACGGACACCCCATCCATCCATCCATCCATCCATCCATCCATCCATCCGCAGCTCTTTGCTTATATTCACTTCTCAGCAGCTGAGATTTGGAGATAGGCTGCCCTGGAACATGGAGGCTTAGTTAACTGAGAATAACTATAACTATCTGGGTCATATAATATCTATGTGGGTATAGACACCATTTTGCATTGATTTATTTTGTCATGTTTAGGCAGTGTAGATTGGAGGTGGTGACCCTTTGAGAGCCGTATGCAACAGAATTTCATTTGAATATATGCTGATTAGACTTAGAATAACTTTATTGTCGCTTATATGTACACTCATTTGTCAAGCCCCCGGGGAAATCAGGAATAGAATAAACAGAGTTGGAAGGGACCTTGGAGGTCTTCTCGCCTGCTTAGGCAGGAAACCCTACACCACTTCAGACAAAGGGTTCAGACAACATCTTTGTGAAAAATTCCAGCATTTAGAGCATTTACAATTCTGGAGGCAAGTTGTTTCACTGATTAAGTTGTTCTAACTGTCAGAAAATTTCTCCTTCATTCTAAGTTGTTTGATTAGTTTCCACCCTTTTGTTTCTTGTCCTCAGATTCAGGCAGTTCAAATGAGTATAAAACTTTATTGCAAGCTCAAGCTCCCTACACGAATCTGAACTACTAACGGTCAAGGGAAAGGAGCGGGAGATAAGAAGAAATTCAATGAGCCACAGCTGCCCAGGGGTTGTAGCAATCTATTGTAACTCCCCCGGGATTAAAATTCTGTTTTTTGTTTTGTTTTTTCCCTTGCTTGGGTTCCATGTCTCCTTCGACGCTGAACTGTGGTTAGATCGGAAATGCACTTCCCTTCGCTTGCCTTAAGGTTTGGCCTGATTCTCGAGGCCTACTGCCGGGGAAACGCTGACCATATCAAAGCTCTAATGAAACAGGTAAGGAGGCTCCCTTGGGAAGTGAGAATGGTCTTGGGCAGAGGTCTGCAACCCGCGGCTCTGGAGCCACATGCAGCTCTTTTGGCCCTCTGTTGCGGCTCCCTGTTGGCTGATCCCACCACTGGCTGGCCCCACCCCTCCTCTCGTCCCCATCACTCCTCGCCTGGCCTGAGAAGGTAAGCGTTCTGACCCAGGCTTCAAAACACAAACTTATTTTAAAAGCAAAACCTATTTTATTGCAACACTGGGAATTACTTGCATTCCCAGCCAAACTAATTATAAACCAAGATAAGCACACACCTGTCAGTGCTGTGGAATGCTGCCAAAAACAGAAGGATCCAAATTAATTGTAACAGAAACCACCCAAAGTACCAGAAAAAAACGATCAGAATACACAAAGCTTCAAGGAGGACTCGGAATCTAATTGAACTGCTTTGGTTCCTATTCTATTCTATTCTTTTTACACTGAGAGCCTTTGCACCAAGACAAATTCCTTGTGTGTCCAATCACACTTGGCCAATAAAGAATTCAATTCAGTTCAGTTCAGTTCTGTTTACACTGATCTAACTTCCATGTGATCTAACTTTCTGTCTCCCTCCGGATTCAACTCAAGTGGTATCTGAGAACTTGTGTGTCTGGTCACATTTGCCCAATGAAGTATTCTATTATTATGTCCAACCTCGAGAGGATTGTCTTTGCGAGCCCCCTGTGGGATCCACTTGACCTAACTTTCTCTCTCTCTCTCCGGATTCAAGAGCGAAGCCCTCAACAAGCTGAAGGCCCTCAATGACCTCATCAAAGTCAGCGCTCAAAAAAACACCAAGCCTCAAACCAAGGAGTTCATGCACACCTGTATGCGCCAAGAGACCTATCTAGAGGCCCTCTCCCATCTCCAGTCCCCTCTGGATCCCCGAATCTTCCTGGCAAGAGTCAGGTAAGAGTGCTGGAGAAAGGCGGGGAGTGGGGAACGGATGGTTCAGGGTGGGCCTGAAAATTAATAGGATCTTGTGAGAAGGCCAGCCCAGTCTTGCTGGGTTAAATGAGAGAATTAATGTTGGTCAAGGGTCATGATTTTTTTTAGCAACTGCTAAAATTGATGGGCATTGCAGTGCTGAGATGAAGTTGGGGTGAATGAGGAAAGAGGGAGAAATAGCAGCAACATTCATTCTAATTTAGAGAACTACCACCTCATAATAGTGACTGATTTAACTCGGTGTTTCTCAACCTGTGCAATTTTAAGAGGGGTGGACTTCAACACCTAGGATTCCCCAGCCAGCAAAGCTCCAGTGGCATCTGAGAACTTCTGCCCCAGAGACAAATCCAGTCACACTTGGCCAATCAAGTCTTCTATTATTGTTTACAACCCTACTGGGGAATTCTGGGAGTTGGAAGTCCACCACCCCACTTAAAATGGCCAAGGTTAAGAAATGCTGATCTCACTTCAAAGTTAGTGTGTGTGTATGTGTGTGTTTAGGTCAGTTCTCCAGTTCGCCAGTGGCAAGGATATTTCTGCCCCCTTTTAACAAGGGATTTGAGTTGTGTGTCACCACCCCGTCTCCACACACACACACACAAGCACACACTTTTTGTATGTGCCTCTTTTCAGTGTAGAGCTTTGCACCGTCATGGATTCCAAGATGAAACCGCTGTGGATTATGTTTAGCAACGGCGAGGCGGGAGGACACAGCACTGGCTTGATATTCAAAAACGGGGACGGTAAGAGAGAGCAACAAACCCAGCTTTTGGTTAGCAAGAGGGTGTGTACAAGGGGTCAGGATAGATGGCCTCACACGCGGTTTTATGAGGTCACTTTCTACTTCCACTACAGTGAAGGTTTAAAAGGAAGCCTCTACCTCCGGGTGGGTGTTCAAGTGTTTTTCTTAAATTAAAAGAGGAGGTGGGCCCATCTTCTTCCATAAAGACTTCGGCTCCAAGGAGAGAAAAAAACATGAAAAATATGGGTGAGACGATAAGGGGACTTTAAGTAATGCCAAAGAATTCTGCCTCCAGGGGTCCTTGCCACTCTCTGAGCTTATTTTCCTGAGATGTTTCATTACCAAACTAGCTAACGTTATCAGATCCATCTCCAAATTAGTGGCAGAGTTTTGCTTGGTTCTGCCTAGCCAAAGCGCCCCCTTGTGGTCCAGCTGAAAAATCCAGGGTGATGGATGGACAGGATTTCATCCCTGGGATTTCTGATTGGAGAAAGTTGAGGGTTGTAGGATAGAGGGGGGGGGAGGGAGAGAGAGACAGAGACAGACAGGGACAGAGACACACAGAGAGAGACAGAGAGACAGCGACAGCCAGAGACCAAGGGCCAAATCAACCTTTCCCTATTTGGCAGATCTTCGCCAGGATATGTTGACGCTCCAAATGATCCAACTCATGGATATCTTATGGAAGCAAGAAGGTCTCGACTTGAGGTGAGGTGATGTTTGGGGGTAAGCTGCCTCACAGAACTTCGCTTTCTGCGGCTGCAATACAAGCCTGGAAGGTTGCTGAGGAACTCTCTCCATCCTGTTGATTCTTCCGCAGTGGTGTCAAACTCAAGGTCCGCGAGCCAGATCTGGTCCGCTGGGCTGCACAGGAAACAGCAAAGGATTGGCCCGCCGTGCCTCTGCCAGTGAAAACGGAGCTCGGGAGACCGATGCACATCCCTCCCAGATTCTGTTTTTAGCCACGACGGTTTCCGTTTTCACTGGCAGAGGGCGGCTGAAAACCGAGCTTAGGAGTCCATTTTCGCTGTCAGAGCATTCAGGCTACCACAAGTTTCCCCCTGACATGAGTGACCTCAAGCTGGCCTGATGTGGCCCTCAATGAAATTGAATTTGACCCCCCTGTTCTAGTCTTCTCTTCCATCCATTAATTCCCATAAGCTCCGATGAAGATTTCCTTTTCCCTCTCTTTGATCTTCATCTGATCCTTCTTCCAAGTGTCAACTACAAAAATACTCCTTTGGTCTTTTGAATTGCCAGCAGAAAGGAAGTGGGGGAAAGCCGTGCATTCCTTAAATGCTTCAGATAATCGCTTTGGCAACCGAAGCTTCTGGCACGCAATATTATGACTGGAGAGCATGATTGATGGCTCTTGGCTATGGATGTATCTCATTGGAGAATATACATCCAGGGGGTGGGGGGGAAGACCAGGGTCAAGGGGGAAATGAATGATGTGCCAGAGTCGGCCACAACCGGGAAACGCCAACATGTCAACTCCTAATAAATCAAATCTTTTTTACTCTGATAGATGCGGCTAGAGACTTATGATTTGAATGGTGGAGTCCTGACACCAAGCTTGCTCGCATGAGTTTGATCTCTATTTGGGCTTGGTGGAGGTGTCGGCACCCTCCCGACCCCTCACGTTTCACCCCACCAGGGCAGGATCTGATGATTCCTCTCTCTCTTCCTCTCTCTCCTCTGAAGGATGACCCCTTATGGCTGCCTTTCCATGGGAGACAAGATGGGGCTGATCGAAGTGGTGATGAATTCAGACACCATCGCCAACATTCAACTCAACAAGAGCAACATGGCGGCCACTGCCGCTTTCAACAAGGATGCCCTCCTGAATTGGCTGAAATCCAAAAATCCCGGGTATGTTCTAAGGAAGGCCCCAGGCCTTCCAGGTGGGGCTGGGACGACAACTCCCAGTAATCTCCACTAGCATGGCCGACGCTGGGATGGGGACTCAGATCTTGAACAAAGAGGCTCAGAATAAAAGGGGGTCCTAAACCAATCCAGGCTTGAAAAGATGATGAAGATGAGACCGGATGGATAAAGGTTACTCAGAAATAAGGTCCTGTCCATTGGCCATTATCTACTCAACTAATTTAGCTGAAAGGAATAGAGGGGAAGATCTTCTGGTTTGAGAAGACACATGGAAAGTGGACATGTTTTTGACTGGTTGGGACCCAGATCTTCAATGATTTGGCAAGATCTACTTGGAGCAGGGGTCTTCAAACTTGACAGCTTTAAAACTTGTGGACTTCAACTTCCAGAATTCCTGGGCTAACATGACTGGAGGAGGAATTCTGGGAGTTGAAGTCCACAAGTCTTAAAGCTGAAAACCCCTGCTCTAAGTAGATCTTCTCATGAAACTTCTGAGGCCTTCAGATACTTAACTAGATGAATTGTCTTTCTTAAAAACCATAAGAATCAAGGGCAGCGGAGCTTAAAATAAATTTAAGGGAGGAGGAGAACATCTTTTCAGGATAGGAATTCGATCTTGGCTTTCTTTGGCCATTGCTGCTTTGAAAGGGCACCACAGGGTGAGTTTTTAAGCTGCCTTGCAAGAGGCAAGTTGACTTTTCCTTCATCAGCCTGTTCCTCCTCTCTTGTGTAGTGATGCTCTGGAGCAAGCCATTGAGGAATTCACGCTCTCATGTGCCGGATATTGTGTGGCTACGTATGTTTTGGGGATTGGGGACCGTCATAGCGACAACATCATGGTGCGAGAGAATGGACAGGTATTCTGGGATCATGATAGCTGACCCTTCCTTGTTGGTTCTCTTTTTATTCCGTAAGGACCTAGGTTAGATTGGTGGATATAGCAATAGCACTTTAAGACTTATATACTGCTTCACATATTGTTTTATAATCTGAAAAAATCCTACGAGCTGGTTAATGTTGTCCAAGTTGTACAATTTACTCACATTTGCGATGTCCAGTATTGTAAATTGTCTTGTTTCTCAATTTATATACATAAAAGCGATACGTAAAGCCTACAAGCTTGAAATTCACCTATGGGTCCTCTTGGCTTCTAGGGGCTCACTAAGAAAGGGTTTTTTTTGAAATGACCATCAGAGCATGATGATTTCCTATATTAATATTATTAACACGCTCTGATGCTAAGGAGTTCTATTCCACCTCCCCACCTGAAAAGAAATCTGTTCCAAGTGCAAAACACAAGCAGAGGCGTTTCAGTTTCATAGCAGCAATTAACTTTAGTACAGGAAGAGTTGAGCTAAGCCACGCCCAGGCTCCTTGCTGTTTCCTTCTTGCTCGCCCAGCAAATACTTTCAGTTTCCAAACAGTCCTCAGCTCTCTCCCACACTGACAGGATGCTAGACAGATGGATGCTGGTAGGCAAAGGCACAATTTCCTCCCCCCCACCCCTTATTTTCCTCCCAAAAAACTAAGCCTGACCACCTAGTTTCGTAGCAAAGCACAGGTATCAAGCTAGTAATGACATAGAATTTTGATTGAGAAGTCTTTGATATCCATGCGGCTCCTTTTTGTTTTAAATAAAAGCACTGCTGGATTTGCAAGGTGAGAATTTTAAAACATTTTTTTTTCCTTCCCTTCCACCTCCCTTGCCAGTTGTTCCATATTGATTTCGGCCACTTCCTGGGGAACTTCAAGACCAAATTTGGGATCAACCGCGAGAGGGTCCCTTTCATTCTGACCTATGACTTTGTCCACGTGATCCAGCAGGGGAAAACCAGCAACAGCGAGAAGTTTGAAAGGTGAGTGTAGGATGGAGGCTTCGAAATGGCTGGTCGTATGGGAGACTTGGTGTCAAAGGGTGAAAGAGCAGCAGCTATGTGCTTCTTTGTACTCAACTTGCTCTTTTCTCCACGTAGCACTATTACTCATCCTTCTTACTGTCTTCTTTACTCCTTTTTATTGATACGATGTTGACGATTCTTGTGGCTTTGCATGTACACAGGGTGCTTTTTCCCCCGGAGACCAATTTCTCGGGTGTAGAATCAGACTTATAAAGCCAAATAGAGTTCAAGTCAAGTCAACGTTCCACGCTGGTGTTACCCCAAAGTGACCGTTTCTTTTTCCCCTTCTTAGATTCAGAGATTACTGTGAAAGGGCTTACATGATCCTTCGAGGCCATGGCCTTCTCTTCTTGCACCTTTTCTCCCTGATGAAAGCTGCTGGCCTGCCAGAGTTGAGCTGCTCCAAAGACATCCAGTATCTCAAGGTGAGGAAGAAAAGGGTTGAGTGGGGTTCACAGACAAAATCTCTTCCAGGGGACGCAGATTGTTGAGAGCGAGAGGCTGACAACTGCTTGAAGAGGGCTGTAAAGTCCTGTGAAGCGGTATTTAAGTCTAAGAAGGGCTATTCCTTCCTTCCTTCCTTCCTTCCTTCCTTCCTTCCTTCCTTCCTTCCTTCCTTCCTTCCTTCCTTCCTTCCTTCCTTCCTAGTGGTTAAAATGCAGTATTGCAGGCTAACTCTGCCCACTGTCAGGAGTTCGATCCTGACTGACTGGCTCAACGTTGGTAAATCTTCCAAGATTGATAAAACAAGGACTCGACCCAGAAGAACTTCCAGAGAGTCAAATGTTTTTGAACACCATGAAGATTGGAAGGAGCCTCTCATGGTATGGAAACATTCTAGGCAGGGGTGGGATCCCAAAATCCCAGCAACCGGTTCTCTGCCAGGGTGTGGCCATAGTGGGTGTGCCCTACCAGAACTTTCTTCTGGGAGGGCCGTTTTTTACCTTCCCCAGGGTCTGGGGGCTTCCCTCAGGTCTCTGGGAGGGCAAAAAGGGCCTCTCTCAGGTTCTGGAGGCCCTCTGGAAGCTGGAAACGGGCCTGATTTTTGCCCTTCCAGAGCCTTCCCTGCATCAAAAATGGGCCACGTGAATAAGATTCCTGGGAGGATTGTGGGGAGTGGGGCCAGCCAGTCGGTTCAAATACTGGTTTGGCGAACCAGATGTAAATTTAATGCCCGGTTCGCCCGAACCAGTCAAATCCCACCCAATTCTAGATCAGTAACTGGCACTAGGATGTGGTGTGGCAGAAGCCAGAGGAGGAGGAAGCATCTGCTGCAGAACCAGATGTTAGGCTTGACCCTTCCAGTTCCCAGCTGTTTGGCTGCTTCCACTAGATTGCAAATGACTCCTGGGTTTAAAGACCATTTTGCTAGACCACGTGTCATTATATAGGCCTGAGATGGAGGGGTGGGGGGATAGGGATTTCTGCAGCTTGCAAGAGACATTATATATACATGGGAAGGGAGGCAGGAAGGAAGAAGAAAAGATGATATTTCCAGCCTGCCTCCTGCTTCCATCTGCCAAAAAAAGCCAAACCAGTCCTAGGCTGCATAAACACAGGAATAGAATCAAGATCGCGTGAAGTGTTCATGCCATTTTATAAGGCCACACTTAGAATACGGCATCCAGTTTTGGTCACCACGATGTAAAAAAGATGTGGGGACTCTGGAAAGAGTGAAGAGAAGAGCAACTAAGAGGATCAGGGGGACTGGAGAATGAAACACACGAAGAATGGTTACAGAATGGTTAGTTTGATGAAAAGAAGTAGGGGTGACACGATAGCAGTGTCCCGCTATCTCAGGGGCTGCCCCAAAGAAGAGGGAGTCAAGCTATTCTCCAAAGCACCTGAGGGCAGGACAAGAAGCGAT
Source organism: Hydrophis major (assembly GCA_033807585.1). Taxonomy (NCBI): domain Eukaryota; kingdom Metazoa; phylum Chordata; class Lepidosauria; order Squamata; family Elapidae; genus Hydrophis; species Hydrophis major. Next base: position 11,668,937 of record CM066342.1, on the reverse strand, counting down.
GGGTGGAGGCTAACCAAAGAGAAGCAACCTAGACCTCAGAAGGAACTTCCTAACAGGGAGGACAATTAACTAGTGGAAAAACTTCCCTCCAGAAATTGTGCGTGCTCCATCACTGAAGGCTTTTAAGAAGAGCCTGGACAGCCATTTGCCTGAAATGGTCTAGGTTTCCTTGAGCAGGGGGCTGGACTAGAAGACCTCCAAGGTCCCTTCCAACTCTTAGTTTATTCTGTTCTGTTCTGTTCTGTTCCAATCCAATCCAAATCTGCATTCTGTTCTATTCTATTCTATTCCATATTCCATTCCATTCCATATTCTATTTTGCATTCTATTCTGTTTCTATTCCATTCCATTCCATATTCTGTTCTGTTCTGTTCTATTCTGCTCTGCTCTATCCTATTCTTACGTGTATAAAACCTAGGTGAAGAGATATTTTCCTCCTAAGGATCTCATTTACGCCTTTCAGGACTCCTTGGCATTGGGGAAGACAGATGAAGAGGCCCGGAAGCAATTCCATCTTAAGTTCAACGAGGCCCTTCGTGAGAGCTGGAAGACTAAAGTCAACTGGCTGGCCCATAACGTCTCCAAGGATAACCGCCAGTAGGGGAGAGACCCTCCCCTTCGAGTCTTCCTCCCTGGCTTTTAGGATGGGACAGGTGGGCCTTTCCACACCTGGCACGAAACGAGGCTGGACTGCTTTTTAAGCATCCCAGATGTGATTGGCGAGACGAAGCCCTTATTCCAAGAGGTCCTGCTTGGAAGTCCCCGGAGATGATTCCTTGGCCAACTGGTGATGGCCAGGGCAAATGAGGAATGAACAGTGGCACGATTCTGGCAACGGCGCAGTTTGATGATGATGATGATGATGGTGTGTGTGTGTGTGTGTGAGGTTTGTATTTTATACTGCTCAAAGGTACTTAGGACTCACTCACTGGTTGAGCTGAGGTGGTTGTAAGGTTTCAGGGCTTTGAATGCCTCCGAAAGAGCTGGCCTCTTTAGGAAGAAATGGACTCTCCAAAAACTTGTTGGTTTTTGCACAAAATGTTGACCCCCCCCCCAAAAGAAAAAGAAAAAAAAAAAGCCTGGTCTTGCAGGGCCAGGAACTGCCTTTTGAAAGAGGAGCCCTTGGTGAGAAGTTTTGGCAGGAGTTGGATGGCTGATGAGGTCACACGCCCTGGTTTGTCCGATGCAAAAATGTTCCTGCAAACTTTTCAGTTATTTCTCTCTTCCAGAGCTAGAGATTACATTCTTTTTTTAAAAAACAACAACACCTGGTCACTTACCAATGACCCTTTCATTTTTATTTTTATTTTTAATTCAGCTTTTCAATAAATTCAGAGTTTGTTTGATCGCTAACTTTGGGTGGTGTTTCTTTCTGCTGGCGGCCTGAGCTTGTTTCCGAAGAATTTCAAAGCCCGAAATTCCTAAACTAATTCTTTTTATTAGAATTGAGATGTCCAATGGGAAAGAAATGAGGCAAGGAGCCTCTTCTACGAGATAAAATTTTGCCATATGTTGAGGTGGGAGCTACATGGATGCAGGAAAACCACCTGCCATCTTTGCACTGGTTCACATAACTCCCTAAGCCAGAGGCCCCCCAAACTTAACTCTGCTGGCTGGAGAATTCTGGGAGTTGAAGTCCACACATTGTAAAGTTGCCAAGTTTGGAGACCTCTGCCGTAAGCCACGATTTTGTGTGAAGTGTGAATGTGGTTGTTGGGTGGGTTCCCAGCTGACTAAACTGTTCCTGAGGATTTCTCTTATTAAGTGTAGGAAAAGTTAACAAAAACTGATAGTTTAAAAAGCAACCAGGAAAAAAAAAAAGGGGAAACCAGAAAAACAAGTCTATTAAAGTTTCTATGATTTGTTTTTTCCCCATATTTTTTTTTTAATATTGTGGGGGTGACAGAATGCTAATTGGAACAAACCTTGGAACAAGGAGGGAAACTTTTATTTTAAAAAATATACTGAGGATTTTTTGTTTCTTAAAAACCTCTTAGCTGGGAAAAAGATCCCTGGGGAAGAACTGAGCAACACTTCCCAAACTTATCCAATGTTGAATTGATCTGGGGGATCTGATTTCACCGCTTCCTTCTTGCCAAGATATCGCTTCATTTTTTTAAAAAAAAGAAATATATAGAAAGGCTAGTTGCTTACAAGGGAAAAGGCTAAAAGGTTACCTCTACAATCCTGGGCTTAAATCCAAATTAAAAGGCAAAGGACTGGCTGGTCCCAGTTGATTGCTAGACTACCTTCTTATCTGAAGAAAACCAGAAAGTTTGGCATAAACACTGCAGTATCCCTCCTATCTGTGGTTGGGTTAGCCTTTAATAAAATGAGGGAAAAAAAGAACAGTAAAATACTAGCAGGCATAGCGTTTGAGTTTAAATTCTAAATTAACCAGCTAAACATAAGCTTTTGTCTTTTTGGACAAAGGATTTTTGTAAGGAAGGAAAAGAGAAAGAAAGATACATACGTATAGGTACCGTAGATAAAGACAGACAGACAGAGGCAGACGTAGTTAGCAATAGCACTTATATACCTCTTCACAGAGCTTTACAGCCCTTTCTTAGTGGTTTACAGAGTCAGCCTTTTGCCTCCAATAATTTGGGTCCTCGTTTTACCAATCCTGGAAGGACAGAAGACTGAGTCAGCCTTAAGCCAGTTGGTCAGGATCGAACTCCTGACAGTGGGCAGAGTTAGCTTGCAAATACTGCATTCTAACCACTGGGAAGGAAGGTAGCCCTCAGACTTATATACTGCTTTCCAGCCCTCCCTATGTGGTTTACAGAGTCAGCCTCTTGCCCCCAACAATCATCTGGGTCCTCACTTTACTGACCTTGGAAGGATGGAAGGCTGAGTCAACCTGGCGCCTGGTGAGATTCGAACTGCCAAATTGCAGTCAGCAGAAGGAGCCTGCATTACTGCACTCTATAACTACTGTGCCACTTTGGCTCGTAGGTAGGTAGGTAGCCAAACATTAAGGATACTGCTGGATTTCCCTTCCCCAAATATGACAGCAACTCTTGTCTTTTTTTAAACCAGAAATTTATTGTAGCTCAGACTTTTCCAAACGTGACCTATTTACCAATATACACATCTGAAATGTTAAGACCCATGATGGCTACAAAATGCATCAGAGGGTGGGGGAATTACAGCCTTTCCATATTAGTATGGGAGGGAGAGAGGGAAGCTGAGTGAACATGATTAGGTTCAGTCTCTAAAACACAGTTGCTAAACAGAGGCAGGATCATGGAGAAAAAGGCTTAAGGGTGGGTTTGTTTGTTTTTTCTCTACACAGTGACAACAAAACACAGGACAAATTCAGACACAAGTTAAGAGTGTTCCCAGTGAAAAGTCGCATGTGGAAATCTTCCAAACCAGCTTCCCTTGCCTGTTTAATAATCAAATCAACCATTTTCATTTTCCTGTCTTTTTTGTTTTTGCAAAAAAAGAAGGGGAAGAGGTGATGATTTGAAGGGTGGGGGAGTGAAACTGCCCTTGGCTTTCAGAGCTGTCCCATTTGCCAAAGGCACTGTGGAGATCAGACTGGTCCAAAGGAAACCCTATACAACTCCTGGCTTGGCAGTGAACGAAAGTTCTCAAGGGGGGGGGGATGTAATTAAAGCACACCACCCCACTCCCCTTGCCCAACTGATACAGGCACACCCCATTTTTTTCACGGTGGGATGGCCAGGACCAAAGGGAGAATTCTACCTGTCCGAATATTTCTGCCACGGGCTTGACTCTGTTTTCCTTTTCTGTTCCTTGCTTCCTGCTGTAAAGATTTAAAAAGAACAACAACAAAAAAAAAAACTTCTATACTTTTGCAGCTGAAATCCTCCTCCTCTTCCTCCTTTTAATATTTTTTTTTTTTGTGTGTGTGTGTGTGTGCTTTTGCCAGTTTGGGGCAGATCTACCATGTACCAGGAGAGAAGCTGTGTGTCTCTCTGTGCGTTTATGTGTGCTCTGTGCAATGATGAGAAACAGGCTTTTGCCGCTTTGGCCACAGAGCAAGAGAAGAACCGTAAAAGCAAATTATTGGTTTTTTTTCTTTTCAAAAAGTTGCATTAACAGGGAGAAGATCCCTTCTTCTACCCCCCCCCCCCAAAAAAAACCCCTCTTTCCACCTAGGAGAATGTGACATTTCCTGCCACTACACCGGTGCGTAAACGGCTTTTGGAGAAATTGTTCTGCTTCGGGCACAAATCATCCAGGCAAGGTTTTATTTAACAGCTAGGTCTGTTCTCTTGGACCACTCTTCAACGTTATCTGGAATGTTGATGCGATCGCTTTAGGGAGGTTGGGAAGGAAGAGCCCCCCCACCTCCATTTGTTCGGGGTATACAAAGACCCTACCCCTCTTCCCCTTCCCCCCTCAATAAAAATAAGCAGCTGGAGATAAGAAACACCCCACATCTCAAGTTAGTGTTGTAGCAGCTACAGGAATGAATGGGAGTGTTTTCAAAACAAAAAAAAACAAAAAAAAATGAGGAATGGCACCCCCCCCCAAAAAAAACCCCTTCCTCAGCAGCTGAGGTGAACTTGCACCGGATCTGGATCTGGTTTGGTGGCTCAACTCCTGAGAAAGTGTAGTGTGTAAACCCAGAGAGAGGGCCGTGTTTCAAAGGGCTCCTGGGTGCAACCTGCTTTCAAAACAACATCAAAAGCTGGAGCCATGTTGCTTCTGTGGATAACAACAAGTTGGATCCGAAGGTGGCCGAGAGGACAAGCCACCTTTCTTTCTTCCCTTCTTCCCCCCTTTCAGAAAGAAAGATGGATTCATTTATTTACTAATTTAAAAAAAAAAAAAAAGAAAAAAAAAAGGGGGGGGTATATGTGTGTGGACTCATCCACAGACCTCGTGTGAAATTGCAGTCAAGTCCGTCAACTCCGAGGTGGCTGTTCAGTTTTCTCTGCACTACTTAAAAACTTGTCCCAGGCTTCTTTTGCCTTAGGAATTCTGGAAAAAAAACCAACAACTTAAAATCGCTATGCCATGCTGCATGGCTCTTCATCGTCATCATCCTCATCGTCATTTAAAACCTCCGCGCGGCTGTCTCCCTTCCCTCCCCTGCCATGTTTTCACTACCACAAGTGACATAATTACATAGTTCCGACGTATTTACAAAATATTAAAAAGTCTTGTTAAATCTCCTAAATATTGATTCCCCCCCCCCGCCCCCATTCTGCCATTTTACACATGCACTAGAGTTGGGAAGAAGAAGAACGAAGTGGGGAGGGGCAGAGAGAGAAAAAAAAAGAGCATTTGGAAATCATCGTGGGGAGGAGCTGAGACAACGGAAAAAATCAGCTTAAAAACCAAAGCGATTTAAAAAAAAAAAAAAAGACTAAATTTAAAAAGAAGAGGTTAGCTCTCCGTCGACAGACAAGCGGTGTGTGTGTGTGTGGGGGATTTTCCCCCCTTTTGCTTCCCCCCCCCCCGTTGCAAACCAGAAAAAAAAGAGGTGCAAAACAGGGAGGGGAGAGAACAGCCCTCTATGATAGAATAAAAAAAATAAAATTTAATTCTAAAGTGGAGAAAGAAAGAAAGAAAGAAAGAAAGAAAGAAAGAAAGAAAGAAAGAAAGAAAGAAAGAAAGAAAGAAAGAAAGAAAGAGAGAAAGAATCTGAAGAGCAGGGGTATCTAGCCTTGGTAATATGGCCCAAGTGGAAAGAAAGAAAGAAAGAAAGAAAGAAAGAAAGAAAGAAAGAAAGAAAGAAAGAAAGAAAATCAATCTGTAGAGCAGGGGTATCTAGCCTTGGTAATATGGCCCAAGTGGAAAGAAAGAAAGAAAGAAAGAAAGAAAGAAAGAAAGAAAGAAAGAAAGAAAGAAAGAAAGAAAGAAAGAAAAAAAGAAAGAAAGAAAGAAAGAAAGAAAGAAAGAAAGAAAGACAACAACCCAGGAAGGGAAGCATTCGATCCGGGCATGTTTTACAAGGCTTGAGAAGACACGCCTTTCCCCTGCGGTTCATTAAAGCAGCCTCCTCTGCGAGCCGAAAACGGCGGCTGCTTTAAGAGCCGCCCCTATGCTGACGCGGGCAGGAAACATCGCTTGCAAAAAAAAGGGGCTGTTGGGAGGAGCTGACTGGGACCAGAAAACACAAGGCAAGGCCTTGCAAGTTAAAAAGAAAAGAGAAATCACCAGAATCCAGTCACTGCCGGAGGGAGTGGAGGGCACCGAAAAGAGGAAGAGCGGCTAGCTACATTTCTACAGGCAGGGATTCGGGAGAGGGAATGCCCGATACACAAAAAGGGAGAGGGAGGGAAGGGAGACTGGCCAACTCTAACGGGGCCAAGAGACAGTCTGGCCTCCCGGGACCCCTGAAAAAGAAGGGAAGTGGTTTGTCCCGGCGCTCTCCGGAGCAGGAGAACGAAACGAAAAGAAAAAAAAAAAAAACCGGCAAGGAGAGCAGGGAGCGTTGGGCGAGGGGAGGGGACTCAGTAGGGGAGGGTCGAATCGTCCCACTCCAACTGCTGCTGCCGGTTGACGTGCTGGGGGTCCTCCTCCTGATCTCCCCCTTCTTCCTCCTCCTCCTCGCTGCTCTCCGATTCGGCGCTGGTGATGTCGTCTTCCTCGCCCCCGTCTTCGCTTTCCTCTTCCTCCTCCTCCTCTTCCTCCTCGCTGCTGTGCTGGTCCTCGTAGGTCTGGGAAAGAGAGAAGCACGGAGTCTTTCATGGGGCTCTTCCGTTTGGGAGCGGGGGGGGGGAGGCAACTTAAGACAGAACCCGGGGGTGAGGGGGGGGCAGTCACCTGAGATTCAACCCTCGGATGAGAGTCAAGTCTCATTGAGGGGAGAACAGGCAGGCTACAGAAGAAGAGGATGGAAAGAGGAAAGAGCACCACTCAACGATATTTTGGGCAAGGGGTGTGAAAGGGGGTGTGGAGTTTGGGGATGGAGATGAGAATCAGGAGCCGCTTCTCAACAAATAATACGGAGGGGAGTTGGCCCCAATCTGGGGGAAATTTTCCCAACCCAACGGGGTCCCTCCTTGCCTTTGAAGTTTCACATGCGGGAAGTCAAGCCATGGAAACCGTAAAATAGGCTGAATGCTGCTTTTAAGAGCCATGGTGGCGCAGTGGTTAGAATGCAGTACTGCACTCTGCCCACTGCCAAGAGTTCGATTCTGACCAGTTCAAGGTTGAACTCAGCCTTCCGTCCTTCTGAGGTGGGTAAAATGAGGACCCAGATTGTTGGGGGAAAAAGGCTGTATACTGCTTAGAGAGGGCTGTAAAAACACCGTGAAGAGGCATTTAAGTCTCAGGGCTACTGAGATAGGTAGGTAGATAGGTAGGTAAGTAGATGATAGATGGCTGGGTGGATGCATGGATGGTCAGTAGATAGATATGCATAATGATAGGTAGGTAGGTAGATTATAGATAGATGGATGGATGGATGGATAGATAGATAGATACCAGTAGTAGGTAGATGGGTGAGTGGGTGAATGAATGAATGGATGGTTGGTAGACAGACAGACAGACAGACATAGATAGATAGATAGATAGATAGATAGATAGATAGATAGATAGATAGATAGATAGATAGATAGATAGATGGATGGATGGATGGATGGATGGATGGATGGATGGATGGATAGACAGACAGACAGACAGGTGGGTAGGTAGGTAGGCAGGCAGGCAGATGATAGATACCAATAGTAGGTAGATGGGTAGGTGGGTGGTTGGTAGATATACATAGATGATAGGTAGATGATTGATATGTAGGTGGGTGGATGGCTGGATGCATGGATGGTCAGTAGATAGATATGTATAATGATAGATATGTAGGTAGATGATAGATAGATGGATGGATGGATGGATGGATACCAGTAGTAGGTAGATGGGTGAGTGGGTGAATGAATGAATGGATGGTTGGTAGGTAGACAGACATAGATAGATAGATAGATAGATAGATAGATAGATAGATAGATAGATAGATAGATAGATAGACGGACAGACAGGTGGGTAGGTAGTAGGTAGGCAGGCAGGCAGATGATAGATACCAATAGTAGGTAAATGGGTGGGTGGGTGGTAGGTAGATATACATAGATGATAGGTAGATGATTGATATGTAGGTGAGTGGATGGCTGGATGCATGGATGGTCAGTAGGTAGATATACATAGATGATAGACAGGTAGGTAGGTAAATAGATACTGTGGTGGCACAATGGTTATAATGCGGTACTGCAGGCTGAGCCTGCCCCCAGCCAAGAGTTCAATTCTAACCAGCTCAAGATTGACTCAACCTTCTATCGGTTGGCAAAATGAGGACCCTCTGTAAACCACTCAGAGCATGCTGTAAAGCACTGTGAAACGATATATAAGTCTCAATGCCATTGCTATTGAAGGAAAAGGCCCCCTGGGTTACCAGGGTCAAAAAGGTGGGGCCAAAATCCTTGCCCCTACCAATCCAGCCCTCCAAAGTTAGAATGAGAGTGTGCGGTTTGTGACGCCTAACTCCGGACGAGCTGAGATTCTCAACCAGCCTTTACCTCCATCGGGTTAACCGTGATGGTCAAGGCAGAGTCGTCCCAGTCCATCTCATTCTCCTTCCCAGAGTCCTGGTCCCTCATCGTCCGCTGGTGGGCCGCTCGGATCCGGAAGACTCCAAGGATGATCATGAAAACCAGGAAGCTGACGCACACCACAATCACCACCGTGGCAGTACTGGGAACCACTGGGGGAAGAGCGTGTTCAGAGGAGGGAAGGAGTTAGGTGTGAAGAGAAGGCAGGAAATGCAGCAATGCATTTTTTTTTTTACCTGTTCTGGGTGAGTGGGTGGGTGGGGGAGGAGTTTGGGGCAACTGATCTAGGGAAACAGAATCTGCGTGTGTTGTGGTCCGTCAGCAGCAGCAGTCGGACAGTGGGGAGGAACATGGTGAGGACGCGGACGAGGGTCCTGCATCCGATACAGAGATGGGGCCAGGACCATCTGGGAGTTATGTGCGGATACTGGAGCCTCCAAAATCTGGCAGCAGCGAGGCAGAGGAACGAGGGGAGCCTGTTCCCAATGCGCGTATGCGCAGAGCTGCTAAAAGGCGAGAGGAGCTGAAACAAAAGGGGCGACTCGGAAGTAAGGCTTGGAGGTGATTGGCCCTCCCATAAAACATAAAGGAGAAGCAAAGGGACAGGAATCTTTGCAGGAAACAACTTTGTTTGTACTGGTCAGTGTGAAACCTGAAGCTTAGTGTTGAATTTGAGTTCTTGTATTACTAATTGGACATTTAGACTTTGGCGGCATTTCAAGGAAGGTAAAGGTGCGTGCTTATCAGACTTATCCTGAAGGACTTTAGCAGACTTCCAAGGGACTATTTACAAACTTTTTGAGGCTCATTATGGGTTGTGAATGACTCAAATCCACAGTCGTTGAAATAAAGAAAACAGGGTTTGGGGACACGGGTTTGTTCGCGTCTCCATAAGCCTTGGGCAGAACGGCGTGGATGTAAGTGGGAGAAGTGGAACGGGCTAAGTCATCTAGCGAGGATCTACCCTATTTCTCTGAAAATAAGCCCTAGCGGGATTTTCAGGGTGCTCATAATATAAGCCCTACCCTAAACATAAGCCCCTGTTAAGATTGTCAGCCAGATACAATTCGTACCGCATTTCCCCCAAAAGAAGACCGAACCAGAAAATAAGTCCTAATGCATCTTCTGGAGCAAAATTTAATATAAGACCTGGTCTTTATTTTTGGGAAAATATGGCAGTTCCCAGCTTGCATATATTCCTGCAGCGCTTCTGCAGAACTCGAGAAACTCAACAAAAATGACCCTCTTGCTTCGAGTACGTTTCTAATTGCTACTCCTTCTCGAGAGCTGGAAGATTCCAAGACAGGCAGGGAGAAAAAACAAATGTAACTTGCAGTGGTCCATTGTCTGTATGTTTAGATTTGCCAAGATTTTTATGACATGGTGGCAACCAACAGGAGACTGACGTTTAAAGTTTGGTGATGGGTTGTTCCTGGATATTCTGCTTTTTCCGATTCAATATTCTCAACAGGCAAGTTTCAGAAAGCTAGCAGGATGCCAGCAGGAAGGCCCTAAATTTTAGCATCTTTCAAGTGCTGCTCACATGCAATTTAGTTTAATGCAGTGTTTCCCAAACTTGGCAACTTTTAAGACGTGTGGACTTCAACTTCCAGAATTCCCTTCAGCCAACGTGGCGGGTTTGAGGGATCGTGAGAGTTGAAGTCCATGCCTCTGACTTGGTTGAGAAACCCTGGTTTAATGGCATCTCAAACAGCTGCCTCTCCAAAAACTGGGGAGCTGTTGGAAATGGCAACGGGGAGATTTAAGGAAAGGGATGCGTGTTCCTTACCGGAAAACCCTGCATGAGGGTTTGCGAGGTTGTGGCCAGAGAGGTCAACGAAGGAATGATGGACAGGTTGCACAAACTGGGGCTGCTGGGCAGCAATGTGGCTGGCGTGTTCCATGACGTTAGCGGTGTGGATGACGTTCACCTGGCAGATACAAGATTAGAGAAAGGGGAACACAAGAGTTTTAGGAAACCAGCAGAAACCTGGGGTGTGTGTGTATCTGTGTGTCTGTGTGCGCGCGCATGTACCTTACTGACTGATCTATGTTTCCCGAACGGAGAATCCTCTTCTCCAAATCCCCCCCCCCCATCTGCAGAATTATTGCTAAGACTCCTGGGAGTTGAAGTCCCCCATCTGGAAGATGCCCAGTTGGGGAAACACAGCCCTATGCCTACAATTCTTCAATAGATTGTACAGGTAGTCCTCAATTGATTCCAGAATTTATGCTGCTAAGTGAGACATTGTTGCTAAGTGTGTTTTGCCCCATTTTGCACATGTTCCTTGACACATTGGTTAAGCGAATCACTGCAGCTGCTAAATTAGTCCCAAGGTTGTTAACTGAATCTGGCTTGCCCACATGGACTTTGCTTGCCAGAAAGTCACAAAAGGGGATCTCATGAACCCGGGATGCTGCGACCGTCATAAATACGAACCAGTGGTCAAGCACCTGAATGTGAATCAGGGGACCACGGGGATGCTGCAATGGCCATCAGTCACCTTTTTTTTGGGTGGACTCCTTCACTTACTTCCACCTTAAATTCATTGCTAACGTAGCGTCCGTTGAGCTCCGAGCACACCAGCTTGAACTTCCGGTCAAAGAGCGAGACGGCGTGCCAGTTACGGTACCGGATCAAGTGCAAAACTTCCTCGTAGCTGGCCATGGTGTCCACCCCTGCGGAGAAGCAGACATGGGTGAGCTAAAAAAAAGGATGCTGTTTTGGAGGCCGTGTTCAGCCAAACCCCCAGGGGAGGGCTTCAAAATTTTTTAGCAAAAGGTTCTCTGCCTGGCTGCTGGGTGGACATGGCCTCGTTGGCCTCCTGCACCATGGGGAGGGGGGAGGAGGAGCATTTTTGCCCTCCCGGACTCCTGAGGCTTTCCCGAAGCCTCCGAGAAGGTGAAAATGGCCTCCCTTGGCTCCGGAGTCTCTCTAGAAGCTGGAAAATTACAGAATTTCTGGGAGGTCCCAGCTCTGAGTCTCCGTGCACACCCTGCACTTACCTGCATTCAAAACAGGCAGCATGGGGGCTCTTGGGAAGGCTGGGTGGGGCCAGCCAAGGGTGGGATTCGGGGGCTTCTCCAAACCGCACAGAATCTTAACTAGGGGCATCTCCAGCAGCCCCGCCCCTGAAAGCCCCATTGCCACAGATTGCAAGCTACGATTCAGGAGCTAGAGCAGGGGTGTCAAACTCAAAGCCCGGCGGGGCCAGACCCGGCCTATGGGCTATTTAGATCTGGTCCTGGAAACAGCGGGGGACAGGCCCACAGGGCTTCTACCAGGGACAACGGAGCTACGTTTTCACTGGCGGAGGATTGCAGGGGGCCACCACAGCCAAAAATGGAACTTGGGAGCCCGTTTTCGCTGGCAGAGTACTCAAGCGATCACAGGTGCCCCTGACACGACTGATGTCAAGATGGCCTCCCGCCCCGGCCTCCCGAGGCCAAACGTAACCTTGAGGTGACCCTCAACGGTCTTGAGTTTGACCCCCTTTAGGTAGAGTATCCTGGAAAGATAGCTGTGGCTTAGTGCAGCATGTAAACCTTCTCCAAAGGGGTGAAAGGACAAAGTACCAGTCAGGATGAGGCCGAGGTTTGAGCTGCTCATCTCCATGCCTTTCTGTTGCAGCCGTACCAAGTCGACCTCCAGGCTCTCTTGGTCCCGGTTCAGTTCCTCCCCCAAGACCGAGACCTCGCAGGTATCCAAATTATGCATGATCTCTTCGGACACCAAGGATTCTTGGACTGGGAAGGAGAAGAAAGGGGGAAAACTGATCAGGAAGAAGGAAACACAAAATGGCTTGTAGGTTTTGGAGAGACATCACTGCCCGTTCATCGAGTGGTTTCCCCAACTGGAATCTTTCCCTGTAAAATCTGTGTTGCCTTCCATGGATGCTGGATGTTTTTCTCTGTTCATCTATCCTGTCCCGATTGCCAAATAGGCAAAAATAAATATATGTATTTATTTGCAGCCTGCCTTTATTACTTGTACAAAGTAGGTAGCAAAGGTATCCAACACCTGTCCCTCTTCCTGTTTTCTTCTACTACAACCACTCTGTGAGGTGGGTTGGGCTGAGACTAGCCCAAAGTCACCCAGCTGGCTTTCTCTTTCTTTCTTTCTTTCTTTCTTTCTTTCTTTCTTTCTTTCTTTCTTTCTTTCTTTCTTTCTTTCTTTCTTTCTTCCTTCCTTTCTTTCTTTTTCCTTCCTTCCTTCCTTCCTTCCTTCCTTCCTTCCTTCCTTCCTTCCTTCCTTCCTTCCTTCCTTCCTTTCCTTTCCTTCCTTCCTTCCTTCCTTCCTTCCTTCCTTCCTTCCTTCCTTCCTTCCTTCCTTCCTTCTCTCTTTCCTTCAGGGCAGAATATTAAGAGAGACACCCCCCAAAATAAAGCTCCGCCGAAAAGAAAAACATTCCAAAATTTAACTTCCGCTTCCATTTGATGGAGGAGAGGCGGCTTTGCTCCATTCTGGAGAAAAGCAATTGCTTGAGAAAGGAACAGAGGGCTGTTTAGTCTTTCCTTTCCTCCTCCCTCCCTGTGTCTCACCTGTAGGGTCCTCCTCCCCCTCTCCTTCGGGCTCCACCTCCCGTGTGATGGTGCTGATGATCCGAAGTTCGGGGAAGAGAGACACGCCCTCGGGGCTCTCAAACTCCAAAGCCGAACGGGCAAAGTGGTTGATGCCGCTCAGGCTGATTTTCGGCTCTTCAGGCTGCAAGACCATGATGTAGCCTTCCACGAGTGGAATGGAGATGCAGGCTTCGTTGTGGGCGCACCTGGGAAGGTAAGGCGTCCTGGCCATCAGAAGGGGGGAGGGGGTTTCCATGAGAGAGTACGCGCAGAGCTTGGGTCGAACACCAGACCAGTGTTTTTCAACCTAGGTAACCTTAAGGCAGGTGGACTTCAACTCCCAGAATTCCACAGCCAGCATGTGGCCCAGGTTGACAAAAACGTGGTAGATCTTCAACACCTTCAACTTTATCCTCCAACCCTGACCTTGGTTATTGTTATTCTTCACATTATCAAATCCTTTTCTTTTAATGAACCCATAATCCCTTGCGGGGTGGAGTCTGGGCATCTGAATGGATCTGAGTGTTTCCTGGCCAGATGCCCTTCCTATTACCAATGCGGATTTTTTTCCCCCCAGCAGATATATTCTTCATTGTGCCCAGAGAAAGAAATATCTGCCTCTACCTAGAATCGAACTCACAGCCTCCCAATTATGAGGCGAGAGCTCCACCTCTAGGCCATTTTCTTCACAATATCAAATAATCCCGCCCCACTCTTTATATTAATGCCACCACGTCAAATTTGTATTTTCAGTTCTGCAGGGGGAAGTGCCATCACGCCTATTCTGTTAAAATCAGAGGCATATGGATTCCTCCTGACAGCCCTTAGGAGCTCAGTCTGCACAAACCACTCCAACTGCCGGCTGCCTGAAATTTCACAGTTCAAATCCCACCAGGCTCAAGTTTGACCCAGCCTTCCGTCCTTCCGAGGTGGGTCAAATGAAGACCCAGACTGTTGGGGGGGACGGGGGACAGGAAGACTCTGTAAACCACTTAGAGAGGGCTGTAAAAAGCACTGTGAAGTGGTATATAAGTCTAAGGGCTATTGCTATCTTCCTTCCTTCTTCCCAGTGGTTAGAATGCAGTATTGCAGGCTGACTCTGCCCACTGCCAGCAATTCGATCCCGACCGACTGGCTCAAGGTTGACTCAGCTTTCCATCCTTCCGAGGTGGGTCAAATGAGGACCCAGATTGTTGGGGGCAAGAGGCCGACTCTGTAAACTGCTTAGAGAGGGCTGTCAAAGCACTGTGAAGCAGTATATAAATCTAAGTGCTATTTCCTATTTCCTATCCTATCCTACCCTACCATATCCCAAACCTCCGGTCAGATTCTTCCCAGGACTAACAGCCCCACTCTCAAAGGTGAGAACGAGGTCAAAACATCCTGACCTATAAGAACCAAGCACACCTCGCCACCCAAGTCAAACCCTGGCTGCGTCTCCTCTTCTCCACCCACCACAAAGACTCACTTCACCGTGCTTGTGATTTTGATCCGCCGGATGCCGGGGGTGGGGAATTGACGCGAGTTGACGTATGAGATGCGTTGCATGGTTTTGTCGAACCTCTCGAGATCATCTCCTTCTAAACTCAGGGCTGACTGGCTGGGGTTCATGTGGATCTGAAATGAGGGTAAGAGAAAGCACAGTGTTCTGACCCAAACCCTTGTCCAATAAAAGAAACATGAACCAAAAGGAACAGCAACCTTTTTAAGGATTCTTACGAAAAGGCTGCTGCAAACTAATTTACCTTTGATAAGCACGAGCCTCGCCAAAACTGTGCAAGGCTGCCAAGAATAACAGATAAGGTTAACCTAGAAATATTTTACAACACAAGAAACTACAAATGCCCAACTAAGAAACTGCATGAGGCTGGAGTTTCAAAACGTCTTTGCTTCCTGCAAAGAGCGGTCACTTCACAGCTTACCTTGCAGCCTTACTCCCGAGTCGCTTGTGCTGCTATAACTGCTCTTTCCTGCGAGCAGCCCTGTGTGCACGCACACTGGGCCCTGGCTCCTTGGGAACCTCATCATCAATTAAAATGTGCTTTTTAATCTCTGGATACAACTCTTCTACATTTTAGCTGTGGAGGCTGGGGTGTCTGCCTGACCTGCTTGGCATCCAACCAAGGATAATGGTCATCCTCTTGAGCGCATATCAGGGAAATCTCAGACTTTCTGTACGCAACACTATCATGTACTGACTTATCTGTACAATTGAGCTTTGAATTTGTAAATAATTTCATATTTGCTCATCGAGGAGGCAATTTGCGGTTGTCTCAATAAATAAACAGCAAGGTTGCTAAAACAGGAGGTTTTTCAGTGGCGTGTTTTTCTCTTTATGTTAAAGAAGCGAGAAATATCTTAAACCTGAACCATCTGCAGGCCTTCGCTTGGCCCAGAGACGCTGGGAGTTGCAGCCCAAGCAGCCTGGAGGCTGAAGAGGGTTCTCTTTGCCTTCGCAAAGGACCACAATTGGGCCCCTCCCGTAGCAGCATTCTGAAAGTACCTTGAGGCCCTTCGCAGCGCCATCTGTGGTGGGCAGGTCCAGACCTTCCTTGCAGGTATACAGACAATCAATCACTTTCTTGCTTTCCAGTTTCCCTGAGCGGATGGTCAAGCCAGCCAGGTTGCCGTGGAAGAACTGAGCCATCCGCTGGTCGCCACCTTGAAGGAAGGAAGGAAGGAAGCAAAAGCAGCCCTATTGAGTCCTGGCGCTCGGCAGCCTCTAGGGCCTGGGTGCCACTCGCGCACTGTGCTCGGCTTTGCTTTCTGACGGCATGCAGTTAGTGAGTTGCCTGTCCCGGAGGTCGACGCGCAGTTATGCTCAAGCGCGATGAGGTTGGGAGGAATAGAAAATAAAAATGGATGCTCGTTCATGCAGTGAAGGGCTGGGATGGGATGAGCGAGCTTTGTTGTGGCACCAAGGGGACTTTAAAAGGACACCTGTCCAGGGGCCTTTATTTTGAGACAGCTTGGCTAAAACAGGACAGATAATTGCAACCAGTGGAAAGGAAGGCCTCCCCCCCCCAAGAAGCAAAAGGTCTAGGATGAAGACAGCAGTGAAAAGCTAGGATTATGGAGAGGACGTGATGGGGACTTGCTACATTTCCACCGATTATATTGCTCTAGATCAGGGGTCTTTAAACTTGACAACTTTAGGACTTGTGGACTTCAACTCCCAGAATTCCTCCTCCAGTCATGGTAGCTCGGGAACTCTGGGAGTTGAAGTCCACATGTCTTAAATTTGCCAAGTTTGAAGACCCTTGCTCTAGATCAGCATTTCTCAACGGTGGCAACTTTAAAGATGTATGGACTTCGACTCCCAAGATTTCTGGCTCTTTGGGGCTGGGGATTTCTCAGAATCTAAGTCCACCCATTGCCAAGGTTAAAAAAACACTGATGAAGCCTAGGAAAATCTATCAAATGTGGGACTTTGCCCATTCTAGCAGTTCTCTGTTATTCCTTATTCATAAAAATCCACACGCAACGGAAGTACTTTTTGAAACAACTCCTTTTGTATGCAAATATTATGGAGCTTTCACCGAAATCCCATCTTCTCAGCAGCTTTCATCAAACCTTTAGACATTATTGCAGGAAAGCCAGCCTCTCTTTTGGCTTTTCAATGTCACTGTTTAAGTTGATAATAATAATAATAATAATTAAAAAAGGTATCTGGGCTGGGTGTTTGGCAATAGGCAATTTTAAATTAAAGAAAAAAAAATGCATTCAGTGGCCTCAAACTGGGAAGTTAAAGGTAGCAAGCTATGCCTTCCAAAACTAGACATGGGAGTCAGTAGGTAATGCAGCCATCTGCTCATCGTCCTGCAACGCACTAAGAGAAGCCAAAATAAAAAATTGGACACAAACCATTCTATGACTCACCACTGATCCTCGCCAGCCTGGCCCTGTAAAAATCCTATTTGAAAAGGTTTGCTTGAATTGATAGGATGGCTTCGTCAGAAAGGCCAAACGGTGAGGTTTGCCTCTGGTTTGAAGGGGCGAAAAAAACAACAACGCATTTTCTATTTTGTGCACACCTCTACAATTTAACCCGTTCTCTTTTCTCTTTATGGATCAGTGAGATCCTTCTTTTCCTCCAAGGAAGCTTCCTTAGGAGCCGCCTTCCCTAGGCCTCCCCAAGGATGAGCTTGTGACAAGCGTTCAAGCTAAGTCTGGGCCAGCGACTTTCCATGGCTGAAGGATCCCTCGCTGGACAGGGAATGAATTGCAGAGACCTTGCTTTGGGATGGCTGTTTAATTCTGAGGAAGCCAACTAGGGGCCAATGAGAAGCCACTGTCCATGATAGGTCCCACCCTGCAGTAGCCACCATCCAAGAAGACCATGACTCAGCCTTCCGTCTTTCCGAGGTCAGTAAAATGAGGACCCAGATTGTTGGGGGCAAAAGGCTGACTCTGTAATCTGCTTAGACAGGGCTGGAAAGCACTGTGAAGTAGTATATAAGTCTAAGTGCTATTGCTATTTTCCTTCCTTCCTTCCTTCCTTCCTTCCTTCCTTCCTTCCTTCCTTCCTTCCTTCCTTTCCTTCCTTCCTTCCTTCCTTCCTCTTCCCTTCTTCCTTCCTTCCCTCCCTCCCTTCTTTCCTAGTGGTTAGAATGCAGTATTGCAGGCTGATTCTGCTCACTGCCAGGAGTTCGATCCTAACCAACTGGCTGAAGGTTGACTCAGCCTTCCGTCCTTTCGAGGTGGATAAAATGAGGACCCAGATTGCTGGGGGCGATAGGCTGACTCTGTAAACACTTAGAGAGAACTAAAAAAACACTGTGAAGCGGTATATAAGTCTAAGCGCTAGTTCATTTCAAGGCCATCTTCATGGCTTATTGACTTGCACATGAACGCATGATGGGGGGGGGGGTTTACTGCTGAAAGTGGGAAGGGGAGGAGAAACCAAAGAGGAAGTGAATATATACAGAAGAAAAGTGCAATGAAAAAAATAATAATACAAGCTCGGCAACGTGATTTGGTTTCCCTCCATTGGCCGCAGTAATGCAATGCCGGCCGGTCATGCTATGTGTGATGAAGCCATAAGCTTGCCTTGGACATGAAAGCATTAAAAAGAAAAAAAAAAAAATTAAGACTGCCAGCAACCTGTAGGATTCTCGGTCGCTTGGTTGGTGTCATTCTCATTTCCCGTATATTCTGTGGAGAAGCAAGAAACAGGGAAGAGAAGAAAAAAAAAAAGGAACGGAGGGGTTAGGTAAGGCCTGGATATTTTAACCTGTCGCAGTTCAAGGTCTGGGTGGGTCACCCACCTGATTTCCAGTTCTGTTAAGATAAGGTAGTGGGACGCAGAAGAAGGGCCTTTTTTGTGCTGGCTCTCTCTCTCTCTCTCTCTCTCTCTGGAACATTATCCCTGCAGAAATTAGACTGGCCCCCACTTGGACAGTCTTTTGGAAGGCCCCAAAGACAAGGATCTGCCAGTGGACTTGGGGGAACCAGAGTGGGATGGAGCCCATTAAAGGGATTATTTAATAGTGTGCTGTCGCCAAAGGTGGGAGGTCATTGGGTTTTTTTTTATAATATAATATTTATAGTATTTTTATCATATTATGTTTGTATTGGTTGTGAGCCGCGAGTCGCCATGAGCCAGTAGGGGGCTCTATCAATTTTCTAAATATATCAAATAAAAACAGCTAAGCCAAGTTTGCAGTGCCCTCGTGGGGCGATTCTCCAGCCCCTGATCTAATTCCAAAGGACCAGCCCAAAAGCACCTTAACCCAAAGATGAATTTGGAGCCATTTTTCCCCTCTGTGGCACGTGGCAGGAAGAGAGGAAGCGAGAAAGGCAGATTTTTCCTTCTCCGGCTGTGTTCCTCTTTCTACTAAAGTTTAATGGAGCGCTAAACCTAATCCCCCTATTGACTTAACACAATTCAATTACGGTTATCAAATTCCTGCGTGAGGCTCTTGATGGCACCTCGCACTCAACAGCAATGAATAGCAGGGGGATTACAGAAAAGGACCTTTTACTCCACGACAACCCGGGTTTTTTTTTTTAAAAAAGCAGTCCTTTAAAGCAGTCCTTAAAAAAATGTGCCATTAGGGTTTTTTTTTTTTTTTTTTTTTTAAAAAGGAAGAATTACAGTGCAAAAATATTGGTGTAGGACTTGCTTTCTTAAAATTAATCCGAGCATCCATTTTCTGAGGATGCCAATGAGGGGGAAAGCCTTCGGTCACCTTTGATGTTGTGACTCAGCCTTGCACAGTCTCCCTGAGGGGAAGGGCTGTTTTAACCTGCTTTGAATGTTAGTTAAATCATCGGGCTACAGCATTTTTACAGCCCCCCCCCCCCCCCCGTAACAAACCGCCATCCCATGCAGCCTTAATTATCCTGGCAAATATCCAAATCAACCTCACTCGTAAAATCTATAGCTGGAACAGCAGAAAGGCAGAGCCAGCAAAAACATTCTCCCAAGACTTTCTGCTTTGATATCTATTTTGAATTCCTGGCCCTGTTCAAGTTCTTCACGATTTTCTTCACCAACAGCTCTCAAGATGACAACAAATTAAGTGTTTCTTTAGAACTGTTAAGGCAACTATCTGAGCTGGAGAGAAGTAGGAAAAGGGGTGCTTGTGTGTGACCTGATGTCGCATTAAATCCAAGCTACCCTTTTGAATTACTTTGGTTCAAACAGCCTCATTGCTCTTGCCACGGAGAGCTGATTGGGTGAGTTGAAGGCCATTTAACCCCCAAATGGGAATCCGATCCATAAATAAGCCATCGAGATAAAATCTAGGAGGTGACTTACCTTGCCAGCAAGCTCCAACTACTAGCTGTGATTCTATCTTGGATGGATGGAGCGGATAATCCTCGGTCACCGGGAAGGGATCGAAGGAAACACCGTCAACGTAAAGCGTGGCCGCTGGAAACTCTACGTTGAGGATGTAGTGGTGCCATTCCTGATCACAAACCTGGAAAGGGGAAACCAAGTGTTTAGAAAGACCAGCGGGAAGCAAACCTCCATTTTGTTATTCCCAAAGGATGGGACTCATTCCCAGCTTTACCTGTGAAAGATTCATAGCTGTCAGGGCCAACTCGCAGCCAGGGAGGGGCCTGATTGGAGTGTATGGGGGGCTGGGAGTGGGATGGGGTACAACTGAGGAACTCACGGGCACTGTCTGTGGCCTGGGAGAGAATCTCGACACCTCAAGGTCCAACAATGAGAACCTTCTGATCGGAGCAGATTCTTTCTCAAAACAAAGGGATTGCACTGGATTGGTGGACAATGGACAGTGGGTGGCCCAGGTGGGGAGAAAGGAGGGTTTTAACGATGCGGCTTTCCCAGGAAAATTTCAGAACTGGCTTCACTTCTCCTGTGCCTGCATGGCTTTATCAGTAAAATTATACTCTTCGTGAAATAACATCCCAGGAGTTTCTTTGGCAGCATACGCCAACGGGACGGTTGACGTTAACTGGACCTTAACAGAAAAAGTGGGCAGTGGGACTGCAGGACAATGAAGCTGTAAGGGGGTCAACCCTTTGCCAGAGATGATCAAGAGAAGGCAGGACAGTGAGGGAAGATTTTAATGAGGTTGTACTCTGGATTTGATGGGCCAGCAAGGATCATAATCTAATGCAGGTGGGTAGCAATTCAGGATCGGGCGCCTCCAGGTAGCATCAGTTTATACCCTTGATCGAGGGCCATCAATCTTACCTAGATGAACCAAACAGCCTCACTTACAGCCCCTTTAGGCCAAGGTGTCAAACCCAATTTCACTGAGGGCCGTATCAGGGCTGCGGATGACCTGGGGTGGGTGGGTGGGGACCGGGGCAGGCGTGGCCGACTGGGTGTGTGTGGCCAGCTTGAAGCTACTCCCCAAACTGTTGGCATGTTTCTTCTTCGCACTGGGTAGACCGGACCGAAGCCACGCGGACCGGCCCCTTACATTTCCCAAGATGGCCCCCCATGGGCCGGATCCCAACCACATCGCGGGGTGGGCCCCTGCTTTAGGCTATCCATTTTGGAAACCTGGACTTTCTAACCAGGGAAGAGCGGTGGTTCAAAATATGGAGGGGAATCGACCAAGGGTTGCTGAAGTCATTTTTGCGCCCCACCTGGTTCAACCTCCAGTGGAATTCGGCTGGCTTATAACTCTGCCCCTCAGAGGGGTCCTGGCGGAAGAGGAAGACCAACCGGCAGTTGTGCACGTAGAGGGAATAACGGTGACGGCTCATGTCTGCGGGAGAAGAACAGAATTAGCGGTCCATCTCCCTCCCCCTTACACGTCCAGGGTAATGTGCGTTGGATGCTTTTGGCAAATCGTAGGTCAGCCTTAGGGAGCCATGTTAGCAACTAGAAGCTTCCACGCTGCCACGTTCCGGTGCCTGGGAAATTGGGAGGGGGGGGATTTCATACAGTGGATGTAGTTAAGACAGAGTAGCATTTGTTCTTCTCAGTCAAGGTCAAGGTCATCCTGCACCTGGACAAGGAGTGGGATGCCTCCAGTTGGGACGGTTGGGGATTGGACTATCTGATGGACTGATGGGTGGCAGGGGATGGTTTTTTTTTGAATTACTGAGAGGAAAAAGCCGGAACTCTCAGCTTCGGGTTTTCCCCAGATGTGCCAGTATGACAACTTTAATAAAATGGAACTTGGAGAAAAATGCCTGTCTCGGGAGTTTTGGGAGCTGGAGTTTGTTTTCCGGAACACTGACATAAATAGGTCTTTCCCAGTGATGCTGGTCACTACAACTGCTATTATTCATTCATTTATTCATTCATTCATTCATTCATTCATTCATTCATTCATTCAATTAATCCATCCATTTATATTGCCGCCTATTTGCCCACGGCAACTCGAGGCGGCTTACACTATGTAAAACCATATTTAGAAAAAAAAAATTATAAACCATAAAAACTAACAAAAAAGAATCAAATAAATGATTCTTAGATGATAAATGATTCTTTGTTCTTAGTAGAACAAAACTGGGGAAAACAAACAACAAAACAAAAATAAAAAATAAAAAACAACAACTCCCACCCGCTCCGCCCCGACGACAGCAGATCACACGAGCCATTTGATGGGCTCCATCCCTCTCTGGGTTCCCCAGGCCCAGCTGGCAAATCCAGGTCTTTCCAGAAGAGTATTAGGGAGGGGGCAATTCTAATCTCCGGGGGTGGGGGGGGGGAAATGATGTTCCAGAGAGAAGGAGCCACCACGGAGAAGGCCCTTCTTCTGGGTCCCACCAGCTGTATGTCCCTCAAGGGTGGAACCCACAGAATACCCTGCCTCCCTGCTCTGGGTCGGATAGATGTGACTGGCAAGAGATGTCCCAAGCCATGAAGGGCTTTAAAGGGGACAACCAGCAGCTTGAATGCAAATCGGCAACCGATGCAGTTCCTGCAGGAGTGGTGACACATGTGCATACCGGGGTCTGCATAAAACCATGCGGGCTGCTGCATTTTGCACCAGCTGGAGCTTCTGGATGATCTTCAAGGGCAGCCCCATGTAGAGCGTGTTGCAATAACCAAGATGGGAAGTGACCAGGGCGTAAGTGACTGTGAGTAGGGACCGCTGGTATCCATGACCCCTGGCTGGGGTTTATGGGAAGCGCACAACCTCTGGAAGAGGCCCAGCTTTCAGCAAATAACAGGAGGAGAACTTTTCCTCTGGCTGGGTGGGAACCAGGCCAACTAGAGTTGAGCCAATAAACCACAGCTAAGTACCGCAGCATGTAAGCCCAGAGCATTGTTTTTCCAACACCCAAGAACAAGGACTCGAAATGTATTTCCAGACCCATAATTGGCCTATTAATGTCCAATAAATGTTAGCCATGGGGTGCCAGAAGGCTGGGAGGCCTCCAGGAGGAGGAAAGGAAAGTTTTTAAGAGCCAGAAGTCAGTGTGCGTGCGTGGTGGGAATACGCAGCTCCACGGAAGGCTTTCTCTGCAGGGAGACCTTGGTGGAACTCTAAATAAACCAGCATATGCTTCGAATCATTATCGGTTTCCAAGGTTTCCCTTTCTAAAGTAATTATTTCCAGCATCCCAAATATCCCCTCTTGTTAAGTGACAGGAAACACTTGATACGACGCGAAACGGAAATGACAGTCCCCTCTCCAGAGCCACTTCCCTGGAATTGGAGGCGGGGGGGAGGGGAAGAAACGTTTAGAATAAACACAACCTGCATGGTCACTATTTTCTGATCCTTCCGTAATTAAATTCATTTGGAATTTAATTCCCACAAATTCCCAAACTACAAATCCATCCCCCCTTGGCTGTCATCACATCACATGGCCCCATCACGATCCGTCCAAAAGAAAGACCCTGCACCATACTAAATGACCTTGAACTAACTGGAAGAGTTTTATTTTGTCTACTTAGGAGCTACTTAATTGAATTCACCCCCCCCCGTCCCACTTTGTGATGACAAAACAAACACAGTGGGATACAAAACAAACACAGTCACAGAAAACAGGGGAAGCCCCTTTTATTCCTTCACTTTGCTTCCAAGCTCTGAGTATCTTTGACAGAAGACAAAAACACACTCCCACACAAACAGTTACAGGAAGAAGGAAAAAAGCAACATGAACCAGACAAGATCAGGGCTAGAGAATGTCCACAGATAACACACACTGGGAAGGACGCCAAACTCAAGAGAGGAACTATAAACTGGAGATATTTCCAGGCTTTGTTTCCAGCTTTCGCCAGTACGCAGGTCCATCCTCTTATTCAGTTGTCACAGCTGCAGCCCATGAAGGGGATCAAGGCCCTCTCCTCCCCCGTAGACCACGTCTCTCCCTTATCCTCTCCTCCCTGCGTGCCCTAGGATGGAGAGGGGATGGGCCTGGGTCCTCTGACTGCTCACCCAGCCTCTGCCCTTCCCCAGCCTCCTCCACAACCTCCAGAGCCACACTTCTACTCCCTGTCAGCTGTTCCTCCTCTCCCTCAGAGTCAGTCTCCACCAGGGGCAGGACACACTTTCTCAGGCTATGTGGCAGCGTGGAATATGGCTTCCAAAGCTGACACTGGGTTAGTATGGAGAAACAATGCTATTTTTATGCCTAAGGCCCTCCAACGGATGTTGTGGGTGCAGTTTTTGGTGAACGACACGACAACCACCACGAGGCTGAAAAGGCCAGGTGTGGGTGATCAACAAGCCAAACAGGTACAGCACCCCTCCCCACTTCTTTTACCTGTCTTGTCTGAATTGCAAAGGATGGTCTCCTTTTCCTTGGCCCCGGGGCCGTGCCTCATCCAGACGGAAATCACAAAGGGCTCCTTCATGCTGATGGTGACCACGCTCTCCGGCACCTTCACGGCTTGAGTGCCGTTGAACTCGAAGACCTGGTCGCTCTCGTGGCCGTTGTCGGTTGGGAGGTTGAGGGTCCAGTTGGCTGCGTTGCTTGGGGAAGGGAGCAGCTCCGCGGTGTCGGAGGAAGCACCTGCGAATGGCCAGGATTTAAGATGTATAAAAAGAGAGGGCCGGAAAGCAGCAGGTCTGTTATCGGGTCGCTGTACCTTCTGGCAGGTTGAAAAATTCTCATTTTGGTGCTCATGTTCAGTGGTGCTGCACTGAGAGAAAAGCTTTAGGTCTTAACCTGGCATCTTTGTTTAACTGGTCTGGGGGACATTACCGTGTTTCCCCCAAAATAAGACCCTGTCATATACTTTTTTGCCACCAAAAAGGCACCAGGTCTTATTTTTGGAGGGGATGCCACCCGCTGACTAACCTCATTTGTATGCATCACCCCCGGCCTCCTTCAGGAACTTCTTCCGCGGCTGGCAAGGATTTCCTGAAAGCCTCTGCAGCCGATAACAGAGCTCTGGATTAATCCTGAGCTTCGTTACAAGCTACAGAGGCCTTCAGAAAAGCCAGCTTTGCCGGCTGCAGAAGAAATGGGCTGGCAAGGCAGATGTCGGAGTGTGCAAGGCCTGGCTACACCTGTCCAAAGGTAAGTAGTAGGGCAGCTCCACTCCTACCCCATCTTCACCCTAGCTTAATTTTCACCTGTGGACTCTGGAGTGGGCAGGATCTTAATTAGGGCTTCTTTTGGGGGTAGGGTTTATATTGGCCGCATGTGTCAAATTCAAGCTAGGACTTACTTTCAGGGTAGGTTGTATTTTCGGGGAGACAAGGTAGGAAAAGGACTTCTGTGCCCCATTTCAATATCCAATCTGTGGCCAAGAGATGCTCGGCTACACACACAGACACACACACAACTATTGGGTGTGGGAACATTTCCATCACTTTGTATATGTGATTTACGTGCCTATTTCCTCAGGTTCAGAATAATGTCAGCTGGTGCTCCATTCAAAATCCAAGAAAGAAATACTTAAGACTCTTTTAATTAGAGAAAAGATATCTTTTACTGGAAATGAAGTGGGAGCAACAAGAGAATTCTGAACCTGAGGAAATAGGCGCGCAAATCACACATACAAAGTGATGGCAATGTTCCCACCCCCAATAGTTCAAATGCTTCTTCCAATTAAAAGTTGTGAAGATCATCATGTGGACATCTTCAGGTGGTGATGAAGTTTTCTGTCCGCTGACCTTGGCATACTTGGATAAAGGTTTGCAGCGGCGCAGAGAAGAGAAAGCTAAGCAAGAAATAGAAACCTAAGCAAGAATGGACTCTCCCCCCTCCTCAGTTTATACAATGCTACTTTTTACCACCTCCAGATTGCTTCCCATACTTGTCCCCGCTCCTTCCCTCCGTTACTTATGGCAGCCGAAAGATGCAAAGCAGAAGTAGAATATCTTGAAGGCTGACACACACACAAACACACACACACACAGACCCCAGAGAAGCCTGTGAGTCTTTCGGCTTACCACACAGCCTGTGAAGGGACTTCTCCGAGTAGGTGTCTCGGTCACAGCCTTTCCCGATGTGATTGGTCTCCAACTCGACTGTGGCCTGGACGGAAGTGATGGGCTCATCGCAGGTCTCCAGATGGATGTTGGGGAAGAGGGAAAGGGCCCCCGTCCCTGGTTCGTACTCCATTCTTTTGCTCCAGCCTGGAACCGTCAATAGAGACAGTTGCGGCCTTTTGGTGCCCGAAGCAAGCGAGGAATTTGGGAAAGGGGGAAGCGGGGGGCGGTGAGAGAGAGAGAGAGAGAGAGAGACTAACCCTGCCAGCCTGGTTTGCAGGTGGGTTTAATGCTGATCTTCACCAGGACGTCCTCGGCAGCCCTCTTCTTCCCACAGTCGTAGGCCGTGACAGTGAGTTTATACTGGTGCTCCTTGCCGAAGCTCAGCTTCTCGGTGTTCTTAATGTAACCTGGCAAAGGCAAGGAGACAGGTTTCAAAAATGGAGCAGGTCCTTAAGAGGTCACAAATAAAAGAAATATCGGTTAGATTGAGAGACCTTTGTATAGAAATGGCTTGTTTATGCTGTCAGGGAAAAACAAAGTTGTCATTTGAGGTGAATGCCTTGTTTTACTCTAACAGAGTCAGAAGTCAAAACTTCTTTCTTTTTTTCCTTCCTTTTTCTTATCTTTCTTCACCTCTCTTTTCCTTGTCCCTCCCCACTGCTTTCCTATTTACTTTGTATTTTGTATTATTTTATAACTCCATAAAAATTTTATTTAAAAAAAAAAAGAGGCCACAAATAAAAATGACTGGCATCCTTGCGTCGAGAGGAGAGAAATTATGATGATCTCTGCCCCATCCCTTTGTATATGTGATTAACGCGCCTATTTCCTCAGATTCAGAATCTTCTTGTTGCTACCACTTTTTTTTTCTCTAATTAAAAGAGTCTTAAGTATTTCTTGGATTTTGAATGGAGCACCAGCTGACATTATTCTGAATCTGAGGAAATAGGCACGTAAATCACATATAGAAAGTGATGGATTTGGGGCCACTATCCAAATGCAGGAGTCACAGTGGCACAGCTGTTAAGAGTGCAGTACTGCAGGCTACTTCTGCCGACTGCCTGCAATTTGGCAGTTCGAATCTCACCAGGCTCAAGGTTGACTCAGCCTTCTGTCCTTCTGAGGTGGGTAAAATGAGGACCCAAAATTGTTGCGGGCAACAGACTGACTCTGTCAACCGCTTAGAGAGGGCTGGAAAGCACTGGAAAGCGGGATATAAATCTAAGTGCTATTGCTATCCGGAAAGGCTCTCCTCCATGACAAGCCGGCCCCTGCCTTACCGTCTTTGTCGATTGCGAAGGGAACCTCCGGAGTGACAATCTCGTAACTGCAGATCTGGCTGAACTGCGGGGAGCAGTCGGCATCCACCGCCTCCACCTTTAGGATGTTGTCGTACCGCTTCCCCTCGATCGCCGTCGCTTTGTAGGACTTCTCCTTAAAGACGGGCGCATACTCGTTGACGTCGTTCACCTGGATGTGCACGGTGGCTCTGGGGAACAGAGGGGGGGGGGAGAGACGGGACTCTTTTATCAATGGGGAAATTCTGCACTGGGGACACACAGATACAAGTGTTAGCAGTGCCTGGGAAGTAAGAGAAGAGGTCAGCCCCTGTAGTTCTTGGGACTGCAACTCCCATCACTTTGGCTCAGTTTCCTGTTGGTCTTCCATCCACTGACTCCCTGGAGTTAACTCTGCTTTACATCTGGATAATCGGCTGGGGTACCACCAGATGTTATGATGATGAAGAACAAGAGAAGATCCCTTGGCATCTAACCTGCCTTAAGAAAGTGGAGATGGGGTGAGCTTGGGACCCAGCAGACCTGGTTCATCGACAGCGGTGTTTGCTTTGACATGTGTGGACTTCAACTCCCCTGGAGGGCTTCATCGCCACATACAAAGCTGCTTTCTCTCCTCAGCTTCCCATCATGCTGCAGTGACAGCTCTGAATGTTTTGGTTTTTCAACTATAAGCAGCAGGCCTCATTAAGCCATCAATTATGGCAGTTAAGGAAAGGGTGGGGGCTCCATTTAGCTGGAGCAGACAGCTTTTATTATGACACTCACTCACACGCTCCTACATTTACCAAGTTGCAGGCCAATTGTTTGATTTCTCCTGGGCAAGAATTTTAAAAGGTCAAAGCAGGGGATGGGAGGGAGCTATACTAGATTGTTATAGCTATAACAATCTATTACCTTAGAGTCACCTCCTATTAGAGGAATCTCTGACAGGAGATATTTAAGATTATTTATCCGCTTTGCATCTGAAGTTCATTAGAAAAACACAGGATCTGTTCAGAAAACATCAAGGGAAGCCCACATCTCAGAAATTAAAACCTCATTTGGAGGGGGAGTCAAAATTAGGGTATATCAGGGCGTAGAGAGTCGGGATAATATACCAGGTATATCAGGGTATATGGAGTCAGGATATAACCTTGTCAGGGTATATCCTGACTCTAGCTGCAGATATTCCTTGCTTTCTGCCCTTTCAGCAAACCGAAAGCAACCCATCACATCTTTTGCATTTCTTGAACCTTTCTGAGAAAGATGCTTGGATCAGCTTGCCTGACCTATGGAAAGGATTTGAGATGTGTTAAGATTGCTGTGGATCAGCAAAACCCAGAAGGATGCATGTCATCGGAAGAACTGTACCATAAAGCATAACGCAGACAAGGGTTTTTTCCACACTCCAGGACGGAGGGAGAAGAGAGAGAGAGAGACAGAGAGAGAAAGACAGAGACAGAGAGGGAGGAAGGGAGGCGGAGAGAGAGCTAAACACAGGCGTTATATCTTTATGCCCCAAGAAAGAGAGGTGGAAGCACTCTAAAGGTTAACATGCAAATTCTTAAAACAAGATTGCTACTGTCCCATAAATCCTGCAAGAGAAATAAGCTGCATATCTGTCAATGCCATTGACCGCCATCACTTGAGAGGGTGGAGGTTCAAGGGTTCCTTCCCTTTTACAAACCATGATCTCAAAAACTGATTTCATTCCTCTGCCCCCGTTTCCCCCCCCCCCCCCTCAGAAGTGGACATTCTGAGCACAGAGCAAACCCGGGAGAAGGAAACCTGGTCCATGCTGTTCTTTACAAGAGCAAATATTCCCACACTCCCTTAGCTACGTTGGTGGGGGAAAAGCCCCTTTCTGATTTGGGAACCCATGTGCCACGACGCAACCGTGGCATGCTCTCTTCCATCCTCTAGTTCAAGGGTCTTGAAACTTGGCAAGTTGAAGACGTGTGGGACTTCAACTCCCAGAATTCCTGAGCTAACATGGACTGGAGGAGGAATTCTGGGAGCTGGAAGTCCGCAAGTTTTGAAGCTGCAACGTTTGAAGACCCTGGTCTGCTTTAATGAAAAGAAGGGACTAGGGGTGACAGGATAGCGGTCATCTAACATTTGAGGGGCTGCCACAGAGAAGAGGCTGAGGGCAGGACAAGAAGCAGTAGAGGGAAACTCGCCAAGGAGAGAAGCAACCTAGAGCTAAGGAGAAATTAATCAGTGGAACAACTTGCCTCCAGAAGTTGTAAATGCTCCAACCCTGGAAGTTTTTAAAGAGGAGATTGGATAACCATTTGTCTGAAATGATACAGAGTTTCCAGCCTAAGCAGAGGGTTGAAGACCTCCCTGGTCCCTTTCAACTCTGTTTTCCTCTCCTCTCCTCTCCTCTCCTCTCCTCTCCTCTCCTCTCCTCTCCTCTCCTCTCCTCTCCTCTCCTCTCCTCTCTTCCTAATTCTAATTCTAATCCATTTCCATTTCTGTTCCTGTGGCTTTTGGGCAGGGACCCACACAGCCACGTCTCATGTGTATATAAAAAAAAAGCAGAAACCAGATTCCATTGGGGAAAAAATACAGGGTATTTCTAATGAGGGCTCCCTTTCTCCCACCCGCCCCTCACTTACTTGTGGGACTTCTTCATATTGGCTCTATCCGGTCCTGTTCCACAATCGTAGGCCTGGATGGTGAAGGTATATTCCTTCTGCAGTTCGCAGTCCAGTTTTTCTCTGGATCGGATCGTCCCCTCTCCAGTGGATTTATCCACCACCACCGCTTCAAAGGGGACATTTTGGCCGTGGATTTTAAACCCACAAATTTCACCTAAGTGGGGGAAAAGGCAGCTCGGATTAGTACGTTTGGGAAAAGCCAGGAAAAAGGAGGGGATCTCAAACGGGGACGGCGTGCATGAGGAGGCACACACACACACACACACACACACACGTGGACTTGGCAACAGGTACCACTCAATCGTTTCATAGCAGCCAGAGTTTTGTGGGGGTTTTGTTGGTGAGCGGGGTTTGCCGACAAAGCGCAAGGAACTTGTGTTGGGCGTTTTGGGAACTTTTAGTTTGGATTTTTTTTTTTACAAAAAAGAAAGGAACAAACAGGCAGACATCTGGCTTTCCAAGCAATTCATTGCTTCTGCATTCGTTCATGCGGAAGGATGGGTTGAACAAAAGAGAAGAGAAGAGGCATTTCACAGGAATACTTGAGAAACTCGGGAGAGCAAAAATGTCAGAACGACAGCAGGGAACATCAATGGTCCAGCCACTGGGAATCAAGGCTGGCTGGGCCTTCCTCATGTTTTTTTTTTTGACCAGAGCAGTTAAAAAACACTCCGTTATCCAGTCAAGGAAGGGAAGGGGGGAGGGAGGGAGGGGGTTTGAAGGTGTTGGGCAGGGGAAAGAGTTTCAATGGGTGCAGAAGATTCAGCACTGTCATTTACAAAAATTATTGTCAAGGGATGAGAGAGGAGGGGAAGTCTTCCTGTGCAATGGTTTTTCGAAAGAAAGAAAGAAAGAAAGAAAGAAAGAAAGAAAGAAAGAAAGAAAGAAAGAAAGAAAGAAAGAAAGAAAGAAAGAAAGAAAGAAAAGCAGGAATAGTCAGGGAACCCAAATGAACGACCAGAGGAGAAAGGTAGAAATACCAATTTTTCAGGCATCCATTTCAATTGCTCTATGTAGTAACATTGTCCCTTCAAAATGTACTTTTTTCCTTTACAGATTCTGCCTGGATCTTAGCTGGCTGGCAGGCTGGGAAACCCACCAGGACAGAGACTTGGAGAAGGAAAAACACACATAGTCAGGGCATCCACACACGTTCTGCAAAACCAACACGTCGTGTGAACCCAACTGCTCTGGGGAACTACAGTTTGCAGACCCGTGCGCTGGGCAAGCCCAACCAACTCCAGTTTATGTCTCCTTGCTAGGGTTTTCCTATCTACAGGTAATCCTCCACTTACAGAGTGGTTCATTTAGTGACCGTTCAAAGTTACAACGACAAAGTGACTCAGGTCTGTTTTGCGCAGCGGCAAACTTTTTTTTATTTTTTTTTTGCAGCATCTCCGTGATCAAAATTCAGATGCTCAGCATCTGGTTCACACTTATGACCATTGCTGTGTCCCAAGGGTATGGGATCCTTTTGTTTGGCAACTTTCTGTCAACGGGGAAGCCAGATTCACTTAACAACTGTGTGAATAGCAATAGCACTTAAGACTTATGTTACAGTGCCTTACAGCCCTCTCAAAGCAGTTTACTGAGTCAGCCTCTTGCCCCCAAACAATCTGGGTCCTTGTCTTACCGACCTTGGAAGGATGGAAGGCTGAGTCAACCTTGAGCCTGGTGGGATTCGAACTGCCAAATTGCAGGCAGCCGGCAGTCAGCAGAAGTAGCCCTGCAGTACTGCACTCTAACCACTGCACCAATTTAACAACTGCAGTGATTCACTTAACATTGGTGGCAAAACAGGTGGTAAAATGGGAGCAAATGTTTCAGTAGAAACTTTCGGCTCCGTCGTGGTCATTAAGTCGAGAAATATCTGTATTCCACAGGTCCCAGGAGAATCAACATCCCGGAACGAAGTAATTCCAAATCAAACTTCCATCTCCATGTCTCAAGGTCAATGTTACTCTCAGTGGGCAGGTTCTCTGCAAAGCCACCTCCCACGCTTGGCTGAAGCGATCAATTGATCCGCTGACCAACTCGGAGGCCAGACTGTTCCGAAAAGGATCCGGAGGATGGAATTCATGAAGCCAGAGGTAGAATGACAAAAATTCAGAATTTTAAAAGGCCACATGGCTGGAGTTCTCCCTTTCCTAACTGGAGTCATCCACTGCTAGTTGAGTGCAGGTTTTTTTACAGGCACACTACCTCCTCAACTCAAGCAGAAATCATATATATATATGATGATGGCAGATGAGATTCTGCTGAAACGTTGCTACAACTTTAAAAGCACAACTACAATGACATGGGAAAATACCCGAACAAAGCAGAATACCATACATGTAAATACCTGTGAAAACTTAAGAAAACAAATATATCTATATATAATTTTCCTTGGAAAAACAAGGGTGTGTTTTCAAACCACACCTCCTGGACTCTCCAAATGGATATCTGATGGACTGATATTTCTAGCCAGGGGTTATAAACACGACATTTTTCTATTGGTATTTTTTTTTTATATATAAAGAGGGGACTGGGGGGAGAGCCAAGGAAAGGGCAGGAGAGGGAGAAGCAGGGAAGGGGGAAAGTGGGTGATAACACAGGACCAAAAAGCATGACAGGGTCTCCTGTTGCCGGTTTCTCCCGTTTCATAACAAAAGTTAGTGGGTTAATATGGATAAACGGGACTCCAAGAGCCCTTCATCACCTTCCTTAGTGAGGGTCACCTCAAAACTCTCTAATGGGAGAAAAGAGAAACCCAAGTCTTCAGGAAAGACTGAAAAGAGGAGGAAACGAGGAAAAGGTCAAAACACACAGACATTAGATTGAACAATCCCTCTCCCTCCAAATTTAAATGCAACACTTCAACCATAAATACATCAGAATCCATTCCCCATATTCAATTCCCATTTTTTGCCCCCAAGCTGAGATTCCAGGGTCTATTTAGACATACTTTGGAAAAAGGTCACCTTCAGAGGTGGGTCTTCAGCACGTTCTGAGCAGTTCTGGAAAACCGGTAGCGGAAAATTTGAGTCATTTGGAGATTTCCAGAAGAAAAAAAAAATGCAGACTACAAGAACCAGGAGCACCACTCATGTGACCCTGAGGACCCAGACAAACCTCCAAGTGGCCTCAAGGACCCTCTAAAAGGAGGCAAATGACCAGCTGTCTGCAAGGAATATAAATCTTTCCATTCCCCACCATCTAGCCAGAGCTGAAGAAGCTTCTTGGATGAGAAGTAAAACATCTTCAAAGAAAAAAACAAGAAAGGCCCAAGATCCAATGCTGCTTTGTTCTTGAGAACTTTCAATCTCTAACTAAATGGTCCAATATCTTGAGGAGGAGAAGCTAACAAAGCATGCTATTTAAAAAAAACAAAGCGGTGATTAGGTACAGGATAGAAAATTTGATCAGGGGATGGCAGCCAAGTCAGGAATTGGCTTGGCCAATCAAAACGGAAACTCGATGAGGGGGTAAGGTATCAAACCAGTGGTTCTCTGGCTTTTTGGTGCATTAGATTAGAAAACCAGGCTGAAGGTGGCCAAAGATTTGCCTTAACAAATGCAAAGGCCAATGCCGACAAATCTCCAATTTAAAGCTTGAGCTAAGGGTTATGAATGCCACATGGCCTCCTGCGCATAATCTCCTTATGTCAAACGAAGCCGAGAGGCTTTATCGCCCCTTTATTGACTCAAGTTCATTTTTACAGCAGATTTGCTGGCAGTCGGGATGGGTTGCAACCCAGCCTTCCTTGATTACGCGGCCCAGTGAATACATATCCCCACTTTGCCTTTCACGCTATTCCAAACCACACAGGCCAAATAGTCACGTATGAGCTGCAGTTCAAGTTAACTAACCTGCCAATTATTTGTCAGACGGAGTTCTGGTTTCATTCCACCACCAACCCGCCACTTCTGTGAGCCAGTTTCTCCAGAATTCCCCTCAACCTCAGTTTTATCATTTTGAGTTTCTTCCACAGGGACAGCGCCGTCTGTTTTATGGGATAACTCTGCATACGCTTCTCTGCGTAGCGGTGGCTCAGGGGCTAAGACGCTGAGTTTGTCGATCAGAAAGACCGGCCGTTCGAATCCCTAGCGCTGCGGAACAGAGTGAGCTCCCCATTCATTGTCCCGGCTTCTGTCAACCTAGCAGTTCGAAAGCACGGGGAAAAAAATGCAAGTAGAAAAATAGGGATCCCTTTGGTAGGAAGGTAACGGCGTTGTGTGCGCCTTTGGCGTCTAGTCATGCTGGCCACATGACCACAAAGACGTCTTCGGACAGCGCTGGCTCTTTGGCCTTCTAACGGAGATGAGCAGCGCCCCCTAGAGCTGGAAACGACTAGGACGTAGGTGCAAGGAGAACCTTTTACCTTTACACTTCTCTACCTCAAAGGAAAGCTTCCCTTCCCAAACACTGTTAGCCCCATTTTTAAAAAGGCAATGGTGCTCCTTATTTGCTGGAGAGGCAGAAGTGAAGATGCTAGGAGGCATGAGGGACTTCTGGTGACCCTTCCTCCCCCTTCTTTCCCAATCTGGAACGGATCTATCGGAACGATACTGTCGGCGGCAACATCATCTGTCAACCAAGGAGACCAGCACTCTTGCAGGAAGCATGGCAGGAACGCCCCCCTTACCTGCAAACCGAAGCGGCGAATCTTTATCCAATGCTATCAAGGGAGGGTCCAGGAGCACTGTGTTGTCATTTTCAGTAACAATGCCATGATAGGTGGTTTCAATCCACGGTTTGTGCTTGTTAACTGCAAAATCAACGAACGGAACACCATTAATGACAGAGAGTGAGTGAAAAGGCCCAGCCCGGATACTTTCGGAAATGGCTGTATCTCCAGTGGTGGGATGCTGCAGGTTCGGACCGGTTCTAGCAAACTGGTAGTTCTGACCATCAGCTGGCCCCGCCCTATCGTGTCCTTTATTTCCTCCTTTCCGACTCAAGTTGATTCGTGCGGCGCAGCTGATTTCTGTGCCTCAGCTGTTCTACTTAACTGGGGCTGCCCTAGAAGGTAAGCATTTGAGTGTCAAATTGCTGTATTTTGAATGCTGCTCACAGAACTGGTTGTTAAACTGGTTACAGCCCGCCACTGCGCATCTCACCTATCCAAGCCTCATGAGCTGACAGCCTGACATTAGCATTTGGGAGGGGGGGGAAATAGTAATGTAAGAGGAAGAAGGAGGGGAGAGAATGGAAGCGCAGCTGAGCCTTGTGAGAAGCTACAGCCAGCCAAGGTTAAGTCAGGAGATGCAGAACTGGGGACCAAACATCTGTTTCCTAAACAATATACAAGCACCTTTTTGGATAGCCACAGGATGGGGGGGGGGGAGGAGAGGGGAGGGGAAGAGGGAACTTTCCTCTGTATTGTTTGCATGGGAAAGCCCCAGATTCGGCTTATCACTTTTTTTATTTAATTAATTTTTATTTATTTATTTATTGAATTTATCTTGCCACCTATTCACCCATGGCGACTCAAGGCGGCTTACAGAATATAAAAACCACATTTAAAACAACAAAAACAAACAGATGCTACTTCTATAGCCAGGTTAAGCTTCAGTAAAGTACAGGTGGTCCTCGACTTATAACCACAATGGCGTTCCACATTTCTGTTGCTAAACGAGACATTTGCTAAGTGAGTTTTGCCTTAGCAACGGTTGTACAGTGAATCCCTGTGACGGATAGGTTAGCCAATCCGTTTGTGAAGTAAACCTCACTTCCCCACGGACTCGGCTTGTCAGGAAAGGGGATGGCATGACTTTTGGATGCAGCAACCATGGTCGTAAGTACGAACCGCTTGCCCAGCATCTGAATTTGGGTCACGTGATCGTGGTGATGCTTCCTCCCCCCCCCAAAGGTCATAAATCACTTTCTTCAGCGCCAGTGTAACTTTGCACAGTCACTAAGTGAATGGTTGTTAAGTCGAAGGCTATCTGTATGTTCTTGGCCAAAAGAATCAAATCAAATGGCTGTGAGTCTTTCTTTGCTAGATGAAGGAGTGGGATGGTTGACATTTTCATTTAATTAATCCCGTGTCTGTGATTCAAAATATTACCCTGGAAAGCAAAATCCAGATTAGGAGTCCCCCCTCCCCTCATTATCCCCCACATATTCATTGACTCTCATCTGGATGACTGTCCTCTTTGTGCCCTTGGAGACTCTGCATCAGTCTGTCATCTGCATCTCTGTAACTGTCTGGTTTGGTTCTGCAACCCAACAGGACAGACACAGATTCCAGAGAGGAAATAGGAATGCAGAAAATAGCAATTGCTACCAACCTGCCTTCCATGGAGGATCTGTATCCTGCAAAAAGAGGGCTGTTAAAATATCTACAGACTCCTCAGATCCCGGACAAAAAACTGTTTCAACTCCTTCCCTCAAAGCAATGCTCTAGAGCCCTGCACACCAGAACAACTAGACACAAGGACGGTCTTTTCCTCCATGCCATCACTCTGCTAAACAAATAATTCCCTCAACACTGTCCAACTATTCACAAAGTTCTGACAGTGAGAACAATCAACCAATGGAACAGAAGTTGTGGGAGCGCCATCACTTGAGACCTTCAAGAAGAGACTGGACTGCCATTTGTCAGAAACGATGTAGGGTTTCCCGCTTGGGTGGGGGGTTGGACTAGATGACCTACAAGGTCCCTTCCAACTCTGATTATCTGTTCATACTGAACTAGGATTCTCAGAAGCTGCCATAGACAAGACAGTAACATCCGCCATCACTAGCATCCCGCAAGATTTTTTTTAAAAAAAGCTGAATTACTTTGGTTTGCACGCAAAAGGTTGCATTAAATAAGACCTGCTCCCTTCATAAAGGATAATAATATAATGTCCCAGCTGAAAGTCCGCAGATTCTGCTGCCAGAGTAAATGGAAAGATTAAGGCTTTTTTTCACAACAATGTCTTTTACCTTAGCAATAGGTTTTGTTATTTAAGATTTAATGCACTCTTTGGAGGGCTGGCAACCTTCAAACTGATCTTGGAGCACTGAAAATAGCACAGGGCTTTATCTAAAAAAGACTAATGCAGGAGAGAGAGAAAATCCGTATTGATTAGGTGAAAAGTAAAAAAAATAGCACTCAGAGCCCAAGAGCATTAGGGCTGCTTTATGGCAAAAGGATGTTATTTGACTCCCCCCCCCCCCCCAGGGACTGGTTTATTCGTACAGGTAGTCCTCAGTTTACAACAATCCATTTAGTGACCGTTCAAAGTTACAACGGCACTGGAAAAAGTGCCTTAGGGCCGTTTTTCAGAGTGACAACTTTTGAGGCTCATGGTCACGTGATCAAAATTGAGAGGCTTGGCAACCGGCTCGTATTTATGACGGTCGCCATGCCCCGGGGTTATGGGATTCCCCCCTTTGGCGACCTTCTGACAAAGCAAAGCCGAAGGGAAGACCGGGTGCACTGACCCGCCGTGTGACTAATGCCACATCTGCAGCGATTCGTTTAATAACGGGGGCAAGAAAGGACGTAAAATGGGGCAAAGCTCTGTTAACAAGCGTCTCGCTTAGCAGCAGACGTGTGTGGTTGTACATCAAAGTGGATGTGCATCACAAAACATTTAAAGTATTTTATTTCAGGTGTATTTCTCAGATATCAGAGAGGAAGGTATCAAGCAAAAAGATCTTTCCTAAAGCACAAAAGCTTTTAAGAAGGAAAAAAAAAGGCTCAACATGTTATACAGGTAGTCCTTGACTTACAATAGTTCATTTAGTGACCGTTCAAAGTTACAACAGTTCTGAAAAAAGCAACTTGATGCCCGTCTCCCCTATTTTATGAGCTTTGCAGCATCCCCACAGTCACGTGATCAAAATTTAGGTGCTGGGCAACTGACTCGTAGTTATGACGGTTGCAGTGTCCCGGAGTCACGTGATCCCCTTTTGCGACCGTCCGACAGGGAAGTCAAAGGGGAAGCCGGATTCACTTAACCACCAGGTGACTAACTTAACTGCAATGAGTCAACTTCACAACTGTGGCAAGCGAAGTCGTAAAACGGGGGCCTCTTAGCAAATGTTTCGCTGAGCAACTTAAATTTGGGGCTCAATTGTGTTCGTAATTCGAGGACTCCCTGTCAATGAAGGTTTCTCCCCTGAAAGTGACTTTGCAAAGCAAGTTTCCTCACACCCCAAACCAAAGTGTTCTCCAGCGGCGTTCCTGCCTGGGCTGAGAAGCACAGACTGCAAAATACGCCAAGAAGGGAAGAAGCCTCATTGCTACGAAACAAGCAATCGCGAAACAGGAGCACCTACTTCAAAAGAAACCACCCCCACCCCCCACCCCCACCCACCCCCGGTGGAAATTTTAGATCCACCCTAGGCCAAATGTCACAAACTACGTTCTCAACTCTTCCTACAATTCGGAGAAGGGGCTGAATCCCAAAGTAGGTGCTTTGGAAGAAGGGTAAATTAAATTCAAAACACCAGCAAACGATCCATCAGAATAAAGCCGGAAGGGACCTTGGAGGTCTTCTAGTCCAACCCCCTGCTCAAGCAGGAGACCTTATACCAGGGGTCTCCAACCTTGGCCCCTGGAAGCCTGGCGGACTTCAACTCCCAGAATTCCACAGCCAGCTTTGCTGGCTGTGGAACTCTGGGAGTTGAAGTCCGCCAGGCTTCCAGGAGCCAAGGTTGGAGACCCCTGCCTTATACAATTTGAGACAAGTGGCTGTCTACTTTCTTCTTAAAAGCCTCCAGTGATGGAGAGTCCACAACTTCTGGAGGGAAGTTGTTCCTCTGGTTAATTCATTGTTCTGTCAGGAAAATTCGCCTTAGTTCTACATTACTTCTCCTTGATTAGTTTCCATCCATTCCTTCTTATCTTGCCTTCTGGTGCTTTGGAAGATAAATTGATCCCCTATTCTTTGTGGGATGCTATCATGTCACCCCTGGTCCTTCTTTTCAAACAAGGAAACCCAATTTTGTTAAAGCTACGTGATGATCCCCTCTAGTTAATCCCCAAGATTAAAACATATAATCTCCTCTCCCAGCTTCCAGTTTTAAGTCAGCAATTCACAACAGCATTGCTGTCCCAAAGGAAAAATATTTGTAAACAAAGAGCTGACTATCTCAGGGATCATCCTGTGTAAAGCTCCTAAAAAGAAATAAAAAAAAAATCCCAAAAGGAATGTTTCTGAGGATCAGAACTGCTCCCAAAATCAGTGCATTGATCCAGAAGACTAATTGTGAATTATTCAAGTGCCACTAAATGGTGGATAAGCGGAAGATGGAGGATGTGATTAAATCACTGTTCATATCTTGCTTCTATTTTTTTTCCGCAAGACAGACTTGCGTCTAGAGACTGCAAATCATTATTGTACCCATGGGCCGAAACCCAGTGTATATTCACAGATTTATTTGCAAAAACTGCTTAGCTTTATAAAAAAAATATCTTATTAACCTGCCTTCTGCACTCTTGCTTACATTAGGCCATAATTCAAACTTGATAAAGTGTTGAGAGACATCACCTAACATCCTCCTGGCATTCAGGATTCCTTCCATAGTGGCAGGTAGAAAAAGACAGAAGCTCGTTCTGGGTGGAAACAAAGAGATTTTCTGGCCCAGTTATTTCTTCTTAATAAATCAAAGTTATTCCTGTAGCATTAGAAAAAGCTGTTCCAGTATAAGCCTGCTTAGTCATTCAAAGTTTGCCTCAGCAATTTTTGTCCTCTCAATATCTCACACTCATGCACAAGTATTCTTCCAGAATTTAACCTCTGCCTTTATTGCATCCATAACCTTTAAAAGGACAAGCTTCCAAAAAAAAAAAAAAAAAGGAGGGGGAAGGAAGACTTCAAATATGTTTTGACAAATGGAAACAATACAATTTTCTCGATTAAAATACAGTTTTAAGATAGCAAGCCTTGCTGTGCCTGGAAGGCACAGGAATTACCAGGGAAGATTAATTCAACATGAAAACTCTTATCTATTGCTTGCTTTTAAAAGTGCCAAAGGGTTTATTCTGGCTCTCATTCTCCAGTGCTAATCCTCTGGATCTCAGCAAGGAAACTGAAGAAAATGAAGCAGGAAATTGATACCTTCCCCAGGTATGGCGAAGGCTGGGTCCCCCAACTGTGAAGCAAAATTTCAGTCTGCTGTGCTTTCCTTGTGCCAGCTGGGGGAAAAAATCAATTGAGAGTGAATTTATCCTTTTGAAACTAAGACACTAACACAGCATTTAAAAGACACTAATACAGCATTTAAGCCATCTTACGTGGCCCTTGTTTTTGGTTTCCACATCTCATAGAAATAATAACCCTGAGGTGTTTCTGCAATGCGAAACCTTCCCTGCCTCAAGGCTGAGAAATACCTCTCCACAAAGGGCTTTCCAGAAGACAAAAAAATTGCCCAGATTTGATGCCCCTGGTCGGCAATCAGAAAAACTACTCCACCAGCAAATGCACAAATCCTGCAGCTTGGTCTGTCTGTGTGTGTGGGAGGATGGACAGAGAAAGGTAGAGAGATGGACAGAGAGAGAGAGGGAGGGAGGGAGAGATGGACAGAGAGAAAGAAAAAGAGAGAGAAAGAGAAAAAGAGAAAAAGAAAAAGAGAAAGAGTAAAGAGAAAAAAAGAGTAAGAGACCTAAACACAGGCATTACCAAGAAGCAGATTCACCACACTTACAGTTTACCTTTCCTTACCACTAATAACAACCTTGAACTTCCATATCTCAAACAGGATGACAACAAACAACTTTCCTTTGAATCTAAATAACTGGTGTGGAAGGAAGAGGAGAGATGAAGAGTGCTTTATTTAAACAAAAAACAAAAAAAAAACCCAAAGTTTGCCTCAGTATGTCTGCTGCAGGTTCCTCCTTCCCCCACCAAAACATTGTACCTTTAAAATCATAAAACCAGAATAAGTGTTCTTGTAAGAGACAGAAAATGGTTGCTGTGGGTAAAATTATTGGGCGGGGGGGGGGGGGTTGATAGTGTGTGTGTGTGTGTGTGTGTGTGTGTATTTGCAAAGGGGAATGAAAGATGCCTGAATCTCAGAAAATATCCTGCACAGAAGATACATACTGTGTTACCTATTGCATGTTCTGTCTGTTATGAATCACAGTGTGAAGTGGGGAGTGTGTGTGTGTGCAAAGTACACAATAGAGGGAAGGTCTGTCCTTACGTTGAGGTTATGAACCGGAAAAGATAAAAGTCATGAAGAAATTAAATGCCCCTAAGTGTGATTCGCAGGTAATGAGGAAGAAGGAAAAAAATATCTTGCAACAGAGTATTATGCACACAATTACCCCTGAATTCAATGAGGCTTAGTCCCAAGTAAGTACAACCCAAACACAAGGAGAGAGAGAGAGAGAGGAGAGGGAGGGAGGGAGGGAGAGGGGGGCAAAAGTTGAGCTATGCATTTTAAAAAATTTCCGTTTGCTGGCTGTCCATGTGAAATGCCTTCAGAGGTTATTAGATCACGCATTAATGTATCGCTGCGTTTATAGTGCACTACGGTTACATTGAAAAGCATACTAAAATATTCTACAGCATGTACAATGTATATTGCCAACCATTAAAATATGCGTCAGTTGCATCTTCTGTTGTTTTAGCGTGAAATCTTATCATCTCCGTAAGCTGCGCAGAACTACTAAGAGCAGCTTTTCTATCTTCCCATGTGTGTGTGTGTGTGTGTGTGTGTGTATGTGCCTATATCGAAACATTTTGTGCATCTTCTGTGTGGATGCCTCTGTCAAATCAAATCCCAATGCTGTGCGTGTGTATGTACACATAATACACACGCAACACTGCATCTGTGAAGGCTAGGCATCTGCGCACCAACAAAATGCAACATGGTGACTCTTCCTTGGATGGCAATGTTGTGAAACCTATCACACAGAAGCCTAATAGCTTCTCTTTTGAATTGCAATCGAATGCAGAGCTAACACAACACTGCCCCTCCTCTGATGCCAAGCACATGCACATATAACACAATGCTGTGAAGGCTCTCCCTAAAGGCTTTCTCTAACAAATCCCTGTGACTTCTCTTTCAGATTGTGCATAGGTAACACAACGACTGACCTCCTCTCTTGTACAATACACACAGACTACTACATTGTACCGGCTCTCTGAGACTGTGGAGGGAGAACACATCCTTGTGATTTTTGTTTCCCACAGCAACCCTATCTTTTTATTCATCTCTAGGTTATATATCACCCACCTGAATTAATTTTGTCTCGAACTATAATCCCCTGAGTCTAACGACATTGTGTGTCGGATTTTGCATAGGCAACACAGCACTTGGCCTCCTCTTCCGGAGTGTGCATACCAGTCAACATACCACTTGGCCTTCTCTCCCACACTGTGCATATGTAACACAACACTGAGCATTCTCTCTCCTATGGTGCAGATAAAATACAAGACCCCACTTCTCCTAGAAGGGCAGTCCTGCATAGAGAACACAATCTGGAGATTTCTCTCTTTCTCAGCCTATCCATCCATCCATGTAAATATCATACATTTGGGTGAAATTCTTCAGATGGCTACTCTATGGATATAACAAACTTGTAGTTATTCCTTCAGATTGCAATCCTATGCAGAGAGAATACTATTCATCT
Organism: Hydrophis major; assembly: GCA_033807585.1. Lineage (NCBI taxonomy): Eukaryota > Metazoa > Chordata > Lepidosauria > Squamata > Elapidae > Hydrophis > Hydrophis major. The sequence goes on along the minus strand of CM066342.1, from coordinate 11,626,524 downwards.
ATCCTTCCATCATATCCATCCCACTTTTCTCTATCTCCTGCTATGTAAAAATACTACACACTTGAATGCATCTCTTTCAGATTTCAATCCTGTGCAGAGAACCTCACCAACCCATTACATCCATCCATCCATCCATCCATCCATCCCACTGTTCCCTTTTTCTCTGTCTATGTAAATACAACACAATTGTATGCAGACAGAACACTGCCTATCCACCTATGCATCTACCTACCGACCTACCTAGCCACTCCTTCCATCCATCCACCCATTCCATCTATCCATCTATTCCTTCCTTCCATCCATCTGTTCTATCCACCCACCGATTCCATCCATCTATTCCATCCCATCCATCCATCCTTCCCATCCACGCCACTCACCCATCCATTCTACCCATCCATCCATCCACCCACCCCTTCCTTCCTTCCTTCCTTCCACCCAATCCATCCATCCATCCTTTCATTCATTCCTCCTATCCACCCACCCACCCTTTCCATCTAGGCCACTTTTCTCTCCCCCCCTCCCTCCTGAAAACTCCCCACACCCACCCTTGGGTGCATCTCCTTCGGGGAAGGGGGGGGAAGGAACCCAGCGCCCCTGCACCCACCTTTCTCTCACGGATTGCCCCCCGCCCGTGCAGACAGAAACAGACACAACCTGACGACCTGCAGCCTGCAAAACCCACTCTGCCCCACCTCTGCACCTGTCCACCCACCTCCCTATCCCCATCCCGCACCTGGGCCTTCTCTTTAAGCCCCCTCCCCTCTCCAGGGGCTTATACACCACTCCCCCTCCCTCAGCATTTGCCTTACAGCCCCCTGCCCTCCCCCGCTCCCCCTCCCCTTAAGGCGCGCGAAGACCCCCCCCAGTCAGGCGAGGCCGCGTCTCGTGACAGCCCCCCCAAGGCCTCGTCAGACATGCCCCCCCCACACACACACATACCCCGCACCCTTCGCCTCACCTCGGGCAGCGCGGAGGCCGCCGCAGAGCAGCGCCGCCAGGAGGTAGGCCGGGGCCAGCAGCCACATCTCGGCGCCCCCGGACGCCGGGAAAAGAAGGGGGGGGGAAAAACACGAGTGGGCAAGCGAGGCAGACGGACGGGCGGGCGACCCCCTTCGCTCCGGCGGCCGCCGCGTCCTCCCCCGCCGGCGACGAACTAAGATGGCGGCGCAGGAGCTCGCCTCTCCTCCCGCACCCGTTGCTAGGCGAGGGAGGGAGGGACCAACGGGGAGCGACGGAAGGGGGGGAAAGGGGCATACCATCTGCACCAGGGAAGCGGGGGAGAAGAAAGGAGACGGATGCATGGATGGAAGGAAGAGAGGAAGGGGAGGGGCGGAGTCGCTTCGCTGGAGAAAGGGATTTATTTATAAAGTAATAATAAAAAAAGTATTGTTATTGAAACTAATTTCATGGAATACTAATTTTTCCCATCACTTATATACCGTGTGTGTTTGTTAGTCCTTGATATACGACCACAATTGACCGCAAAACTGTTGCTCAGGGAGACATTTCAGTGAATTTTGCCCCGTTTTACGACCTCCCTTGCCACCGTTAAGTGAATCACTGCAGTTAAGGGAACCTGGGCTTCCCCATTGACTATACTTGTCCCACCTCACGTAAGGGGATTCCATGACCTCCCCAGGACACTGCAACCATCATAAATATGGGTCACTTGCTGGGTGATTTGGATCACATGACCCTGGGGAATCCTGCAAGTGTCACAAGTGTGGGAAACGGTCATAAATCACCCTTTTTCAGTGCCTTTGTAACTTCACTAAAAGAAGGGCTGTAAGTCAAGGGCTACCTGTATAGGTGGCATGAAAATGTGATTGTGCATTAAACAGAGAATAATATCTCAGCACTGAACATTGCATAGATAAAAAGATAAATGCAGCTTACAACCAGGGAAGACAGACAGAGAGCAATTCTCGTGCGGCCCAAACGGCACATCACGTTCATCCAAATCAAGCGAATAAATATTAAATACTAGCTAGTTAACCGTGCTTTGCTATGAAACTATGTGGTCGGGTTTATTTTGGGGGGGAGGAAAATAAGGGGGGGGGATTCTGCCTCTGCCTACTAGCATCCATCCGTATTCATCTGGCTAGCATCCTGTCAGTGTGTGAGAGTTGAGGGCTGTTTGGAAACTGAAGCGGTATTTGCTGTGTGAGCAAGAAGGAGACAGCAAGGAGCCAGGACGTGGGTTAGCTCAACTGTTCTGTCCTAAAGCTGCTTGGTGCTCTGAAACTGAACCTCCTCTCCTCTGCTTGTGTTTTGCCTTTGGAACAGGTTTCTTTTCAGGTGGGGAGGGGGAGTAGAACTCCTTAGCATCAGAGCGTGTTAAAAATAAAAAAAACAAAATAATAACGCTCTGATGGTCATTTCGAAAAATCCTTTCTTACTGAGCACCTAGAAGCCAAGAGGAACATATATGCTGAATTTCAAGTTTGTAGGCTTTACAGTTCTGGAGATTTTGTGATGATGCGTCACCGGTATTTCACCTTTATATACATATAGATAAACACAAAACCTGGATGTTGGTTGGCCTTGCTTCTAAACCCTATGTCGGAAAAAAAAATGGAAAGCAATCTTCTGCTTCTTTTTTCTTTGCTTTTTTTTTTTTTACCCATCGAGGTCAAATGTTGGAATAAATGACAAATAACAAGTAGGTGGAATTTGCAATTGGGGCAAATTCTCCAGGATTTGGTCAAAGTGGAGGCGAGACACCAAGAACAATACACAAAGACTAAGCAGGAAAAAAAAAAAAAAAGAATGTTAAATGTTCAATTTTGAAGTCTCAGGAAATAACAGGCAGTGCTCTAAAACTTGCTTGGATTCTTGACATTTTTATAGTGGCCAACTCTTTGTGGTCCTTCCTTTAGTGCCAGCGTAAGAGAGGGCCCATCAGAATGTCTGTGGATAAACCAGGTGGCCGTTATGTGAGTCATATCTGATTTTACAACTGCGGTTGGTAAGCAAATCACCACAGTGAATTGTGTTTTGGTGCCTCGGACAAAAACCCAAGTGTTTTCCCAAGCATAAAAAATTTGCAGTATCCAAACTGGGCTGGCCACCAGAACCAGAGGTTTAGGACTCGGGCTGGAAATTTCCATCCTTGGGAAATTTTAAATTTTGGCGTATTCTGCTGAATAGAAGTTCCATGAGGATGGGCTCCATCCAAGCACAAGTCCAAAAGCTTGGAAGACTAAATGTCCCGTCTCGATGACTGCGCCCGGTTGGATCCTTGCATAAAGATTTGGTTAGAAAAATAAGAATGGCAGTGAAGCTTATTTTGGGGTTGGTGCTCTTATTAGGTTGGTGGAATTATTGAGTCTGTCATCTGCACCTCTGGTTTGGTTCTGCAGTCCAGCAAGACAGGCACAGTCTTCAACAGATAATTAGAACTGCAGAAAATACCATGGCTACCAACCTGCCTTCCACTGAGGACCTGTATACTGAATGAGTCAAAAAGAGGGCTGTGAAAATATCTACAGACCCCTCACATCCTGGACATAAACTGTTTCAACTTCTACCCTCAAAACGATACTACAGGGCACTGCACACCAGAACAACTAGACACAAAGAGTTTTTCCCCCCGAACGCAATCACTCTGCTTAACAAATTAATTCCCTCAACACTGTCAAATTATTTACTGAGACTGTATTACTATTATTATTCTCATCCTTCCTAATACCTATCTCTTCCCTCTTATGAATATAACCATATTGCTTGCTATCTTTAAATTTTTATATTGTTTTGTTTCCTAGTATGATTTGATTGCTTATTTAGTAACCTATGACTATCACCAGGTGTTGTATCTTAAGATTCTTGATGAATGTACTTTATTTTTCTTTATGTATGCTGAGAGCATATGCACCAAAGACAAATTTCTTGTGCGTCCAATCACACTTGGCCAATAAAGAATTCTATTCTAATTCTATTCTATTCCTTATCTATTCTATTCTATTTTTCTATTTCTATTCTATTCTATTATTTCTATTTCTATTCTATTCTGAGAGAGGGATACCACACATCAAAGTAGCAAATCACTCTATGAATTCCTTGGAGAAAAGACAAGATGAATGTCAAACTAAAGAACAGATGAATGGCTAAGCTACAGCTACGAGAAATCTCCGTTAGAAAAATCAGATACCAAAGGAGAAAGAAAGAGGAGAGGACTAAAATAAATCTTGGGCCCCAGTGATTCAGGTTTGCTCATTGTAAAATGCTTTGATTGTTTCCCGTGTTTTCTGATTCTCCCGCAGAGAATAATAAAAATTTGAAAGCCTTTATATCACAGTGCGCAGTTCGAGTCTTTGTGAATATCTTCTGAATAGCTGCCTTGTCCTCCACCTCTGTCTATTTTGTTGTCTGTAGGTTTCTCTGAGTATGAAATAACATTAACCCACAAAACCATTTCGCTTTCTTTTTTTGCCTTTAGAATCTGAGGCTGGTTGCTGTCAAGGCAAGAAAAAAAAAAAGGTGCTGGATTGTATAAATAGGTAATCATATTAATAACGGAAGAGTCTGCAGCCTTGCCAATAGCAAATTTTCAATAAGGGGTCTTTGATGAAGCCCAACCCTGGAAGAAGGGGGCTTTTAGGCTAGACTTCAACCCAAGCACTGCCTGGTTGCTTGGCTGGAATTGGGCAAAGCAAGGGAGCCACCACAATTGGCGGTTTGGCAGAATTTTTGATGGCTTCCTAACGTCCCACCTCACCGGAAAGCAGACCTAGAATCCATTGGCTGCCTTTTGCAAAAATCAGAAAAGACACGGAGAGAATACGCTTGGAAGCCTCTGGGGTGTTACTGTTTCCAGCTTGAGTTTTATTTTTAATTCAGTCACATGGGCCTGTGGGGATGGCCATGTCCCCCAGGCAGGGCTTTTTTTTAAGTGGAAGAGAAGGGGGGGGGGGAATCAATGTAACTGATCATTTCCTGTGCACGGCCTCTCCAACAACTTGCATCTCTTTGCCTCCAGGAAAAAAAAAAATCCCTTTTATTAAGAGAGCGATTCATGACCAAATGGGGGCAGCGGGCAGAATGGGGTGGATCACTTTTGAAGCACTCTTGGGCTGGGTGTCCTGGGTGAGGTAGGGATGAACGGCAGGAAATTGGTTAAATAAAGGTATGGCCACCTGTTTGGGGCAGCCCTGCGTGAGAAGTTTTATATCCAAACATATATTTATTCTTTATACTGTTTCCATTTTCCCTTAAAATATTAACAATGGTCTGAGAAACCGTGTCTCCAAGTGAGCAATAGAGTTATGTACTACTTCACAGAGCTTTACAGCCCTCTCTAAGCGGTTTGCAGAGTCAGCCTTTTGCCCCCAACAATCTGAGTCCTCATTTTACTCACCTCGGAAGGATGGAAGTCAACCCTGAGCTAGTCGGTCAGGATCAAACTCCTGACAGTGGGCAGAATTAGCCTGCAATATTGCATTCTAACCACTGGGAAGGAAGGAAGGAAGGAAGGTAGCAATAGCCCTTAGACATATATACCACTTTACAACTCTAAGCAGTTTACAGAGTTAGCCTCTTGCCCCCAACAATCTGGGTCCTCATTTTACCCATCTCAGAAGGATGGAAGGCTGAGTCAATCTTTATATTTAAGGTCAATTTAGCTAACAACTAGACTGACAGATCTTGGCTATTTTGAATTATTTGGTTGCAAAGGCAGATCTTCCAGGGCTTTGATCTATCATCGTAAGAGCCGTGGTGGCACAGTGGTTACAGTGCAGTACTGCAGGGCTACTCCTGCTAACTGCCAGCTGCCTGCAATTTGACAGTTCAAATCCCACCAGGTGGACCCAGCCTTCCGTCCTTCCCAGGTGGGTACAATGGGGAGCCGGATTGTTGGAGGCAAGTGGCTGACTCAGTAAACCGCTTGAAGCACTACAAAGCGGTATATCAGCCTATTAAATGCTATTGCTATAGTCCCTCTTCTTATGCTCCCATATTTGGCAGGAATTCTCAGCTAACGGTGTGGAAAGGCTGACATTTTTTTTTTCCCCCATGAAAGGAAAGCAAGCAGCAGAAAATTAGATCAGAGTGGGACAACAGAGAGATAAAATTTCTCCGGATGTTGATGGTGGGTAGGCGCATTCGTCTGTGAGAAACAGCACCTCTAAACGCAAGTTGACCTTCATGTTTTTTTTTTTCTCCACTGAGGAACCCAACGTGTGTTACCGAACTGCAAAACTACTTAAGGACTGAATGGAACAACCAGCGGAAAGCATGACATCTGGCAGAGTCCACCTTTAGAAACATCAGCAGTAAGGTCCTAGTCCTCATGGGGACTGCTGAAACCTTGGATAACAGGATGCCAGAGTTGGAAGGGACCTTGGAGGTCATCTAGTCCAGGGCTTGCCAACCTTTTGGACCTCAGGGACCACCAAATTCATAATTTTACATCCCGCAGACCAGAGACCCTGGGAAAATTCCCCCCCCCCAAAAAAAAAAAGTCTGCAGGAAAATTCCCCACCCTGTTTTCTTACTGATCAATCATTCTTTATTTGGGATTGCAGGATACCATCTCCAGCTCCGTTCTCAGGGAGAGAGAGGGAGAGGGAGGGAGGGAGGAGAGAGAGACTGAGACTGAGACTGCAAGGAAAGCAGCAGAAGCTGCAGAAGTCTTTCTTTCTCTCCCCACAAACTCCGCCGGAAATGAGTCTTTGCCAGCGCAGCCTCTTGGAGCAGGAGGCCTTGCAGGGTCCCAAAGACTCATTTCTGGTGGAGTTTTGGGGGAGAGAGAGAAAGACTTTGGCTGCTTTCCTTGCACGCAGCCAAAAAGCAGAAGAAGAAAAAAGCAGAAAGAAGCAGCCCAGTAGCCCAGGCGAGGCACATGGGGTGAGGGGGGCAAGTTCCTCCCTCAGCCCTTTCCCCCCTCCCCTCACTACCTCCTGTTGTTTGCAATGCAAGCGACACAAGCTTTGTGTTCCCGCGGGCCATGTGGGTAGCGCAGTGTTGTGTTTCTGTGCAGCCTGGATTAATTGCTTTGGGGGGGTGTGTGTGCTTTGAGGGTGACATTTCTCTGCGGACCACCAAAATTTTCTCGTGGACCACCAGTAGTCCCCGGCCCACTGATTGGCGACCACTGTTCTAGTCCAACCACCTGCTCAAGTACGAGACCCATTACACTTCCAGAAAAATAAGCTGTCCCAGTCTGTTCTGAAAAGCCTCCAGTAATGGAGCATTCACAACTTCTGCAGGCAAGTTGCACCACTGGTTAATTGCTCACACTGCCAGGAAATTTCTCTTAATTCTCGGTTGGACACTTAGAAGCGTTACTTACATTTATTAAGAATGGCCTTGGTTACATACACAGTAAATATATTTTAAAATATTTCCGTCTCCTTTGCTGCAACTTAAGAGGGCAGACATGTTGCTTCGAGGTGAAACAACAACAAAAAAAAATCACTCCTAAAAATCAGTGGGACATTATATCTATAGGGAAGATGGGGTTTTTTTTTCTCTTTGATCTCCGTAGCAACCTTGTGAGGTAGGTCGGGGGAAGAGATCAAGCGTGGCCCTCACTCTCCTCAGACTGAGTTAGCAATTGGGTTTATGTGAGCCAAGGAAAAGTCAAACAGATTTAAGGGCCATTTTTACAGACCAAAATTCCTTCCCTCAATGGTCAGGCTGAGGCCACCCTAATTTCACTTGATCATGTGTGATCCCTGGGAAACAGGCTTTCTGACAGGGGAAGGCCAGCTAAATATGGTTTATTCCAAAGATCATGGCTTATCAAAGGTAGGGGACTCCATGTTCTGGAGCTGATGTCAGTTAATTAAACCTGCAGAGGGCAGGAAGGAATTGCCGAGAGAAGTTATGTTCCCCCTTACTTATATACAATTCAGAAGTTGCCAAGCTTGCCGCTTTCGGCGAGTGGGATGCTGCCATTGCCAAAGCATGGGTGGCCATTGGTCTTTTAGCCAACTGGAAGGCCAATAGAAAAGTTGGACTAAGGAGCCAATGAGAGTTGCCCTAAATGATGCCACCAATCAGGCGCCGGCTGGTTTGGAGGGGGAAATATAATATATAATATTTTGCCTTTTTAATATTTCCTAAAACATGTCATTCTTCTAGGAGAGGGGTGGGTGCTAACTTTCCACAGTTCTCACAATGCTTAACCTGGTGGGAAATCAGATCTACCTCTCAAAATCCTGCCTTTTCCCTCATGGGCTCCAAAGCTCTGCCTGGAGCGGTTTACTCAGTCGTGGGTGTGAATGTACTCCGTGCTGCTAATTCAAAAAAGAGCATAAACACCCAGGCGATGACATCCTACGGCCTGTGACTGAGCTTGCCGTGTAGACACCATTGGCCTCTGTTATTAGCGTTATGCGCCTTTTATTCCAACGGCATATTAATTGCATCCTTTGCTTGGTGGCTTATTAGTACAATTATAGGCCTTTGCTCCCCATTCCTTCAACCCACCTGTCTCGCCTTCCTTGTTATTTCTCCGAGAAGGATGTTCGGCAGTCCCACAGAAGCTGGGAGTGTAGCATTATTATTCAAGAATACTACAAGTCCTCGACAAGGCCCTTTCTCCCTGCAGAGAGAAACGAAGAATTCATCGTAAAACTAAAAAAAAGAAAAAAAAAGAAAATGTGGATTCCCTCTCTTACACATGATTGATGAATCTCTGCTGTGGTTGCTGGACCGCTGAGGTCTCAGAGTGCAAGACCTCAGTCTGCGTGTGATGCAGGGATGGGGCCAGGACCATCAGGGAGTGGAAGGCTGCGTTTGGAGATTGTGGAGGCTGGCAGTACTGATGAAGAGGCCCCCGAGGAGCCTGGGCCCAGTGCGCATGCGCCAGTGGTGGGATTCATTTTTTTTTTTTAACTATTGGTTCTGTGGGTGTGGCTTGATGGGCGTGGTAGGCGAAGGATACTGTCAAATCTCCAGTCAGAGGTGGCATTCGCCGGGTCTCTGAACTACTCAAAATTTCTGCTACCGGTTCTCCAGAACTGGTCAGAACCTGCTGAATACCCTGTGGCGGGGGCACAGGGCTGCTTGAAGGAAAGAGCAGCTGTAGCAGCATGGGTGACTCGGGAGTAAGGTTGCAAGGTAATGGCCCCTCCCTTAAGAGATAAAAGCCAGCCTGAGAGACCGGGATTCTTTGCAGGAAGCAAAGAAAGTTTATTGTACTTCAAGCCTTGTGGAAGGCTCAGACTATCTTGGTTTGTGTTGGAAGAGTTTCTGTTTGGAGTATTTCTTGGCAACTTCCCAATGGAAGAAACTGACGGGAAAAAGGTAGAGGTGACATCAGATCTAAAGTACAAAGTCCTTTAAGAACAGAACAAAAAGTACCTCTGGATCCTAACTGAACAAGAAGGGCAGAGACAAGGAACTCGCAACTGGGGGCAAAAACTACATACTGGCTGAAGACGAAAAAGGCCCAACAACTTATGTGCATTGGTGAAGGGACTCACTGCAAAAGTGCTGGTTCAAACATACCATCAAATTACAGTTTATTGCAACAAAGTACCACCTCCAGAAATCTGGAGGGGGGAGGAAAATACTCTCACCCTGCATTGAAATCACAAGTTGGTTTACGTCAAGCCGGTATCACAACTCGGAAGCAGAAGACAAAACGTCGCTCTGAAGAGCATCCTGCCCCATCAAGGCAACTGAAAATGGTTCCCAGATATGGCTCTTATTTGCTTTTCTCAATGGATTGGGTTTTTCAAATGTTTCAGGAGATAGCAAAGGAGGAAAACGCCCCTCAACAGAATAACAGTTGGAAGGGACATTGGAGGTCTTCTAGTCCAACCCATTGCTCAAGCAGGAGACCCTTGTTGTGGTTAGCCGGCAGCAGGTGCGGACGGCTGAGGAGAGCGAGGACTCAGATGAGGGGCCAGGACCATTAGGGAGTGGATTGCTGCCTTCAGAGATTTTGGGGTTGGCAGCAGCAATGAGGAGTTTCCCAAGGAGCCTGTGCCAAGTGCGCGTGTGTGCAGGGCTGCTCGCAGAAAAGAGCAGCTACAACAGCACGGGCAACTCAGGAGTAAGGCTGCAAGGTAATGGCCCTTCCTTCAAGCAGATAAAAGCCAGCTGTGAAACGAATGTACTTTGCAGAAGGCAAAGACGTTTTGAGACTCCAGCCTTGTGGACATTCCAGTATCCTGAGTTTGTATTTGAAGGTTCTTGTATTGCAAATTATTTTTTGCCTGTTATCTATACAGCAAGTCTCGCAGAATTTGGCAAGGCTTGTGCTTATCACAGCTAATTATTTTGCAAAAGCATTACAAGGTTTCTGTTACCTTTGGATTGTGTTTGATTTGTTGAAAAAGAGCGTGGGTCAGAACAGGTTGGCCAGCCGTAGGAAGGGCATGGTTTGGGATTAAACTGTTAAATAATCTGATTTACTTGACAGACTTTCTTATGTACTGTTTTCCCACTCCCCGCTTTAGTTTTAGTCATTAGAAGTGCATCATCCTTTGAGAGAACAGAAAGCTATCTTCCCAAGGAAGAAACAGAAATCAAAGCCTGTCAGGTGAACAAAATGGCACTGCAGGAGGAAGAGGAGGAGGAAGAGGAGGAGGAGGAGGAAGGGAAAATGGCTAGCCAAAATCCAGCATTGCGCTGCCTAGAAAAACACCATCTGGGATTATTCGATCTGGTTCCTTTTAAGTAATTGGCTCCCCGCCAAGCTAATGTGGGAGAACAGCACACAGCGGAGGAACAATCTCTCTCGCCCACTCACCAAGATAAGACCCCTTGGAAATTGCAGCCAGGCTAATTTGCAGCCCTTGAAAACATCTGGCAAGTGAAACATGCCATGTGTGGAGACAGGGGTTTTTTCAAAGGAACCCACTTGGGCCAGGGAAGGCCAATGGCTGGCATCGGGCAAGGCTCCTGTGGTCGATTCTCGATGGGCACAAACTGCACCATCCAGGCTTAATCGGGAAAGGTTTGGGAGAAAGCCAGCCACTTGCAGGAGGTAATAAATCTTTTTGTTTTGGGCTCAGGGAGCGCCAAGGCGAAGGAGAACCTTGAACAGCTTAATGAGAATTAATCACTTTGGGTTGACTGGGAAAATTACTTTATGCAGGTAGGAACTAGGGCCTGGCTGGTAGGTGGATCTCTTGCAAAGAAGTGTTCCCGTTGCAATATTTTTGGGTGTTGGCCCACCTGCAAATGTTAGGAAGGGAAAAAGAAGCAACTGGAGGGGAACTTTCTGAGCTTGGTGGTTTTCTTGCATTAACCAACTAGCTAACATCATCAGTGCTGGAAGGAAGTGAGGTTTGCAGAGGGGGAAAGAGAACTGTGGGGTCCTTGGTGCTCTCTGAGCTTGGTAGTTTTCTTGCAGACGTTTGATTACCCAAACCAGGCAACATAATCCGTGCACTCCTCCCTCCCCTTCTTTTTTGTCATAACCCCACTCCCTTCTGGTACTGATGTTACCTAGTTGGGTAATGAAATGTCTGCAAGAAAAGCACCAAGCTCAGAGAACAAAAGGATTTCAAGCCTCATTTCAACCCTGAGATACAAAAATTATGTATTAGCAGCATCCTATTCAGACAACATGGCTCTCTGCCAACTGCTGATGGTCCCCAAACTGGAAGGTGGCGGATACAAATCCAAGGGCAGACCCCTTTTTTGAGTATGTGGCCACACTGTAGCCTCTCACTTGGGCATCTCTCATTGGCACCAGCCACCTATCCTCCCTCTCTTTGGAGGTTGGAGACAAAGGGCAAAGGGGCAAAGCCACTAGCCATCTGACCCAGGAGGCAAACATTTCTACGTGAAAATGGGAAATAGCTGACTGGCACGGCCTCAAGGCCATCCTGTCAAAGGGCAGCAAAACGTATTTGAGAATTTGTAGCAGGAAACTTACAAACAGTGCAGCACTGTTATATTGGCTCCCTGGGAGATGGAAGGATGCAAACTCATTTGTATTAATTTTATTTTATGCTTATCTCTTGTCCACCTTCAGAGAGAATAGACAGCCAGGCAAAACAGCCTCACATTCAGACTCCAATTTATTGAAGCTTCTGCAAGACAGGGCTTTAAATATTGCAGCGGGTTCTATCTTAGTCTTGGCTCACTTGTCTGGTCCTTTTCACAAAGAGCCCTCCTCCGATGGCATTGCCCACAAGGGCCCCTAGCAGCCCGCTCTTGACTTGGACTGGAGTTCTCAACGGGAGGGTCACACAAAATAAAAAGCACACTGGCAAACACACCTGGGGGCAGCCTCCTGCGCACGGTAGCACAAGCTGCTGGGAGGAAACACACCATGTGGTAGGAACACAGTTGCACTATTCCTTTTGGCAAGTCGGCAAAGCCGACTCGAACAGAGGAAGCAGACTGTGTTCAGCACGATCCTAACAAAGGTGAGGTTTGTTTGTGTTTTTTGGGGGGGGAGCAGGAGGGGAGAGAAAAAGGCCCATATCTAACGAGTGAAAGTCAAATCAAGTCTAGAGGAAATTGTGGGAAGAGGAGAAGTGCGCTCCCAAGATATTCCAAAGGGTGGCTGACGTGGCACGCAGCCAAGCCTGGGACGGTTGGCTCTGATGCCGAAGCTTAAAACGCTGTCTGGTTGAATTAGGATCTATTCTCTCCCCCCGGCCAAAGGGTGAGCTTATAAAAACGCTGCAGCGGAGGAAGGCCTGCGGGTTGCAAATCCCCAAACTTCCTACCATTGCAAACAGCACTGGGAAATTCCGGTGTTATAAAACCAGGGCCAGGAAAAGAAAAGAAAAAAAGGGGGAGAAAAAAAAAAAAAGAGAGGGAAAGCAAAGCACCAATGCAAAGATCTGCTCCCGCACACCTTGATTCGGCTGTATTGAAAGATGGAGCCACTGACAATTACCTCCTTCTCTTTGGTATCAAAGGATGGTGTGGGTCTGTCTCGAGGTGCAGCAAGTAGGGAGTTTAAAATAAGAGAAGAACTCCAAACCATGTTATTACCCCTGGATGCAAAAGGGGGGAACCCAAAAGCTTTGAGGAAGAGGAAAATGTAACCTCACCCAGCCCACCTTGTGTCAAAAGGGCTGCAGGAAGGAGGCCGGTCTTATAGGAGACGCTTCCAAGGTTTCCCAAAAATATTCCAAGACGGCAGAGGATGAGGAGAAAAGGGAAGAGGTTGAGTGCCAACTAAAATTAAGCTCTGGACATGTTTTTTGACCAAAAGTTAAACAAAAAAAAAAGAAAAGAAAAGAAGCCAACCCCCCTGCCAAAATCCACAATTAAAAGTGACGATGGATTGTGAGGCATAATAAAAAAAGGGGGCTCCGGATTGTTCTAACTGTCATTAATTCTAGGTTGCTTCTCTCCTTGGTTCCTTTCCAGCCATTGTTTCTTGTCCTGCCTTCAGGTGCTTTGGGGACTAGCTTGACCCCCTCCTTGTCTGGGGCAGCCCCTCAATTATTGCAACACTATCATCATGCATCCCTAGTCCTTCTTATCACTAGGCTAGACATACCCAATTTTTGCAAGCAGTCTTCCTAGGTTTTAGCCTTCAGTCCCTTAATCATCCTGGATGCTCTTTCTCTGCCCTCTTTTTTGTACTCTGCCCTCTCATCTCACAATGAAAATTGGTGGCTGGTTGCTGGGAAAGGAGGGAGCAGAGAGGGCCTTTTGTGGGGAGAATCTGAGAAAAGAGGCAGAGCAGAGCACAGAGAAAAAAAAAGAGAGGTGCACTTGCACATATGAACGAGGAGCAAGCAATGAGAGATTGGCAGATTAACAGTCCTGCACTAAACTGTTCAACATCTAAAAGGCTATTATGGGGTCTTCCTCGACCAATTGTCACAATAGCACAATTTAAGGTTATGCTTTCCTTTGCTATGTCTGAGGGGCTCGAGATCTTCGGCCCTCTCCCCCCTACCCCAGTAAATCCTGCTTGGGTTATCAATGAACACAAAAAACCAAGATACACAGGAGAGCTCGTAAAACTGTATTTTCCCACCCCATTCAAGATACATTTCAGCCCTCCAGACGTTTTACAAAACAAGACACGCTCACTTGGCTTTTCTCAGCCGTTCGGAAACGCCGATCACACCACAGCCTATTAGCCACATTCCCTCTTCAACCCATCCAGACACCAGATTGAGCCTTAAATGGGCTTTCTTGAGGACCATTCCTCCCCCCCCCCAAAAGGACATTTATACGGTTGGCACCGATCCTGGGTTGTTGGCACAAGTTGTTCGACATCTCATCCCTATACAACAACAGAAGGACAGCGCTGGAGGCAGAGTGAGGAGCCTTTTGAAACTGCTTCACGAATGGGTTTTGGAAGGGAACATCTACAGCAGGCTGGAGAGAAGCACAGTGCAGTTTTCACAGAACGAAAAGCAAATGATTAAAAGAGAGTATTGTTGAGGGTGGAGGGTGTGCATGTGTGTGTGCCGAGCTTTTGGGGGAAGAGCACCACCGAAGGATATTAGAAAAAAAAAAAAGTTAATGAAACAAACAAACAGCACCAGGCGATGGTGGGATTTAAGTTGGTCCCAAACACAAAACCACAGTCCAAATTGTACCTTTTATTGAAAAGGAGGGTTAGACGCAAACATTGGTTTGATCTTCTGGGGAAGGCAATTTCCTTATAACGCAAGGAAGGAAATCTGCTGTGTGGAAATTTAAGTATAACCTGAAAAAGAATGTGTCCTTTTCAAAAGCCAGCCTTCTGCATCCATATTTTTAAGAAAACCCCAAAGGCCAAAACTCCAACTTTCTAGGGGAACTTAAATTTTACTGTTAAGGGTAAACTATATTTATTGTTGATTTCCCCAGTGGGTCACCATTGGGTGCCCAAGAAATGAAGCTTCATTTTCACCCCCCACCCCACAAATCAATTCTCATTTTCTCCCAGGCTAGTGTTTCTAACCGTGGCAATTTTAAAGAGGTCTGGACTTCAACTCCCAGAATTCCCCAGCCAGCAATGCTGCCTGCCTGGAAGGAAATATGTGGATGAAGGAGCTTTTGGGATCTTAATACTCTGGTCTATAACTAATACTGTGAATTGGTTCTACCACCTAGAGCCATTGAGAGTAAATTTTGTTAACACCCCCCCCTCAAAAAAAAACCCAAAAACACTCAGGAATTAGAGTAAAGAGCTACAGCAAAACAGGTCCAATCTGAAGAGGAGGGTTGCAGATTTTGCAACCCGTCAATGCCGGCAGAGTGTCAGCAAATCTCCTGAGCACAAAGGTGGTTTCTTGATTTTTTAAAAAAATTGGAAATTTCACCATCTCAACTCTGGGCTTTTGAGCGCTTCCTTTCAGCCTGGAGACCCACCCTAGAAAACCAGGGATTTCCAAGGGAGCAGCAGCCACGGAGGGGCAGATTTTGCAATTGGCTGAAAGTCAGCCATTAATGCTGGCTTCTTCCAAAAGGCAAGCAAGCTTATAATAAATAGAGCCAAGGATCTGCCTCTCCCACCCTTTCCAGAAATTGCAAAGCGGTAACTAAAACACATGGGTTACCCTCTACCCCTCTGTCCTCCCCACCCCTACATTCCAGCAAAACAAAACAAAAACAAAACACTGATCTCAACAAAACATCTACAAGCCTCTCTAACCCAGGCCTCTTCCACTTGCCCACGACCAAGCCCCTCTCCAAAAACACAGAACAAGCGTGACCTATATAATAAGCACTGGCGCCTGAAGGCTTGGCAAGCTGGGCATCAGCAACCATTCATTAAAAAAAAGGGAAAATTAAACACGAGGGGGTTGGGGTGGGGCTGTTGCATTTCCTTCTCTGAATCTGCCAATCGGTTCGCTTTTTACGGGTGGAGGTAGGGGCAGGTAAGCATTCCCGGAGTCATCCTGGATCGGCAACAAACCTACGGAGCCAAAATAATAGGGGAACAGAACCGACGGCTGTGAAATGCATCCAGGAGGGCTGGAGAAGACAAAGAGCATTTCGAGCAGGGGAAGCTATCGCGGGGACACACCGGCTTTAGGAGAGGGCGCAAAGGGACCGAGGGGGTGCCCTTTCATCTTCCTTGACCTGCCTGGTGCTTCGTTTGCCCCTTTTCCAGTTCTATATAGCGCAAAAGAGCCACTCCAGTTACTGTCTTCGGTCTTCGGTCTCTGATCTGGAAAATGCCATCACGCCATCCTCGGCACCTGCGGCACAAAAGGGGAAAGAGGTTGGCTTCTTTCGCTGGGCACCAACAATGAGGGTAATACATGTTCTGGATGCCCTTGGGACAGTCTCGCAAAGCCTCAGTCAATCCCCCGGGGAACTCTGGGAATTGTAGTCTTCATACACCAGACAAGCATCGCACAAATCTGGGGAAAATGCGCCCTTCGCAACACCCAACAGGTCTAAGTAATTTTTAAAGAGCATCTTTAGCCCCCATGCAAAAGCACGGAGTAAATAAAGGTGTAGATCTCATGCTTAGCAGGGTAAGTGTACTCTCTGTGGCATCTGCCTTGATGCAGCCCATGCATATGGAGTTAACATAGGCATGATAACTGCGTAACAAGTTCTCCAACAACCTCCAGGGCATTTTCTCCTTCTACAATAGGCTTTGTGGATGGAATGGCTGTGTTGTTCAGTTCTAGTCTACCTGCCCAGACTATGTTTGCATCTCATCTCTGTGATCCCCAAGGGATCTGGCTTCTGCTAGAACCAACTTAGCTCTATTGCTATGGCAACCAGAGCTGCCACAGCCACCAAGGTTGGTCCTGCCACTTCAGTGGAAGCCATCTAGGATTCCAGCCGCCCAGGGAACGAGCCAGCATCTCTGCGTGATTCCAACCCTCCCTTTCATATCGCAAACATACATTCAGATGTGCCCCAGGCCCTCCTAGAGAGAAAGGTAAAGCAGGGTGATTGGAACAGCTTCTTTTTACTTCCTCTTGAACAGGCAGAGCGTAAGTGCAGGGAAGATCAAAAGAGGCTGAGAAGGCAGGAAAGCTGCCAGCTCTATGCTCGTATGGATTAACACCTCAGCCCTGCTCTTTGGTACTTCTGAGCCAGGTCAAAAGAGCAATCCCAAAGCCTTGGGTTCACCGTGACCCTGGGTGGTTGGGAGGGCATTCATTCACTTTTATCACCACTATCCCAGCAGCATTTCCAGACAAATCAAGAAGCTCGACTTATCAAGGAACTCCTAAACAGAAAACCAAGGGCAGCCACTGCAAGGCACAGGAAAGCAGGAATTTTGCCCATCAACTACCAACTGGAAGAAACCAGAAGGAATGCTGATTCTTCAGCAGCAGGGAAAAACCAGTTCTATCCATTGCATCCAAACCAGCTCTAGTGGAAATAACATTGGGGAATATCCATAGAACAGAAAGACTATCACAGGTTAGGAGCAATCCTAAATTCCCAGGTCACTTTTGAAGAAGCCACAAAATCAATGGTGTGAGCCACAGCAATTTGGCTTTGAAAGTCAGCTTTCCACACCGGGCATCCTGAGCTTTAAGGAAGACAACACACATTGTTCAAAAACCAGGTGTGTAAATGTGGGAGCATTTTATTCTGTTTTTAAAGAGTGTGCTGCCATCTAGCGGCTAACCCTTCCATTCGGTTGCTGGATTTCAGTCTTCTGGCTTCCTTCTTTCACTGAGGAAATGCAGAATATTTATTCACCTCCCTAAAGAGCATTCTGTATTGTCCATCTATGGATATGGTTATTAGTTGGATTAAAACCATTGAGAAAGAAATGCTACTAGTCCAACATGCTTTAACAGGACAAAGTAATGCATTTCAAACTCGCCCAAGCTATCCTTAGGCGCAAAGTAATTAGTTTCATCATCATCATCGTCATCTTCTTTTAATGACCCCATAATCCCTTGCGGGGTGGAGTCTGGGCAACTGAATGGAACTGAGTGTTTACTAGCCAGATGCCTTTCCTGTCGCCAGGAGGGAATTATATTCAGCAGATGTATTCTCAGTGTGCTCAGAGAGAGAAATGTCTGCCTCTACCCAGGATCAAACTCACAGCCTCCTGATTGTGAGGTGAGAACTTCACCTGAAGGCCACCACACCACTCCGCAAAAAGTAGGTAGTTTGAAATCCATTAAATATATCAGTAGCTACACTGTGCTTCAGTTTGGATACCCAAAGCAGTATATGCAGTAAGTAATAAACATACTAATGGAGAATCCTGGTTTAACATTAAAAGGAAAAAAAAAAAACATATTAGGGGTGGTACAGGGAAGAGAATGAGACTGCTGTGCGTTTAGTATTTTTGTTCTTTCAAAATCAATGAAAGTGCTTCCGTGTTAAGTCATTTGTAGCAAAAAGAAAAAAGGCATAAACTGTTACTCACCTTGGTCAATAGAGTGCTGAGGAAGTTGGCTAAGCTGGCTATTCACTACTCCCACATACGTCCGCAGGAATTCCTCTTCACTGCTGGTTAACTGGAAAAGGGCAGAACAAAAGCCAGCCCCCCATTAAAAGGCCAGGCAGACTTACCGGCAGATCAGTTATCCACCTGCTTGCTATTTAAGTTGACAGTTTATTTATTTATGTACTATCCATATTTATATCCCACCTTTATATTTTTTGTAAGTAACTCAACGTGGAGAACATGCCTCTTTCCTCCTCCCCCTCTTTTCCCCATAACAACTCTGTGAGCTGGGCCAAGAGAGATGGGTTGGTCCAAAGTCACCCAGACAGTTTTTGTGCCATCAAGTGAACTCCCCGTCTCCCAGTTTCTAGCTGGTGCCTTGATCGTTAGACCGATGGGTGGGGGGAAAATGGCACAAGTAGCCTAGGGAATTATCTTCAAGATATTGCAAACAAGTTGTCCATAATGATTGGGATTAATACTGCTAATCCCCCAAGGTTGTGGGGATTACAGAGGGATTGTCTTGGAAATAACTTAAACGGTTCCTTTGGTGGCTTGCAACACATAAAAATTATCTTCGAGAAACTCGGAAGGTGAACCTGGAAAACCAGAAGATAAAAATTCTGGGCTATTAATGCTAAAAATTCCTGGCATGGATACGTACGTTTGATCCCATCTTTCTAAGCATTAGCAGGACTCTCACTTTCTGCTGAATGTACATTTCCTCCGGACTCTTCCCCGGAACAGCCTCACGGTTCATTCCCCCTTTTTTCCCAGTTTTGAAGGCTTCTGAAGATGAGACAATAATATTAACTTTACTAATTAGTCCTGGGTATGGGAGAGATTCTGCAATGCCAACTGATAACCACCATCGGTATGAGGACTTCTTCACTTCTGTCCAGGGCAGATACTTCTGCAAGCCCTTCAGTTTGGTGGGTTATCACATTCTTCTTTGTATAACTTCGAGCAGAAATTAGATGGTGACTGGCCAGAGACTTTTAGTAGATCCTGCAATAAGCAGGGGACTGGACTAGATAATCTTTTAAGATTCCTTTCGGCATGACTGAAATGATTCCATAAACATAGAAATAAGGCCTCTTTTTCATTGTATTCACTCAAAACAAGCCACACATTTAGGGTTTCCGAGTTATTTGCTGCCACTTTCCCAGCTCCAAAAAGTAATAACAGACTTACCAGAATACTTGATTGTGATCTCTTAGCCTGGAAATGCCACAAACAACAACCCTGTGAGAACAAAGCAACATTTTTTAATAGACATCCCAAACTAGTTCTAAATATGTTAAATATCCCATATTTGTTCAAGCCTTGTCTGGTGAAAAGGGCAAGTTGTTCTCTACCCCATGTTTGAACATTATTAGCTCTAATTAGTTTTGTTCGTCTAATGTTAAATTAAACATTTCACTTCCTGGGGGAAAATTTCTGTCATGAAAAATGGGAGTACAATTAAAAGAAGAAGAAAAAAAAAACCAGTTCATTTCATGGTAATAAAAGTAGTCAAACAGGAAGGAGGGGACGCCTGCTTTAATGAAAGCTGTTTTACAGTCAGGAAAACACTTTTGGTCAGAATAGTTTCACAAAGCTGATAAGACACGTGTATGAAAACACATTGCTAAACCCACAATAATTTTAGCGACCAGCAAAATGGCATAATTTGTGCAGCCCGCCTAAGGTCTTCTCAGGCCCAGGCAACCTAGGAGATTAATGCCTTCCTTCCTTGAGGAAAAGCAGTTCCTGAAGTAACAGAAAAAAATATAACAGAACGGGCTAACTCTGTTTATATAACATGCTTCATCTCGCCACCAAACGATCCGTTTTCAGAGTTCAGACAACATACTGCACTCCAAATAAATCTGCAGGACTGTTGGATAGAGACTTGGCCTAATGGTCACAGCTGCAATGCAGAAATCATGGCCAGCCTTGTTGAGATCCACCAGAAATTGATGTGATGTGGAACGGCTCTAAACCTCAGATGAGGCCTGCTTTTAATGGTGCCATTTCATAGGGGGAGCTCACATACTAAAGCACTTCTCTGAAAGTACACATTGATTATTAATACCATTGCTGTGCCATCCAATCCTCCTGACTGTGGATGGTGAGCAAAAATTTACCGCAGTTTTAATCTGTCAATTTGCATAGGCAAAATGCTTTGATACTTGTTTCCTACAAGGAGGGCAATTTTACAAGTACAGTATAGGCAGCCTGAGGCAGAGTCAGATACATCAAAATTATGGTAAAATCCTAGACAAAATTAAAAGCCCTGTATTAGGTCTCAGCTTCAGAGGGTTTTCTGCCTGACTTAGAGGTTTTTGTCCCAGTACGGATGTTGGGATTTTTCCTATGGCTAACCCAGATAATCTGGGTTTTTTAATTTATTTGTTTCAAGTGAAGTTGCAAAATGTTTAGCATTGCTCACCATAAAGCAATCCCATGGATGGGATTTAAGCGACTGGGCTTAATGGATTTTATCACCCCACCACTCAATAAGCTGGCTACGAAGCAAAACTGCTTCTGCAAAACTACAGGTGGTCCTCAACTTACAACAGTTCATTTAGTGACCGTTCAAAGTTAAAACGGCAGTGAAAAGATGATTTATGACCATTTTTCACACTTATGACAGTTACATCTGTCATAAGTTACGGTCACATGATCAAAATTCAGATGCTTAGCAATTGGCTCATATTCATGAAAGTTTCTATGTCCCAGGGTCATGTAATCAGCTTTTGTGATCTTTTAGCAAGCAAAGTCAATGGGGAAGTCAGATTCACTGAACAACAGTGTAACTAATTTAACTGTAACAATTCACTTAACAACTGTGGCAAGACAGGTCGTACAATGTGGCAAAGCGCACTTAACAAATGTTTCGCTTAGCAACATACATTTTGGGCTCAAATGTGGTTGTAAGTCGAGGACTGCCTGTACTTCTCCTTCTAGAAATGTCCACGGCGCCAGGAAATCAGAATTCACACAGTTTCTCCCACAGACGTTTTGCTTAATGGAAAGCAACAATCAGATTCAAGTGCACCCTTAAAACACAGTTAAAAGTTAAAACACAGTAAAAGTTATAAATTGTAGAAGCACACAGCTACATGAATACGTAGGCAAGCAAGGTATTACCCAGAGAACTTCATCTGTCATTACTGATAAAATAATCAAGTTTTTTTTTTTTGCCTTCAGCCATCCTTCCTATTGGTTTGAGCGATGGTGTATTATTGTCCTCCTTCCACATACAGCTTGACTGTGAAGGAGCTTGCTTTTTTTAAAAAAAAAAAAATCTCCATAATTTTACAAGGGAAGCTTGAGGTTTTAGTTAAAAATGGAAAAGGCACAGTTAGCTTCAACTGCCAATGAACTGTATGCCCAGGTATATTGGCTGTGTGTGTTGTCGATGGTTATGGTCCTAGAAGCAACCAGCAATGTTTAAAAAGACAGCTGTACAACAGCTGATCTAATGTGCACTGCCTAAGCTAATACAAAAATCACTCTCTCACACACACACACACAAACACACAGAGTGCTGAGTTGTTTTCTCAAGGTATTACCCCAAGATTAAAGAAGATTAAACTTTCATAGGACCTTTAATAGTTACAGTATGGCTATACTTAATGAGGGCATAAGAGCTGCTGCCTTGTTTCACAAGAAAACCTTCCAATAAACACTGGGGCATTGAAATTAGAGCTCCCTTGTCTCCCCTCCTCATGTATACCCCCCCCCCCAATTCATTCAGTCTGATTCATGACCTTGAACCACAAGTAGACTGAGACTGAATTAATTCACATTTCTATAGGGGTGTCCATTTAGTCGTCCATACAGTTGTCCATTTATAAGTGAACAGTAAGATCCGGACATTTTAAAATTACAAGCTTGTTTCCATCATGTTTCCAAGGGCTACTTTAAATTTTAGACAAAGTATGCACAGTTCTTATTTTAAAAAAATTCAAATAAGCAGCAGTTAACCATACTTTTAAAAATCTTTAAATCCAAAACAGGAAAGTAGTTCATTTCCTGGATATGATCCTTGCTTTTTCATAGCTTCTTTCACGGAAGTTTTTGACAAATGGTGAGGGTGATGATGCAGTTAAAGTCAAGAAACCTCCCCCCCCCCCAGGTAAATTGTTGGATCAAATGGAAACCAGATACCCATGAAGTATTGTTATTCCTTGAATTATATGCAAGCTATTCTTTATACAAACAACCTACACAAGGTTTCCTCCATTGTATTCCAGGTCAACCAATTGATGTTTCTAGCCTTCTTAAGGTTAGTATTAATTCCCAATCGAGGTCAGGAAACAGGAGCTGTTAGGAATCTTGGAATGTTTATTTAATATGCTCAAAGTATTGTAACAGAATATTGAAAGCTTTGCACAACCGAGGCCCAGAACTCAAAATACCTTTTCTACAAAAGCTCAATACTGTTATGCTAATTTTCCGAGTCAAATCAATATTCCATCATAATTCCAGATAGGAAAAGTACAATTTCATTCCACCTTCAGCCTTAAAAGTTGAAGCTGCTGCAGGTAGCTAAACCATTCAGCCGTCAAAACTGTACCGAAAAAAAACTGTACCGAGGTGGCATTTCAAGCAAGTCGCATGGTATTTAAACTACTGCTGGGTTTTGTCAATAAATATTCTTGGTAATTGTATTTATGTTAGTTTATTATAAATATGCTTTCTTATACAGGAAGCTATTTTTTTTATCATATATAACAAAAATCAAATTATTTTTAACCATGAGAAAAGCTCCGGAAATATGTCAACAGTCCCTGTTATTTCAAAAGTGAAAATTCTTGTTTTTATTAAGAATTGATATGGATAATTGATACTCCTGAATGTAAGGCCAGAATTAATGAGAGACAAGTTAACGTATCTTTGCTCACCTTAATCTATATACAGGCATTATCTGAGTATGGCTCTGAGGAGTGTCTTATCTGAAAAGATTTAGTAATCTAGAAACACAAACACACACCAGATATAAAAATACCCACGTGCAAGACATTTAATTGTTAAAACTGTCAAATAATGTAACTCATGCTGATTTTGTCTACAATTAAAATAATTAAATCAATGCAGAGAAATAGGATTTCACAATGAGAAGTGAGGGGTTTAGGGCAGTGTAATATTCATATTACTGCAGGATCCAATCTGGGTCAGTCATTGTGACAAGAAGTTTAGTCTCTCAAGCTTTTGGACTTGTGCTGGAAGTCATCCTCAGAGAACTTTTCTCTACAGAATGTTGGATCCTGCAGCATTATACCTTCGATCGTTAATATTTCTCTCTCTTACCAGCCACCTATAATATTTATGTTTGGGTATCTTTGGAGTTGCTTTCAAAGGATATTTTAATTATGACAAGTTGGGAAGCTGCTACAAGAAAGCCAAAGCAGTATAATGTTCTGCTGTCCCAAATAATATAATAATAATTGCTCATAAATATGTGACAAATTATTAATCAAGCCAAAGTCTTTAGAGGAAAAAAACCCAGGCATTTGTTGAAAAGCAGGGTTAAGCACAAGCTCTCAAGGAAATGTTAAAAACAACTGCCAGTACTTGATGTGAACAGTCGAAGGCCAAAATTTAATAAATCCATTTTGCCTTCAAAAATTTATTTGCTGCCAACATGTTCCATCTTTCCTGAAATTGTTCAGACAACAGTACAAAATTTTTCCTAATTCTAAACTATTAATGCTTCACATATAGCATCTAGTTATTCCAAACCAAGGTTCCTTACAAAATCAGCAGCAACTACAGTATGTTGACACTATTAAACAAAACAGGAAGCACACATCACTTCTAATTTCCCACAAGAGGTTTGTGAAACTCCGCAGTGCAAGCTCTGAATTGCTATTTAATACATGGCCAGGACGGAAATGTGTTATCCACAAGTCTAAGGTGTGAGATTCTGAGTTAATCTGCAGACTGCAAGTCTGTGATTCATTTTATAAAAACTAGGCTGCAACTATTGAAAAAAGTAACCTAACAGGGAAGGAAATGCCCTCAGCAGGATAGAGCTGATTTCCTTTCTAGACAAGGGCCAAATGTGAAGCTTCTTTGCAATAAAAGAGTTAATAAGCCCAAGGTAGTAGCCTGCAACAGAAACAATTGAACAACATACACCAAGTACCTACTTACTATATTTACAGATTCCCTTCTAAAACTGCCTAATCAAGAGTTTATCTAAAGGCTTAATCGGTGCTCAATTACTGCAGACTCTTTACAAAATGATGAATTATAGGAAAAGGCAGAAGATTAATACAACTATTAAGCTTCGTGCCATAGTCTGCAATTAATCCAGATCTATCCTCAATTTATGCAGGATTAGCATACATGCCATTAAACACTTATCACACTGATTTACTGAGATGTGTCTATCTGCCAGCCGAATTGGGCAAAGTATTTGAGCAGAGATGGCCAGAGATGGCCACGGGTAACCCATATAAACAGAGTTTATAAACAGTCTAATTGCTAAAATACTATTATACATCAATAATTCCAATGTTAGGATTCTTAAGGGCTAAGTGTATGTTATCAAAATAGATTAATTTTTCAATATTTAAGTGAGATATGACCCTGTATTTTTAAAGCTTCTACTGACAAGGAGCTTAACTGCCTTGCACATTTCAGAAAAATATCTCTATGAAGAGAAATCACCCATTTCTTTTGCCATCCACTACTGCAAAGGATGATGAATTAATTAAGTCTATGCTTTATGTGACCAAATGTCTTATAAAACATTATATAAGAATTCTAGCCACCAACTGAATAAAAAAAAATGCTTTCAAAAATGTTATAGAAACACAACTAAATTTGGCATACAACTCGACAGTGAATGCATTACAGGTAGTCTTTGACTTACAACCACTATTGAGCCCAACATTTAGGTTGAGAAATGAGACATTTGTTAAGTGAGTTTTGTCCCATTTTACCAGCTTTCTTGCCACCGTTGTTAAGTGAATCACTGCAGTGGATAAGTTAGTAACCCGGTTGTTAAGTGAATCTGGCTCCCCCATTGACTTTATTTATTTTGTCAAACAATTATTAGATAACAGGTATAAGTATAAACATGGTTATAAATATATGAAATAGATACGAATAAGAAAAAAACAACAACCATAGGACAGGGACGGTAGGCACATTTTGGTGCGCTTATGCACACCCCCTACAGGCCTCTTAGGAAAGGGGTGAGGTCAATAGTAGACAGTCTTAGCTTGTCAGAAGATCTCAAAAGGGGATTGCATGGTCTTGGGACCCAGGAGCAGTCATAAATAAGAGTCAGTTGCTCAGTATCTGAATTTTGATCACATGATCGTGGGGATGCTGGAAAAGTCGTAACTGTGAAAAACAGTCATGTCACATTTTTCAAGGCTGTTGTAACTTTGAACAGCCACTAAACAAACTATTGTAAGTCAAGGCTGTACTCTGGTTACATGACTTAAGTTTCCATGGCTTTTACTGTGCTCCACAATGAAACTTATTTTTCCATTGAAGACTTATTTCAATACATTTAAAAAAAATATGACCACACTTTTCTTACAACGTATTGAACAGTCAAAAGCAGACAGGTCAGGAGTGAGTGAGTGAGGATTCCTTCCGAGTTCTACATTCTGTACTTAAAAGCACAAACTTCAGGTAATTTAAACGTACCTCTGAAAACACAGCCAAGTGACAACACGCACTAAGCTAAAACCTAGAACAACACTCAGGATGGGAGCGGCAGATACTGTAATCAGCTCAGGCTATTGTTCTTCCAGTTTAGAACTGTTCTGACAGGCAGAAACTCTTAAGGATCTTGGCTAGGATCCTGGCATCTCCTCTCTAGCATGGTTTTTTTTTTTTCCTACTTAAACATGACCAGAACTGAAGCTGGAATCTTTTACGTGCAAAGGACATACTCTTAAAACTGAGCTACTGGCTTTGTCTGAAAAAGAATACTGTATCCAAGGACCCCAGAGCTGTTTCCTATCACAGACTGGAACCCCTTTTCTCTGCCATATAACCAAGCTTCCTGCCCTAAACTTGGCTGAGCGAGAATCTTTGTCTGGGTATAAACTCTCAAGGCCATGTCAATTTTCCAGCTGGTGGAGGGTGATCAATTTTGAGAACATGGTTAGGATGATGGGCGGGGTGTGGAAGCAGGCAAGGGCACCCAGGGTGGCGGTTGCAACTCCGCTGCCAAAGCTGAGAACTCAAGAACCACTGTCAAAACCACACACAACCCCCCTCCAAGAATGGTAAAAATTGTGCTGTATTTCAAGCTAGACAGCAGCCCATAAAGTTAACATCATTGCCCAGAGAATCGTGGGTTGCCCTCTCCCCTCTTTGGAAGAGCTTCATAGCTCCCGCTGCCTAAAAGAGTTCAAAACATCCTTAAAGATCCATCTCATCCTGGGCACCCTTTTTTTTTTTGAACTATTACCATCTGGCAGACAGTACAGGACAATTAAAAACAAGGATAAATAGTTTGAAAAACAGCTTCTATCCCAGAGCAGTAAAATATATTGAATTCTACTGTATAGAATTCAGAGCAAGGAAGTAGGGAGATATACCAGATGGGACCTAGAAGAAGGGCCTTCTCCGTGGTATCTCCCTCTCTCTGGAACATCATTCCCCCAGAGATTAGAACAACCCCCCACTTTAACACTCTTCCAGAAGGCACTGAAGACCTGGTTCTGCCAGCGGGCCTGGGGAACCCATTAAATGGCTTGTGTGATCTGCTGTCATCGGGGCGGAAGTGGTTGGCAGTTGGGTGGTGATGGTTTTGTTATATTATCCTTTATTAATTTATCTGATTCTTTTTGTTCGTTTTTATTGTGGTTTTATATTCCGTAAGCCGCCTTGAGTCGCCAAGGGCGAATGGGCGGCAATATAAATTCAATCAAATCAATCCATAATGCAATAGGATATATGCAGTATCAGGGGAGGTTTCAATTCTATTGCATAGAATGCGAAGGATGCGCATTCGTGTTTTATTTTATTAGAGTTCGGAGGCGCCCTGAAGATGGCATTTAATTTCATTGTACGAGAAGGTGCAATGACAATAAAATAAACTAACTATTAAGCGGTGGATTGAAGCAACTTTGGGGGGGGGGGAAGGGAAGGAGAGGCTGGCACACACACACACACAACACACCCCTCTCCCGGAAACCAGAAGCAAGAGTGACTCCATGTTGGAAAGAGACAAAACACACGGCGGGAGTGGGGGGGGAAGGAAAGAAGAGAGAATGGCCGTTGCGGGGGGGGGGAAGAAAGGGGGCGATGGCACCCTCGCGAGCGCGCACGCGCAGACGCCGCCGCCAGCGCGCGCCGCCTTTTGCAGGTCGGGGTGAGGCCGAAAGGCGCTTACCTGAGGCGGTGGGTTTCTGCCCTTTTTTTTTTTTTTTTTTTGAGGAAGAGGAAGGAGGGGGTCTTTGATGAGGGAGGGGGCGAGCCTCCCCCCTCTCCGTTGGCGTCTCCGGGAGCGGCAAAGAAGCCAGGCAGGTTCCGTGAGGTGAGACGCCCGGTTGTTGCCGGAGAGCGGCTCGTGTGCGAGCGAGCGCCTGCCTCTTCTGCTGCGCCTCTTCCTCCTCCCTCTGCCGTCGTGACTCAGAGCGGCGGCGACCGAGGGAGGGAACGGAGGAGGAGGCGCCTGGACGACTCCAGGAAGAAAGGAGGGAGCCGCCGCCGCCGCTCCAAACGCGGCCAGCCGCTTCGCCTTCGGGCGGCAACATCGCGACAGCAGCGCGCCTGAGGTAAAAGGGGCGGGGCTTCGAGGCCATGGGAAAAGTGCGAGGGTGGGCGGGCCGGAGGAAAGAGGGCGGGGCCGGTTGGGGAGGGAAGGAAACAAACGACGTCCCTCGCGCCGCGTGAGAGGGGCGTGGCTTCGAAGCGTCGGAATGAATGAAGGGCGGGACTTGCGGGGAAGGGGTCCCGCCCTCGTGGGAAATAACTGCCGACTGGGCAATTCTGGGAGTTGAAGTCCACACTTTAAAAAGTTCCCACGGTTGGAAAACTGTGAACTAGACAAGATATTCTCCAGGAGGATCTGGTCCTTAAGAAATCTGATCTTCTGCCTCTTCTGGCGGTGCCCCCCCCCCCCCATCGCCACTGGTTAGAATATACAATATAGAACAAGGGTCTTCAAACTTGGCAAATTTTAAGACTTGTGGACTTCGACTCCCAGAATTCCTGAGCTCACATGGACAGGAGGAATTCTGGGAGTTGAAGTCCACAAGTCCTAAAACTGTCAAGTTTGAAGACCCCTGATATAGAATAACAGAGTTGGAAAGGAACTTGGAGGTCTTCTAGTCTGACTCCTTGGTCAGGCAGGAAACCCTACTCCATTTCAGACAAATGGTTATCCATCATCTTTTTCAAACTTTTTCAAACTTCCAGTATTGGAGTTTTCACAATTTCACAATTTGTTCCACTGATTAATTGTTCTGTCAGGAAATGTCTCCTTGGTTCTAGATTGCTTCCCTATGACTATCAGTGTTGTACCTAATGATTCTTGACTTTTGACTAATGTATCATTTATGTCTACTGAGAGCATCTGCACCAAGACAAATTCCTTTTGTGTCCAATCATTCTTGGCCAATAAAGAATTCTATTCTATTCTACATTTTGTTCTATTCTGTTCTGTTCTATTCTATTCTATTCTATTTTCTTTTCTAATTCTATTCTATTCTATTCTATTCCATTCCATTCCACTCTATTCTATTCTATTCTATTCTATTCTATTCTATTCTATTCTTCATTCTTCTATTCTATTCTATTTGCTTTTCTTTCCTTCCACTTTTCTCAGCATTATAGCATTTCCCTGAAATTATTTTCTAGGAATAATTTTTGATATGGTGTGTGTGTGGGGAAGACAAATGTAAATGAATAGTAAATAAATAAGTGTATGTAAGCATTTATTCTTGAGTCATACAAGGAAAGCAGGGAGTTGGACTAGAAGACCTCCAAGGTCCCTTTCA
This sequence comes from Hydrophis major, assembly GCA_033807585.1. Classification (NCBI taxonomy): domain Eukaryota; kingdom Metazoa; phylum Chordata; class Lepidosauria; order Squamata; family Elapidae; genus Hydrophis; species Hydrophis major. The sequence goes on along the minus strand of CM066342.1, from coordinate 11,597,307 downwards.
ACTCTGTTATTCTGTTAAATCTCAATTTTAATCCCCAATATGCACAAATGAAGTTAGTAGATAGTCCTAACTGGAAAGTCAGTTTAGTGTAGACCGCCCTTCTCAACTTTGGAGTCTTCTAGAAGGGTTAAGAGTAGAAACTCTCATCAATCCTACCCAACATGACATGATGAGAATTAAGCTTTAGATATCTGTGGATCAGTTTCATTGCTAAATATATATTTATATCACACACACACATACACACATTGTGTGTGTCTGTATCTGTAAGCAACTAGTTTATAAATTACACATAACATTACAATAAGTCTGCAATCCACTGAAATGGGCATAAATTATCTCCCCACTTTTGAAGGACTGATCTATTACAACAGCATAGAATTTATTTCAAGCTATCAGTTTCCATGTAATAGTATGTAAACTTCAGACCCACATAATATTAAATCTTTCTTAAAATAAGTTTCTCTCCAAGTCAAATAAACCACCTTTCACGTGCTAATTGGCCGACAGCAGGGAATAAGGTTATGGCGGGAATCTATTGCAATCTTACCAAGCTTAGAGATTGACCTGTTTTGAGGTTGTTCCGATGAAATCCATAAAAATGTCAGATAGAAAACCTGGGGGGACCTGCAAGGGGGACAAGTGGCATATTTGCCATGTTACTCAAAAAGTCTCCCATTTTTGGCTGAACATTTCATCCAATTCTTTATCCGAGGCTCACCAAGAGGTAAGCTTGCTTAGTTGCTTTGCTCCTTTCCTCTCTCTTTCCTGTCAGTCCCAGAAGGGAACATTCTGCACTTCCCAAGTTGTGTTTTAGCACTTAAAAAGGACATCAAAGCCCAAAGACTCAGGAATTGACAACCTGTGTCAGCTTCCGAAGACCTTAAGATGAAAGCCCTTAAAAAGAGCAAAAGCGAACAGCAGACAGGAACTGGAAGGATGCATCTATGCTGCGGATCTGAGACCACTGTGAGCACGTACACAGGGAACAGCAGGCAGTAATGACAATTAATTATTTAAGAAGCGCTGAAGGCTTTCGTGCAGGCTGCGAGGAAAAAAGGGGACTTGGAAGCATCACTCTGGGGTCCTTCGGTTGGAGGCTCATTAATTAGCGTGCTGTGTGAAGGAAAGAGGAGTCTGCCGCTATTTCATGTTCATCTGAGGAGGAAGATTTGCAATTAAGGCATCTGCTTGCCTTTTATAACTGACCAAGAGGCCTTTTGAAGGTGGTTACAGGCTTCAGACACTGTTTCAAAAGATGCCATATGGCCTGCCTTGTCCCTGTTTGGTTGATTATGTTATTGTTGAAGGAGAGGACTCCGCTCGCCTTTAGAAAGCTCTCAACAACAAAAACAGGCATCAAACTGATGGCAGAGTCGAAAGGTTCATATTTAAAACAAAGCGAGGTCCAAAATCAAGGCACAAATTCCGAAGCCAACAAGTTGCTTCCATCCCTTCCAAGCGCACGAAAACTTCAAACTGCATCTTTCTGTATGGTTCACTTTCAGGGGATGTGTGTACAACACTTAACATTAGACAATGCATAAGATCCACCGCTCAGGTAATTGGCTTTGGATAAACCCTAAAAAAACCCTATTATTTGGGGAAAACTTTAAGGCAAATTGTTATGAAGCTAGAAAATCAAATGGATGCCTCTTTGATTTATTAAAAAAATCTTATTTAAAAGGTATGGCATTCTAACATTTAAGATTAAGATTAAAATAATCTCACCATGTCAAACTATCTTATTTTACATGTTACTATATCATTAAGTATTATACATAAATACTGAAAAAAATAAAAGAAGCTTGCAAAGGAAAGCAAATAAACCACTTAAGAGCTAGGAAATTCACAGATAAGGGCTGAATTTTCATTAAGGAAAGGAGGCAAAACTGAGTAGTAGAACAAAGGACATAACATTCACAAAATACAATTCCTTCTAACCAGTTTTTAGACATGGAAATTGCCTGAATATTCAGAAATCCAGAAAGAGGTGGGGTTCCTATTTTTCCTAGACTGTCACACTAGCATACAACTCCTTCAATAGTAACACATCTAAGTAGACAAATATTTTTAACTGTTTCCAGACATTACATAATTTAGATTCTTACAGAGAATATTTTAAAAGTGATTAGAATGCTGAATGCCTACTTTAAGAGGCTGTATTTATAACCATTTTAAGCCAAAATTTCAACTGCTGAAGATAAAAATGAAACAAACTCTACTATTATCTTCCCACAAAATACAATCCAATTTGAATGCCTTGTTTGAAAGCCTTTCAGGTGTTCCTGAAGGACGGGAGGAAGGGAGAAATATAAACGGACCGTGAAAATAAAATACATTTCTCAGAGATAGTTTATTAAAGAGAGATGGGCCATGTGCAAAAAGGAAGGGAATGCATGCCCAGAGCCAAGCATAACCAAAGAAGCCAGTTCAGAAGAAGCCACCTGTTTAAAGCTGGTGTGACAGTCAGGCGGGCTCAAGGCACAACTGTACAAAGCAAAGCTTGCTTTGGATCAGACAAACTCTAACCATCGATAACGAGGTTGCCACAAACAGTTGGTCTGCCTAGGCCATTATTCAGCCATCACAACAGGAACAGTCTTACTATAGAAAGGGATGGGCTGAATGTTTCCCTGGCACTCTAGGAGCCTTACTTTCCCCTTTTTAACACGTCATGTTAAAGCTTGGTTCAATTACTTTGTTGACTAAGCCCCAAGTGACGGGGCTTACACAACCTGCTAAGCAAAACACCGTCAACTATAGCATGACTTAGTGCAACATGAGAACTGGGTTTCCCTTCGGGGGGATGTTTTGGGGCCCAGGCACCTTCCTTCAAAATAGTTAGATGTTCCTAAAGCAAGCAAATACAATCACCCCCTTTGTTCCTATTTTAATTAGAGGTTTTCTCAACTGGCTACTCCACAGGTTTAGTTGGAACGGGCTGAAAATAATTGATAAGATGCAATAATAGCAACACTTTTGTTTCTGAGTGGGCTACTTGGAGCAGAAGACATATTTAGTTGATGATATTGACTTGTTTTCCAAGGTTCAAGGTTCATAATGTTGCGCAATTCAAGCTAAAATCTTCATACCAAAACAGCAGTTTGAGAGGTCTAAAAGAGGCAGGGCACAGAAATCTCTGTTCAGGAAATGGCACAGCCCCCATACAGGGAGGGCCCCCTACAGCCCCTTTATTTCTAGTTAAGACACCGTTTCATGCTGCCCTTCGAATGTATAGGAAGAACAATCGCTTATAGTTGTAACACTGCAAGCTACACAAGGGAAGCCAAAAGGCCCCGCGTCTTTCAGCTGCTTCCCACTGTGCTCCCTGTCATTCCAATGCACAAAGTTAAACTGGCCCAGAAAATTCCTTACAGGGGGTGCTATTGTTCACCCCTAGCGTCTTTGCTGTACAGCCGTACCCAGTGACATCAAACAAGCTAGAGAAGAATAGGCAGTCGGCTTGTAGGCAATCTAGGATTTTTGAGAGGCACGATTTCCACCAAGGGCTGCTACCTGGATTCCACAACCCCTACTCCCCATTTTTTTTAAAAAAATAAATTTTCTGCAAGCAGTTCAACATAGGCAGCTATAGAGATTGAAAGGCTGCTCGAGAGAGAGGCTTTGTCTCATTGTATGCAACAACTTTACTGATCAGAGTGTGTCTGACGGACACAGAAGGCGAGGGAGCCAGCCTCTCAGACCTGCACAAAAGCTGACAACAGCAGCAAATTAGGACGTCAATGTTTTTGGTGGATTTTTTTGTTAGAAAGTACCTCTTTGTTTCAGCTGCAAGATGCATGTTGCTGACTTTGAAAAGGCTGTGGCCTGTTTGTTTTAGATTAACTCCTTAGAATAACAAATATTACAAAAGGTTTGTAAGAAACACACAAATACGTGATTAAAAAAAAGAGTCCAATGCATCTACTCTTGGAAAAAAAAAAAGAAGAGTCTTCATTGTTTTGATTTTTCTACCTCAAAGCTTGCCAGGGCGAAGACTTTATCCCCAGATCCTGTCGTCAAAGGAAAACAAGCAAACAAATTAAAACTCTTTTAGTGTCCCTTCTTTAACAGCAATCTGATATAGGACGTACGAAAGTCTATTTCTGTTCTATTTTGACCATAAAGTACACTTTTAAAACACCAATTAAGTTTTATCAGGTTCCCCTGACTGAATAATTTTCCTGAAGTCTAATCAGGTTCAACTGGCATGGCTGTTGGTCAGAGGAGGATGTGAACTCTAAGGGATAATAGCTAAGGGGATCATGGTTTGCATGGTGATTAAGATCAGTCATAGGATTGACCCTGTGAGTCTCTATTTTTTGTGATAATACAGGATCCCTGTCAAAAGCAGACAGTGGCTGGAATCTAAGAGTTCGTAAGTGTGAAAAACGTCTATAAGTCACTTTTTTCAGTGCTGTTGTTAACTTGGAATGGTCACTAAATGAATGGTTGTAAGTTGAGGATACCTGTAGATGTTTCTTATCCATTTCTATTTTGCATTTTCTGTTGGGTGTATAAGTGGCACCTTCTTGCTTGCTGACCTGAATTATGTGAGAGAAACATGGCCAGAAACTAAACCTCATTTAAACGCTCTTGACGTTTGCAGTGAGAAATGGCTGTTTCCTCTCGCAGGGTGTGAGACTGGCACTCCTGAGCCCTAAAAGAGTGGCGGGTAGAAAATGAGCTAAAAAGATTTTTTTTTTTTTACCAAGATCAGTCGAGACCTTCTCAAACTGGCTGAGAGCAGTTCCTGCATTCGTTGAAAGGAAAATTTCATCACTGGGGGTCAACTGAAAATAAGGAAAAAGAAAACACGGTTGACTGTATAATATTTGTGGTCAGTTGAGTCATCTGTCATTTAATGGATTCAGCAGATGGAGAAAAGAACGTTTTACGCTGTTAATGATGTCACAAATACTATAAATCAGGGTGTCCAATCTTGGCAACTTTAAGACCTACATGGAATTCTGGAAATTGAAGGTTGGGGAATTCTGGGAATTGAAGTCCACTAATCTTAAAGTTGCCAAGGTTGGACACCTCTGATTTAAATGATATGAAGAGAGAAACTTCAACTCTGTGCCTTCATGCAGGAAATGAGGAAGAACAGGAAACTGTCATATTAAAAAAGGAATATAACTGGAATTCCGGGGATGGTGGTGTCAGGTTCAAGAAGACTGGTCAGAGAGGAAACCCTAGGATAAAGTACGCAAGAGGTGCCATTCTGAAGTACCTTTTCTCCCAGCTTCCGGAGAGCCGTGAGGATTTCCACCTTCTGCTGAGTATAGAGGTCTCGTCCCAGTTTCCCCACTATCAGGTCTCTGTCCATCTAAGCAGGAAAGGAGAAGTGATATCAGCTTCCAATTCCATACGTGACATTTGAGGATAAAGTTGGCCTGCACCTGTGCCTGGGAATCAGTTATACACAAGAGGGCTGGGGAAGCTCCCTTAAGCATTTTTCACTTTGCACCAGCGTGGCTCTTGGCTTCCTGAATGACACCATTCTGTGAGCAAGAAGGCAAAAAGATTGCCATTTCTTCTTCCTGGGTGGCGGACAGCAAAACCGCTTGTGAATATGTTCAAGCTAACACAAATCAGACAAGACTCTGTATACCAATGCAAGATTTGCATAAATTGTACAAAAAACCCCCCTCTTTCAATAATTTTTAATCATGCAGGTTTCCCAGACTAGATCAATGTATTAAAAAATAAGATTAAAAAGAAGAAGAATGGGAAATAAAATGGAACGTGTCAGCTGGGAGCCCCATTCTCGAAGTGAAATAATTTTGCATTGGGATCAGTCTTCCCAAAAAAATATTTTGTTTTTTTTCAGAAGGCAAGTGGTAACACTCTCAATGTCCTTGACTTATTAAAGAACAGCATTTGTTTGAAAAAAAAAAAAAAAGGAAACATCCTCACCTCAGCCAATCTTGTCCTCAACTGCCCAGGCTGTTTTTTGGCAAACATCCTGATGACTTCTGGAGTTTTAAAAGCCTGGCTGATGGCTGCTTGTATAGCCTAAAAAAAGAAAATGTAAATAACTTGTAGCCAAGATCAATAGACAAGGTTACTTCTTGTTACATGGATATAAATATTATCATGAGTTACTTCTATGACTAGCAAGGGGCACTTATTCTCTAAGAAGTTCCTTTGCTATCCGCACATGGCATGCTTCCTGTTCATTAGTCACTTAAAAATCAGCCAACTTTTGAAATTTTAAATATTTGAAACATTACTTTATAAAACCAGAGCACCTGTTAACCGCAGTTAAGAGCAACAGTTGGACTGCAGCAAGTTAACATGCCTTCCGTAGTCATTATTATTTTATAACTAATATTATTGCACATATTAGCTCTTTAATCTTGCTGTACTGGACTTGTCAATTCTCTAAGTACATTAGAGGTAGTTCTTGACTGATGACCACAATTAAGCCCAAAATGTCTGTTGTTAAGCGAGACATTTGTTAAGTGTTAATTTGTTTTACCTCGTTTTTTACAACTTTTCTTGCTACAGTGAATCCCTGCAATCGATAAATTAGTAAGCCTTTGTTAAGCAAACCTGGCTTCCCCATGGACTTTGCTTGTGAAAAGGTCACCAAAGGGGATCAGATGACCTTGGGACACAGCAATAGACACAAGTATGAATCCACTGGCAAGCATCTGAATTTTGATCACGTGACCATGGGGATGCTGTGAAGGTCGTAGCTCTGAAAAACAGTCATGTCGTGTTTTTCGGTGCCGTTGTAACTTTGAACGGTCGCTAATTGAACTGTTGTAAGTCAAGGACTAGCTGTGCATCAGTACTACTATCATTTGTACTGTCCATCCCCTGCAAGATAAAGAAACGTTGCAAATTCCCTGACTCTGCAAAGCTGCTCTCAAGGGACAAGGCTCAGTCAGGTGACTTTCTGCAGGTGACAGTGTCCGAGGCTGCAGGGCAGGAGGCTGTCAATTCCCATCCCTCCATTGCTTTGAACAAAAGGAAAGGGGGAACCCATTGCAGGAGATATTTGACATACAATCCTACAAATCAGGCCGAATACTCACCAGTTGCATCCCACCAAGCTCATCTACCAAGGTCATATTGCCAGAGATAATCTTTTTCAAGGAATCGTTGAACTCGCTCAGCTGCTCAAGTGTTTCCTTCTTGGTTTCTTCATACTCACTGAGGTCCAGTTCGTCTCTGCAAGGGATCCAATCACAGTATGACTTTAGCTGCCCAAGGTAGCCCTCGACATACGACCACAATTGAGCCCCAAATTTCTGTTGCTAAGTGAGACATTTGTTCAGTGAATTTTGCACCATTTTACGCTCTTTCTCACCACAGTTGTTAAGCCAATCACTGCAGAGCTTCAGTTAGTAACACGGTGAAGGGAATTTGGTTCCCATTGACTTTGCTTGTCAAAAGACAGGTCGTAAGTATGAGTCAGTTTCCAAGTGTCTGAATTTTGATCATGTGACTATGGGGATGCTGCAGTGGTCCTAAGTGTGAAAAAGAGTCATAAGTCACACTTTTCACTGCCATTGTAACTTTGAACAGTCACTAAATGAACTGTTGTAAGTCGAGGACTATCTGTATTCCCAATCTAACGTACCTATAGGAGGAATGGGTAAACTGAAGCAGCAGGGTTACACACAGCAACAAATGGCTTCTTTGGAGCCCCAGAGAATATTTAGCTATGCTTATTGCAAATGGCAATTTTAAGCTGAGACACACAAAACTGTTAAAAACAAAAACCAAAAAGCATTAAAAAGAATCCAAGTGTACACACACACCACTGAATCTCCTTCCCCAAAATCCTGGGTCTCAGCTTGTTGAAAATGACTGTGGTAAATAAATATTTGGTGCCACTAGCTGGGGGACTCTGCAAAATGACTTCTTCCATGTTCCCTTGGGTTTTATGCAGAAGGTACCTGGTTGCACGTGATGCTTTGGGAGGCCTATCCATGATGCTTGACCGAAGCAGGAGAGCAGTCCTTTTTGCTGAATACCCCCATGGGTCAGCTGATAAAACTCTGGCCTTTGCCCCATTCCGTCTCATGTTTCATCCAAGGATCCTTCACAGATTAGTCATGTCCCCCCACCACCCCGTTACCTGCACTCCTCCAGATCCTGCAGCTGTTGCATCAGCCTGTCCAGCTGCTCTTCCAAGTTCTGCTTCAACTTGCTGGTCTCAATGGTTCCCCTCGAAGCCATTTTAAGTCATGCGCTACTCAGGCATCTGTCAGAGACAAAAGCACGATGGGCTAAAATAAAAAATAAATTAAAAAGACCGGCCCTGCCATACTATGGATAGGTAAGAAAGAAACGGACTCCCCAATTTGAAAAACAGAAAGGGGGAGAAGGGGCTGCAGTTGAGCGTTTTATTTAAGATCAGAATTGGCGTTCGGGCTGCTCCACAGTAAAATCAATCTCTCTCCCCTCCCTGGAAGGCATTTTTTGGGGCAAGGAAAAAATGATATTGTCAGGTTTCAGGGATGCACTAACAGTTGCTCATTTTTAAAAAATGTATTTGAGCAACGGGGTTTGTCATGTTAGCCATTGTGCCCAAGGGGGCGGAAGCCTCCTCACCCAAGGCTCCCAGTTCCCGATTCGGCTCAGGTCCAGCGCTTTCGAAGCCCCCGCAATCCCACCCACCCACTCCCCTTCCTATGAAGCCCCCCCTCCCACTCCCACATGGCCACGACCTGCCCCCCCCCCCATCCCCGCAGGGCCCCTTCTCTTACCCACGCAGACTCTTTCCTCTCCAGCCTCCCCGTGTGGATGAGAAGGCGAACCCCACCCACTCCCTCAAATAAAAACCCTCTCTCCTTTGGGCAGAGGGGAGAGGGGGAAATCATAGCCGGGAGGACCGACCCCTCCCACTTCCGGTTCTGAAACCCGGGGGAACCTTTCTGGGGGTCGGACGCAACGCCACTTCCTGGCCGCCGAGCCAATCAGGAACGCTTGCTTTCGCTCGGGCCGCTTCTCCGCCTCCGGTGGCTGTTTCGAGTGCGGGGTTTCCGTTCCAGGCTGAAGCCGTTGCCCGGTAAGGGGTCTTTCGGGAACCCCCTCGCCCCCGCCTCCCCCAATTTCAGAGGGGTGGGTGGGATGAGTTGGGTGCAGGAGGGGCGATCCTTGCCACGGCAAGCCAGTATAGCTTATTCCGCAGCCTGAAGGGCGATCAGGGGCTCATTTTTTAAAAAAAGAAATGCAGGCAGTCCTCGGCTTACAACGGTTCGTTTAGTGACCGTTCAAAGTTGTTATGACAACTTTGAAAAAAAACAAAGGGACTTGGGATCGTTTTTCACACGACCGTTGCAGCCAGCCCCCCTCCGCCGCCCCCCCCCCCCCGGATCACAGGATCAAAATTCAGACACTTAGCAACTGACTTACATTTATGACGGTCGCAGTGTCCCAGGAGATGTGCGATCCGCTTTTGCGACCTTTTGATAATCAAGGTCAATGGGGGAAGCCAAATTCCCTTAACAACCCTGTGTGTGTGTGTGTGTGTTACTAACAGAACAAATACAATGATTCGCTAAACAACCCATGCAAGAAAAGTCATGAAATGGGGTAAACTCAGTTTGCTAAATAAATTTTGGGCTCTATTGTGGTCGTAACTCGAGGACTACCTGTATAAACGTCTGATTTTTTCCATAAGAAAAGACCAAGCGGTCCTTGGTCTTCGAGATGTAGTTAGACTAGTAAAGTCCGGTATCAGATCGACTCTTCTGGTGATGCCCCAAGGCAAGGATGTTGTTGGTGTTACCATCTTCTGGAAGTCATCTTCTTTACCAATTTAGCTGCAGCTCTCTTTATCTGTTGTCTCTGAGAGCTAACAAGGTCCGGTCCTACTGATCTTTTCTAGATTATCCAGGATCTGTTAGACACCATAATTTAGAAGGGTGTGCCTGGAAGCTTGCTTCAGAATACCCAGATCTGGCCATGCTAAGGAATTGGAGAACTAGGCATGGTTCCCCTCTCTCTGTTACAAAAGCAGGAGCAAGCATCTAATATTCGTTTTCTAGATAGGGCTGCAGTGGAGATAAGCAACTGCAAAAACACTTTTAATGTATTTCCTTTTTACTAAGGATAATTGGGTAGGCTGCTTTTAGCAACCTATTTTTAGAGCAGTTTAACGCTGTACCTATCTGTTTTGAGGGTGTTGGAGGATTGTTTCATTGCTCAACAGAAGAAAAAGGATATTTATTAATATTTATTGATTTAAGGGTCTTCTATAACATGACAGGTCCATCTGGCTTGTGACTATTTGTATAGTAATATAATTTGGTGGCATATTTTCTGATCATACTGTGAAAGCTTTATGGAGATTCTGCCATGTCCTTCGAAGAGATTTAGCCTGCGATGTTCACATGGGTCGGTGTCATAATCAGTATTGCAAAACTAAAAGTTTGAAGGTTTTTCCCGCTTTTCACATACCTCAGCTGCGCCCTCAAAAGGCAATTCTTCCAAGCGTGGGTGATTGTATGTTGAGAAAAGACAACATTTTCTTCAATTCTGTGCCTTGAGAGATGATACAAGTATTGCCTGAAACTATCTAAACCTAAACATTTTTTTAAAAAAAATGCTACCTTAGAATACTTTGGAGTGCTCTTGTCTTGTAACTTTATTTAAATTAAACCGTCCCTGGAGTCACAAGAGACTTCCATAATTCCACTCTTGGTGGCCTTCAGGGTTTTTCACTTGTGCCAGAGATGTCCTTGGCAAAGAAAATGAAACCAAGGTAGAATTCTGGCATAGCAGAATGGTTTGTTTCATGGATCTGTCCAAGTCCAGTGGTCTCACAGGACCAGTTAGACGTGCCACAAGCAGCTGCATTCAGAGACTGGTTCATAACAGATTCCAGTCTTGGCTTTCTTGTCCAGCGTCAGTCCAGGAGAAATGACATTGGCAAGCCAGAATAATCCCAAGAAGGAAAAATAGGCTGCAAGAGAGAAAGTGCCACAGTGTCAAAGAATGATTCGTATTTTCAGTCCAAATGCAAAAAAAAAGGCACAGCATGACAGGTAGTTCCTTACCACCACCATTGAGCCCATAATTTCCCCTGCTAAGCAAGACAGTTGTTAAGTGAGTTTTGCCCCATTGTACAAGGTCACCTCGCTTGTTAAATGAATACGGCTTCCCTCTTGACTTTGCTTGCTGGAAGGCAATCACATGACCCCGGGACACTGCCAATTTTTTGTGTAAAGAGAAATCACAATACTTACTGGCCGATATTATGCTAGCCACCGACAGAATCATCGAGAGGTAATAGAGCTCAGGAGTGGTTCTGGCCTAGGAAAGATATATATATATATATATATATATATAGAGATGTATATAATTTATGATAAAGGAATTAAAAGTATTTTCCAATATTTTAATTTAAGCAGTCTATATTCAGAATTACTCTCTGGTGTTGTTCTGACCCAAACCTTGTTCCAAGGAAACAAACATGAAGCAGAGGTAACAAAAAAACCTTTTAATGATTCTTTACGAATTCCGTTCCTTCACGGTTAAAAGGCTGTTTCAAATTCATTGTCTCTGATAAGAGCGAGCCTTGCCAAGGTGGTGCAAGGCTGCCAAGAACACTCGATAAAGTTACTAAGAAAGATTTCAAACACAAGGAGTCTCCAAACACTAACCAAGTTATTCCGAATGTCCACAAAGCTTGAGTGCCAAAACTTTTTTGCTTCCTGCAAAGAACTCTGGTTTCTCAGTTGGCTTTTATCTCTTAAGGGAGGGGCCATTACCTTGCAGCCTTACTCCCAAGTTGCCTGTGCTGCTGCAGCTGCTTTTTCCTTCGAGCAGCCCTGCGTGCACGCACACTGGGCCCAGGCTCCTCGGGGACCTCTTCCTCACTGCTGCCAGCTTCCACAATCTCCGAAGGCAGCCTTCCACTCCCTGAGGGTCCTGGCCCCATCCTTGCATCCCACACAGGCCCCTCATCTGAGTCCTCGCTCTCCGAGACCTCAGCCGTCCGCACTGCTGCCAGCAACCACAACAGGTGCGAGGAATTCTCTTAGGATTCAGAACAGACATTGGTTTAAGATCAGAAACCTTTCCTTGAAAAACCAGTCTAATGCAATCACTCCACGGTGAATGAACTCGTCGAAGTATATTGAACAGTCCAGGTTTTGTCTGACTCAGGTGGAGGCAGTCCTCGACTTAGTGGCCGTTGAAAGTTACAGCATCACTTTAAAAAAAAAAAGGAACTTAGGACCGTTCGTCACACTAACAACCGTTGCAGCATTTCCCTCTGGTCACGTGATCAAAATTCAGACGCTTGGCAACTGGCTCATATTTATGACGGTCACAGCGTCCCGGGTTGCCAAAATCCCCTTTTGTGATCCCATGGGGGGGATGCCAGATTCACTTCACCACCCGGTTATTAACTTAAACAACTGCGGCAAGAAAGGTAATAAAATCTTGCACAGCTCACTTAACCACTGTCTCACTTAGCAACAGAAATTTTGAGCTCCATTGTGATCCTAAGTCAAGGACTGCCTTGGGTTTCCTCCCTCCCCCCTCCCCAAGAGGATGAAATTTGATGGAAACATAATCTACCTACACATTGTGGGGCCAAGGCAGTGAGTAGAGTGATAGAAGCTCCTTCTGCAAAAGAGGCCAGTCCAAAAACCGAGATTGTGGCTCTCAGCTCCCATGGGATGTGCTGTGTCATGGCTAAGATCAATGCCAGCCCTAAAAGAGAGTAAAGGGGAGAATTGGCTTCTGGAGATGGACATGCAGGCAGGAGCAACCGGTAGAGGTCTTTGGGCAATCCTGAATGGCATCCATCGCAGCCTGTTCCCCTGAGGTGTACACCATCCCCCCCATTGTCCTTTTCTGCAGCACCAGTGTTTAGATTTGTGAAGCCAAAAGAACGACATGATGACTCAGAGCAACACAGAAGGGCAACACTCAGTCTCCAGGCTGTGATAGCTCTGGAGTGAGGTGGGGAAAGGCATGCATGCATCCCGATGGGGCTAAGATGAGCCAAAGGCTCTCCTGATGCTCTGGAGAGCTGCTGGAAGCCGTCACTCACCCGTAGTGAAGAACGTCAGGATGATGCTTCCCACCAGGTTGTAGAGAAGGGGCTGGTTGCAGTAGTGAGAAGATATAGGTCTGAAAAACAAAATTGGGTGATGGGGGGAGGTGGACCAGTAACCATGTGTTCAAGTTCATAAATGGCAGCTTTTTGAGCGTAAGTTGGAAGGCACAATTCTGATATTTTATACAAACCTTTTGCACAAGAGTTACGTTTTCTCTGTTGGCAGGCCATGCTGAGTTCTGCTGAATGTACAGTATATATTATATGCGCCTTTGCATAGATTTGCTTTAACTTTGCCTCATTTCTGCTAGTGCCAGGCACTTTGCCTTTCCCACTGGGAAATTTTTTGCTTCTCTCTTTTTACTTGCATGTGTAATCTGCATATTTTCAGACCTCTTTTCCTTTCCTTTCCTTTCCTTTCCTTTCCTTTCCTTTCCTTTCCTTTCCTTTCCTTTCCTTTCCTTTCCTTTCCTTTCCTTTCCTTCCCTTCCCTTCCCTTCCCTTCCCTTCCCTTCCCTTCCCTTCCCTTCCCTTCCCTTCCCTTCCCTTCCCTTCCCTTCCCTTCCAACTTTACCTAATTTCATAAAGCTAAAATAAAGAGCCTTTGTTAAAGGTACTGCTTTCAAAGCTTAGTGATCCTTACTATCAGTATAGTCTAAAATATCTGTCCCACCACAGCCTTCCCTTAAATTTCCAGCCCTTCAACTTTGGAATTTGAACCTCCGGGGGAAAACAGGAAGTCATCTGTTAAGTCTCTACCAGAGACTTTAACCAAAATAAATCCCAGTCCAAGCCCCCAAACACTCATGGGACAGGCTGCGAGTTCTCTCTTCTCAAGAGCTCCTCAGGACATTCCAGTCGGCTGCCCCCGTGTTCTTGAAGGTATGCAAGCAGGTAATGGGAAATATCAAAGAAAAAAGAATGAAATTCCACTTAGTACCGTAGCAGGACGTAGAATTGGAGAAGAAGAAAGGCAACCCCAAGGACAAAAATCACAAGCTGCCTGGTGAAAAGAACAAGGAAATAAAAACGAGAGAAGATTTATCGGTGCCTTTATGGTTTGAAAATATATTATCATCATTCTGTACGTTTGATGATTAGTGGCAAGCAGCATTAAACAGCAAATATCATTCTTGTAATATCAGCAAGTGAAAATGTACCCAAAAGATTGGTCGAAGTTATAGGTCCAAGAGACAAACCATATGGGTAGGTTACAGAAGATTTTCAACCTGTCTTAAAACAGATGCCAATGCGATCTGTTGGTTGACACGTCTGATTGTGTCAAATAAGACTTCCGACACAGAATTACAAATAGCACAAATTCCTTCTTTTTCCCACATAAATGCTGACGTGCGTAACTAGAGGGTGCTCTTATTGGGAAAAATAAAAATGCAAGCAGTCAGAATGAATAATAGCAAGCTTTAATTCTGTGCCCGAGTTAACACCGAGGGTAGCTTACAGTCTGAACCGCAGATGCTTTGGTAGCCATCGGCTGAAGTGATAGGCAGCGTGGGCCAGACAGAAGTGAATCATAGCTGATCCTCAACAACCTGGCAAAAAAGACATCCAGGATTGTAGAATTAGTTCTTTAACTGTAAATCCCAGATTAAAGCCCCCCCCCCCCTTGTTGTATGCCTTCCAAGGAAAAACTTTTCTTTGATGTTTGCAAGGTCTTAAGTCCAGGTTCATTCAGCATTTCCAAGTGAAGTCTGGAAGGGCAATTAACTAAAAATATTTACATTTGCAAGCAGGTTTTAGATGGGTTAATGCCATGATCTTGTGAACTGCAAATTGTCTGGAGACATGCAACACACGGAGACTTTTATCACAGTTGACAAGCCCCAGTGTTCAAAGCCAAAGATCTGGTGCGTGAATTCTGGCTTTGGCCGAGAACCACTCTCTTGTGTCCTGGGCCATCAGAGAAAAGTTGCTTCTGAATAGGTCATCCTCGATGTACGACCACCATTGAGCCCCAAATTTCTGTTGCTAAGTGAGACATTTGTTAAGTGAGCATTGCCCCATTTTATGACCTTTCTTGCTAGTGTCTGTTCAGTGAATCACTGCAATTGTCAAGTTAGTGATGGCGGTTGACTTTGCACATTGACTTTGCTTGTCCGAAGGTCTCAAAAGCGGACCCCATGACCCAGAGACAGTATAACTGTCATAAATACGAGTTGCCAAGTGTCTGAATTTTGATCGTGTGATTGTGGGGATGCTGCCATGGTTGTGTGAAAACAGTCACAAGTCACTTTTTCCAGTGCCGTTGTGACTTTGAAACAAACTGCTGTATTAGATCTGCCTATGTGGCAGATCTATTTTGGCTTGGGTTCTTCCTAGGGTAGCCTTCCTCACCTGACCCACTCAGCCTCCTCCAACCTGTTGCCCCCAAACAGCTGCCAGAATTCCCACTCAGCACTCATCTTTGGAATTCTGGGACTTCATCCCTCCCCGATGCTCCTGTACATGTGAAGAGTGCAACAGAGCCTTCCCAGCTTAGGGGAGCACTGAGACAAAGGAGCGGGTCAGATGTCAATATCTTTTTCTTCCTTTGTCTGCCTCCCCCACCTTACCTGGATTACCAGGTGGTCCTCTGCACCTCAGCTGATCTTCTCTCTCTGGGGAAAGGAATTGGATCATCCCCTTTCCACCTTTAGAAGCATCCTCCCCCCAATCTATGCATTGCTGCTGTCCAGCCACAGAGGTGACTGGCCAAGGTGGGTATTTTTATACTTGCGACAGGCGGGGATCATTTTACCTGTATTCATTATTCAAACATTGGCTTCTTGCCTCGGCGAACGCGCTTCCAAGACCTTATGAAATGGCAAGGCTGGAATTCAACCCAGGTCTCCTGGCTTTGATTGCTCTTTTTGCTTCCATCTTTGGTCAGCCTAACGAAGAAGTGAAATTTAAAAGGAATGCATCTCTAAAAATACAGCTTTGGGGAAATCGATTCATCAGGGGGGAAAAATGAAGAGTGAAACATTATTAATCCCTGCAAAAGCGATCAAATTATGACAGCATTGTAGTGATCTTAATAAACTATTTGGAGAATATTCCAAAGATGCTTTTTTTTTCCCCCAAGAGGAAACTGGACTTTTCTTCTTCTTCTTCTTCTTCTTCTTCTTCTTCTTCTTCTTCTTCTTCTTCTTCTTCTTCTCCTTCTCCTTCTCCTTCTCCTTCTCCTCCTCCTCCTCCTCCTCCTCCTCCTCCTCCTCCTCCTCCTTCTTCTTCTTCTTTTAAAGGCTTTTTGCTTCTCATCCAAGTAGCTTCTTCAGCTCAACCAGACCGAAGAGCTGAAGAAGCTTCTTGGATGAGAAGTGAAATCTCTTCAAGGAAAGTCTAGTTGCCTCTTGGGGATAAAAAAGCACCTTTGGGACAACCATGACCTGGATGACTGAGAATCTCCATAGGCCTTTATATATATGCCATCTCTTGTGTTTAATCCCTGTTGTCCTTTAGTGGCTTGTATGTACAAAGAAAAGTTGACCCACCTTTATAGCAGCCAAAACTACATTAAAATGGGCCTTCTCAAAATTCTGGCAAAACCTGAGCTTGCAGTCACTTAGCTTCGTATTCATGAGGACCAGAAACTTGGTTTTTCTTCACAGATACAGGCTGATCCCTGCAGCACACTCCTCTCTTTCTACAAAATTGCCTTGTTGCTGTGATTTCAGAAAATTGCAAAATCTCAGGGCCTCCTTTCATCTACTTCCATGCGTGGAACCGATTGGCTTTCTGTGCTAAGTACGAAGGAAATGACTTCTCTTACTGGGTGTTGTTGTTGTTGTTTTTTTTGGTTCCAGTGGAAAATGAAAATAGTTTTTCTTCTTTTCCTTTTTTGAAAAACACTCTTCCCTTCCCCTCCCCCTCTTTTCCCTCAAAGCAGGTGCCCATTGGGACTCCCGTCTTCCCCGGCTAAAGCAGCTCCAGCCAAGGCTGATGGAGGATTCCGACAACCCGACCGAAGTGATCCTGCTGGCGTGTGGCTCCTTCAACCCCATCACCTACATGCACCTTCGGCTTTTCGAACTGGCAAGAGACCACCTGCAGGAAACAGGTAGAAAGGGAGGGGAGGGCCTTCGTTGAGAGCCACGAGGGAGGCTGGGCTTTGTGTGTCAGTTGCCCTAATTAAACTCATGAGACTCAAGCCACAGCTTCAAAAACTTCATCGGATTTATTAGGAGCGAACACGTCGGCATGACCTGGATGAAGCCGATTCTGAGACACTTAATTTACTACCACCTATGACCCTGTTTGCCCCCACTCCACCTCACTTTTTGGGTGTAATTCATATCCTCCAACGGAACACATTCATAGCTGAGAGTCATCAATCACGTTCTCCAATTAGGGCTTTTTACAGGCAGAAATTTCGGTAGCTTAGTTACAATCTTTGCAAGATATGAACGGAATGAACTTTAGGTTTTAAACTGCCTCACTGCTCTTTCAAATTTACCCCTCCACCCCCCACCTTTTCATGGCAACTCTAAAACAGGCATGGAAATGTTTTATGAGATGACATCGTGTCGTGATCCAACAGGCAAAGTTTCCCCCAGGTGCTTTGGACTACAATTCCTCCTGATCCCCAACCTGTCAGGGCTGGAGGACAAAGCCTGTTCTAGGATGTACCTGGAGGGAGGACTTTGGTGTGGATGTTCCTGAAGAGAAGAAACCTTATCGCCCAGGGGGGACAGTTTGAGTTTGATTACAACAGAGCCTGTCGTAAACTGCTTCTCTGCAATTCTTTGGGCTCTGGTGCTTTTCTTTCCTAATTTCTAAAGTTACTGTTTTTCACCACAGGCAGTTGCAGTGTATTGCTATATTTTTTAGTCTTGGCAGCCTTCCCATCCTCCCTCCCTTCTTCTATCTATCATCCTCCCTCCCTCATTCACTCTTAAACTCCTTCCTTCCTTCCCTCCCTCCCTCATTCACTCTTAAACTCTAGATTTCCTTTTCTTCCTTCCTTCCCCCTCCTTCCCTCTTCCTTCCCTTCCCATCCTCCCTTCCTTCCTTCTATCTATCGTCCTCCTTCCCTCCTTCACTCTTAAACTCTTTCCTTCCTTCCTCTCTCCCTCATTCACTCTTAAACTCTAGATTTCCTTTTCTTCCTTCCTTCCCCCTCCTTCCCCCTTCCTTCCCTTCCCTTCCTCCCTTCCTTCTTCTATCTATCGTCCTCCCTCCCTCATTCACTCTTAAACTCCTTCCTTCCTTCCTCTCTCCCTCATTCACTCTTAAACTCTAGATTTCCTTTTCTTCCTTCCTTCCCCCTCCTTCCCCCTTCCTTCCCTTCCCTTCCTCCCTTCCTTCTTCTATCTATCGTCCTCCCTCCCTCATTCACTCTTAAACTCTAGATTTCCTTTTCTTCCTTCCTTCCCCCTCCTTCCCCCTTCCTTCCCTTCCCATCCTCCCTTCCTTCCTTCTATCTATCGTCCTCCTTCCCTCCTTCACTCTTAAACTCTTTCCTTCCTTCCTCTCTCCCTCATTCACTCTTAAACTCTAGATTTCCTTTTCTTCCTTCCTTCCCCCTCCTTCCCCCTTCCTTCCCTTCCCTTCCTCCCTTCCTTCTTCTATCTATCGTCCTCCCTCCCTCATTCACTCTTAAACTCTAGATTTCCTTTTCTTCCTTCCTTCCCCCTCCTTCCCCCTTCCTTCCCTTCCCATCCTCCCTTCCTTCCTTCTATCTATCGTCTTCCTTCCCTCCTTCACTCTTAAACTCTTTCCTTCCTTCCTCTCTCCCTCATTCACTCTTAAACTCTAGATTTCCTTTTCTTCCTTCCTTCCCCCTCCTTCCCCCTTCCTTCCCTTCCCTTCCTCCCTTCCTTCTTCTATCTATCGTCCTCCCTCCCTCATTCACTCTTAAACTCTTTCCTTCCTTCCTCTCTCCCTCATTCACTCTTAAACTCTAGATTTCCTTTTCTTTCTTCCTTCCCCCTCCTTCCCCCTTCCTTCCCTTCCCTTCCTCCCTTCCTTCTTCTATCTATCGTCCTCCCTCCCTCATTCACTCTTAAATTCTTTCCTTCCTTCCTCTCTCCCTCATTCACTCTTAAACTCTAGATTTTCTTTTCTTTCTTCCTTCCCCCTCCTTCCCCCTTCCTTCCCTTCCCTTCCTCCTTTCCTTCTTCTATCTATCATCCTCCTTCCCTCATTTACTCTTAAACTCCTTCCTTCCTTCCTCTCTCCCTCATTCACTCTTAAACTCTAGATTTTCTTTTCTTTCTTCCTTCCCCCTCCTTCCCCCTTCCTTCCCTTCCCTTCCTCCCTTCCTTCTTCTATCTATCGTCCTCCCTCCCTCATTCACTCTTAAATTCTTTCCTTCCTTCCTCTCTCCCTCCCTCATTCATTCTTAAACTCCTTCCTTCCTTTCCTTCCTTTCTCTCTCCCCCTTCCTTCCTTCCCATCCCTCCTTCCTTTCCTCATTCACTCTTAAACTCGACTTCCTTCTTTCCTCCCTCCCTCCTTCCTCTTCTTTCCTCCCTCCCTCCTTCCCCTTCTTTCCTTTCCTTTCTTTCCTTCCTTCCCTTCGTCCCTCCCTCCCTCCTTCCCTTCTCTTATGTCACTTGTTCAAATGCTGGTAATTTAAAGCAAGAAGGGAGAGCGAGAAAAAAATTGGTCCCAGATAACCCAGGGAGCTTTATTGCTAAATGGTGGCTTAATCCAAGCTTCTCTGATCCTGGGTGGGCCCTCCAATGACAGCAACACACAGCTTTGTCTGCCTCGGCTCCTGCAGGGAAATACAAAGTGGTGAAAGGGATCATTTCGCCAGTGGGGGACGCCTACCTGAAGAAGGGCCTGATCAGCGCCAGTCACCGGCTGACCATGGCAAGACTCGCGACAGAAAACTCGGACTGGCTGGAAGTTGATGACTGGGAAAGCAGCCAAAAAGAGTGGCAAGAAACCATCAAAGTCCTCAGGTATGGGCTGGGGGTGGGCATTTTTCCCTCAGGAGAGCCACGGCGTGGCTGTTTGTCCAGAGTTTCTCAGCCCATCACACCGGTAAACTCTCGGTCCCAGTGTATCCCACTTAAGACTATTTTTAATAGACAGCTGTGGGACCGGATTCCAAGCAGAATTACAGCCTAACAGAGTTGGAAGGGACCGTAGAGGTCTTCTCGTCCAACCCTATTACTATTATATATGGTATAGGGCCGTGATGGCGAACCTATGGCACGTGTGCCACAAGTGGCACCCAGAGCCATTTGTGCCAGCACGCAAGCCACTTACCTCACTGCGCATGTGCATGGCTCCCAGCTGATTTTTCAGCTGGTTTCAGGCCTTTTTCAGCCTTCCAGAGGCTTGGAAAAAGCCTCCGCAAGGCTTCTCAGGACGAATAATAGGCCCGTTTCATCACTTCCTGTAATATCAGAAGTGACGAAACGGGCCATTTATTGGGCCTGCAGAGGCTTTCTTCGAGCACATGCGCAGGGGGCGTGGGGGGCGTACACACTGCCTTCTGGCGCACGAGCCCAAAAAGGTTAGCCACCACTGGTATAGGGTCTATAGCAGGAAACCCTATACCATTTCAGACAGATGGCTATCCAGTCTCTCCTTAAAAGACTACTATGATGGAGCATTCACGACTTCTGGAGGCAAGCTGTTCCACTGTTTAATTGTTCTAAACATCAGGAAATGTCCCCTTAGTTCTAGGTTGCTTCTCTCCTGGATGAGTTTCCACCCATGGCTTCTTGTCTGGTGCTTTGGAATATTGACTGACTCCCTCTTGTGACAGCCACTCAAATATTGGAAGACTGCATCATGTCACCTTCCCTTCATTAGACTAGATGCACATATCAGCTTACATGTACTCTGATAAAGGATACAGTTTTGGGAGAAGAGATCTTACCTCCCATGCTTCTGACCAGCACCGTGCCCCTGGATAAAACAGGGGTTTAAATGGTCAAAAGAACTTCAGTATTGCATTGCTGCTGTGTATATTTACGAGTGTATCTTTTTTTTCAATGCTATTCTCTAGATATCACCACCAGAAGTTGAAGCATTCCTATTCTGCCAACAGCATGGAAGATGCTCATCTTCCAAACAGAACAAGCCGGAAGAGGAAGCGGGCAGCGGGGAGCCAACTCCCTGTTAAAATGAATCAACCCAAACGAAAATGTGAGTTGTCTTTCCAAACCACAGGGGGTAGAACATTTAAAGCAGGGGTGTCCAACCTTGCTGACTTTAAGACCTGTGGACTTCAACTCCCAGCATTCCCGTGGCTGGCTGGGGAATTCTGGGAGTTGAAGTCAACAGGTTTTAAAGTCAACAAGATTGACCCTCTCTTATTTAGACTTTAGGAGACAACTGAGCTCAACCTTGTCCTCTATTCAGGATCTTCAAGCACCAGCTTACAGTCTCCCTCTGGATGGCTGGTTAACTTTCTGCTTGATATTCCTAGCCAGTTACCGTACCTTACAATCCTCTTCATAATTAAATTCCCATCGGCTTGTCTTTCCAAAGAGAAGCCCCTTGGAATCCTAGCCTTGATTAATTTTAAAATGGAGCACAGGATCATTCACTTACTTGGTTGGTTAATTCTAATACATGCTTGCTGCATTTTGTATCTAGTTAATCTTGACACAATCCAGTGTGCCCAAGCTGATTTGAAAATGCTTTCACTGCCCTGGGCAAGAAAGATGCTTTCAATTAAAATAATAATAACAAAACTCTTCCCTGAAGCTGAACCTGCCATCAGTGTTGGCCTGGCTGGTCTGGTGGCCATTGCACTTGTAGCAATGATTTGATTTATTTATTTATTACACTTATATGCCTCTCATCTCCAGTTGGAAGCAGCTCTGCATCATCATCAGCAGATGGCATTCCTCATTTACTGCTGCAGAATTTGTACCTTTGGGGAGCGAAATGTTGCTGGTTTCCCTGCCCGGTGCTCTGCTCTCCAGCTTCCTTCCCTATCTGCCCTGTCTCCTCCAGGCCTCCCCCAGCTGAAGATTCTGTGTGGAACGGATCTTCTGGAATCCTTTGCGGTGCCCAGCCTCTGGAAACCAGAAGATATCCAGGAAATCGTCTCCAAGCACGGCATGGTTTGCGTTACCAGGCTGGGGAACCACGCCCAGAAGTTCATCTACGAGTCGGACACGCTGTGGAAGCACAAGGAGAACATCGACCTGGTGGAGGAATGGATCACCAACGACATCTCGGCCACCAAGATACGGAGAGCCCTCAGGAGGGGGCAGAGCATACGGTACCTGGTGCCTGATTTGGTTCAGTCCTACATCAAACAGCACAATCTGTACACTGTAGAGACCGAAGACCAGAATGCAGGCATTGTCTTGGCTCCTTTGCAGAGATATGCCCAAGAGCCCATCAAAAATTGATTGGCACAAGGACGGAGTGGGTGGGGAGAAAGAGCAGGGATAGGGGCAGATTGGAAAGCTGGCTGCAGTTTTAGATGCTGTCTCCTCTCTAGTGGAATCCCTTTGCATGCCCGGTTTGAATTTTGGAAAGTGATCGGCTTACCGGCCCAAATAACCACCAATTGGTTATTTGTGACTGGTAGAAAACTGGTGAATTCAACTTTGAGCTTCTGCAAAGGCCATCGAGAGGTTATAGAATGGCAGCAACTCAGCCCTCAATCTGCTTCCTAGCTCTGTTCTGTCCACCATTCAGAGCAGGCTGAAACACTGTTTGAAAGCTAGCTTTGGCGTCCAGCTCTGGTTTCAAACAGAACTGGTGCATCTGGGAAGCCACAGTTAACAGCTCGGCTTTGAAGCGATGGTTGGTACATCTGCATGGCAGTTCTTGTGTGTGTCTGAGGCCCGCTCCTCATTTCTTAGTCTTAATGAGGTCCTGTTTTTAGCCCTTGCTCCAATTTTGGGAGGCAGTGAGAGACAGAGGCTCCGAAAGAAATGGAGAGTACTATTAAAAGGGCCAGATTCTTTCCCTAAAAAAGCACTTATGTGATGTTTACTCCGATGAGTCCTACCTCACCCAGATTTCCTAGTACTGCACTCTGGCTCACTTGAAATGCACCGTTCAGGGTCGGTGGGTGATCCCACCTGAAGTGCCTCGTCGAATAACACACTAAAGTATTTAGTTGTAAATATGAGCCATCATGATTAAACTGTGTGGACATTTGAAACCATCTTTGTCTGCTAAAGTGACCTGAGAATGTAACTTTTTAAAATGCTAGGTCTATCATGGTTTATTTTAGCTGCGTTGGATGGTTAATAGGCCTACATTAGAAAAAACAACAACCACCCTTTCCCACACAGATAACAAATACTACACAAACCTTCACTGTGACATATCAGTTTTCAACAAGCATGGATATATATATATATATATTTTGAAATTATGGTTAGAGCATGAGATCATGTGAGCCATACAGATTGATCATGTCAGTGGGTTTATTTTGGCCATCAGGAAGATGAAACTCCTTAGCAGTTCAAAGGTGGTCTATCCTGCCTGGCCAGTGACAGACCACAGTTGTTTTATATCTCTGTAAACTGCCAAACCAGGTTTGTCTTCTGTGGTTTCCACTCAGCAGCTCATTGTATATAATCCCATTTTTTTTTTCTATCCCCTAGCTCAGGATTTTTCAAACTTGGCGTCTTTAAGATGGGTGGATTTCAACTCCCAGAATTCCCCAGCCAACATGACTGTCTCAAGGAATTGTGGGAGTTAAAAGTCCATTCATCTGAATGTTGCCATGTTCGGAAAACACTGCCCTACTTAGATTGAGTCAGAGAACTCCTCATTTACTGCTGTGAACTGTTGATTTAGGAGTAAGAAACAAGCAATAAGTTTTGCTGCTCAAATTTCTGCCCCGGAGGGAAGGAGCTAATTTGATTTTTTTTTTTAAATTCAGCCATGTAATATGAATTTAAAAAAAAAAACAACTACTGGAAATAGGGCAGAGGGGAAAAAAGGAATAACAAGAAAGAAAGAAAACCCAAACTCGGCTGTGATGAGTGAAGATTGACAGGACAGTGACAGGTTCTGTTTAGCGTGAAAGAAAAAAATACATGCTGGAATAAGAAATACCTTTATAAACACCTACCCTCATCAATGTTGTCATTTCTGATTATTTTCTCTTTATTTACAAATTAGATATGATGTTTGTGTGTGCCTATATGATATTTTCCTTTGAAATGTTTGGGTGTTTTTTTTCTCTCCATATTTTAGCTGTTAACAAAAAAGTCTTTTATGCACATCGTCTATAACTGCAGAACTGCACTTTGCTTCCCTCTACAAAAACCTACCCTTAAAGATCATAATGCTGTTTGTAAAAATGTGTGTGTATAAATCCTGAACTTGATAATAGAATCACAATCTGAATGTACCACAAAATCAACACATACCCTTCTCTGTGGATGGGAAAAATAATAATAAATGGGGTGAAATGTAATCAGAAATCAAATTGGTGTTGTCATTTTCTGCAGGGATTGCGAAGGGGTCCCTAGCTTAGGGTGGACGGAAAAAAAGGGGCTTATGACCGTTTTTCACACTTACGACCATTGCAGCATCCGTGGTCAAAATTCAGACGCTTGGCAACTGACTCATATTTATGACGGTCGCGGCCTCCTTGGGTCAAGTGATCACATTTTGCAACTTTCTGACAAGCCATGGAGAAGCCACGGTGTTACTAATTTAACTGTAGTGGTTCACTTACCCGTGGCCAGAAAGGTCGTAAAAACAGGGGGCAAAACTCACTTAACAGCTGTCTCGCTTAGCAACAGAAATTTTGGGACTCCATTGTGCTCGTCAGTCAAGGACTACCTGTGCAGGTTTGTACCTAAAGCTGACACCAAGATCACTGGATCCCGGTGTCTCTTCGCTCAGATCAAATGAATGAAACCGGTTGTGACTGATAAAACAAGCTTTGTAGCACTGTGTGTTAAGCCAGCCACACAATTATGATTTATGTGATAAGTTGTGGCTATGTCTGAGCCCAGTTTCTGTTTCTCTCTTGACAAGGGACTCCATGGGAAACTCATATTCCAATTAGAAAGAGCTGGGAGCTTTTGGAGGGCAGTTAAGATTTGATTAAATGCCCAGCACAAGCTCCTGAAAGAGAGCCGACGGTGCCATTCAATTGTTCACTTGGGGCTAACACCACGAGGAGAGAGGACACCGAAACACAAAACACAAAGAAGCAAATTTGGCTTAGCAGCCCCAGGATGGTTTGCAGAAATGTGTTTAGAGTTCACTGACCACAAAGTATTTTTGCAGATGTTTCCAGAACAATATAACAGGGTTAACAAAAGGAAATCTCTTTTACGTCCACAGATTTAAAAATCTCTGGGGAGAGAGAGAGAGAAAGACTGATTGCAAACTTTGGCAGCCCGTGCATTCCAGAGCAGAGGTTAGCGGTTACATCATTCCTCCTTTATGCAACAAAATTGAGTTATGAGGCACACTGTGTAGAAGGTCGCACTGACCTCTGTCCTTGTCAATTGCTTTATGAAGTCTAGCAACTTTTTTCTCTCACTTTATCTTTGGGGCGTGTGAGAACAGATGCTTTTAAAGGTAAAGGTTCCCCTTTACATGCTAGTTGTTACCAGCTCTAGGGGCCGGTGCTCATCGAGAAGAGCCAGCGCTGTCCAAAGACGTCTCCGTGGTCATGTGGCTAACATGACTAAACGCCAAAGGCGCATGGAACGCTGTTCCCTTCCCACAAAAGGGGTCCCTATTTTTCCACTTGCATTTTTTTTACATGCTTTCGAACTGCAGAAGCTGGGATGGGTAATGGGAGCTCACTCCCTTCCGCGACGCTAGGGATTCGAACCGCCGAACTGCCGATCTTTCTGATTGACCAGCTCAGCGTCTTAGCCACTGATTCACTGAGTCTCTCTTGCTTTTGCCCTCTTATAAAATCCCCAAACACGGATACTTAGAGGTATATTGCTACCAAACAAACAGTTCCTTTGCCAAATAATCTTGCTAATAAGAATGGACGGAGGAGGTTCACTAAGCTGGATCAAAATCTACTCATGCAGTTTGATGTCCCCTCCATTCTGATCTTTGGGTGTTTCCAAGGATCTTTCAAGGATCTTTGGCAGAGAAACCCCTTGGGTAGGAATCCAAGGGGACTTCTAGAAATAGATGTCTTCATATCAGATTGTGCCAGGGGACTAATCTTCACGCACCAGGCTTACAAGTTTACCACACTTCAGAACCCTTTTGTGTATACCTACTTCCACAATTCACTGCCAAAAATGCAAGTGGGTGACAATCTTGGATGAATATAAAATAATCCTAGAGGAAGATAAATTTATAAATTGGTTAAGTTCCAGGACAGACATGACTTACAAGGTTCATTTAGTGACTGTTCAAAATTACAACAGTACTAGAAAAATAATAATTTATGACCATTTTCCACACTTACGACCATTATAGCATTCTACATGATCAGAATTTGGACTCTTGGCTTGTATTTTTTTTAAAGTTTCTATTTTTAACAACCAACAAACAAACATAAAGCAACAAATAAAACTTTCTTTCAATTATACAGTGTGTCGGGTGGTACATATTTCTTGTGCACAATATCTATAGTCTTTTCCTCTTAGATTTAAGTTTACATTCATATTATATCTTGGCTTGTATTTATGACAGTTGCAGAATCCCAGAGTCCCTTTTGCAACCTTCTGACCGGCAAAGTCCACGGGGAAGCCAGATTGACTTAACCATGTTACCAACTTACTAACTGCAGCAGTTCACTTAACAATAGAGGCAAGAAAGGTCTTAAAACGGAGCCAAGCCTACTTAACAACTATCTTGCCTACCAACATAAATTTGGGGCTCAATTGTCATAAGTCAAGAACTATCTATATTGTGCTTCATGAATCTTTAAATAAACTCCAACAAAAACTCTGGTCTTCAATTTTGTTGTGTCTGTGACTCATGAAACAGTTACTTTAGCTCTACACCCTGGATTAGAGCTGATCTGAACTTTATCCCTAGGGGCCCAGCTGCAACAGATCCCACCTCCTATTGTAAGTCCTTCCCACTTCCCCTTATATAAAGAAGGCATGGGGAAAATGAGAGCTTCTCATTTGCATCCTTGGACCTTTTAGTTTTGTGTTCATCTCAGGTGCTCCTTCTCTTCAGCCATGCCGGTGGACTTCAATGGTACCTGGAATCTTGTCCGGTCTGAGAATTTTGAAGGCTATATGTTGGCTTTAGGCAAGTACAGAGCTTTTAAGATTTATTGGTTGAACTCTTCAAGATGCTTATTTGGTGACAGCAGCCTTCAAAGATAAAGTTATCTCTTGGAAATTTTGTTTTGCCTTTGTTTTCACACTAGGGGGTTTATATATTACAGGATTTAACCCAGAATTTGCACTAGTTTTTACTTGGTTGAAGTAGAATTAGGCAAGGAACAAAATATTCTTTATATCTTAAACTTTGCCTCAGATTCATGTTCAAATGCTTAAATAGCTTCCTACAGTTTCTTTTGCTTGCACGTGGCTAAATCCCCATATTACTCCATATTTAAACTGTCTTGTTGAGTAAACCACACTGGTCTGTTTTGCAAACCATGTCAAGCCATGAATCAAGGTTAAATTGTAATGTTAGATTCAGTACATACTGTTTTAGCCAGTATTCCCAAACTGGGGTAAAATACCCCAAATTGTGTGAAAGTGGTTTTTTCCCCCTTTGAATAATGATACAAACCCAATACTAATAAGAACCATGGATATTTAAATAAGGATAGTTTTGGTACTAAGGGGAAAAAAATCTTGAGAAGCACTTATCTAAGCCATAAGCAAAACCATGCTAGGACACTTAACAGAAATGCTACTTGATCTATCTTGGTTAATTGAACGTACATATATCCTTATAGATGATGACGGATTGTTTTAACTCCCATTTGTAATTTTTTGCCCTGCAAAGGTATAGATTTTGCAACTCGCAAGATAGCAAACTTGTTGAAGCCCCAGAAGGTCATAAAACAGGAAAAGGATTTCTTTTCTATCAGGACAACAAGCACTTTTAGAAACTATTTTGTTGAGTTCAAAATTGGAGAGGAGTTCGATGAAGATAGCAAAGGATTGGACAACCGTCAATGCAAAGTAAGTAAACCATACCTTTAAAACTTTAAATGAACATTTTTGGCAATAAGCATTGACTGAACATATTTTTAAATATTTCCATGTGTTTCAAAAACTTTTTCCTTGGGACTTTTGAAAGTATTGACAAAGTTTGGTCTGATTTTTATATGTTGAGAATTGTCAAAATCATAGTAAACATTTCTTCCTGTTACTAGACCAAATTCTTTCGACCTCCTTAGCTGAAGGTTATTTTTTTTATTTCCTTTAATAGATTTATGAGCACATCAGTTTGCTTGCAAAAAGGCTGCAGCTTATTAAAGATTAATAACTGATTTAATAGGATCAGTTGGTCTTCCTCATGGAGAAGTATGAAATATAAATAAAACTGAAGTCCTATTCTCCTGGATTTTTTTTTTAGAGGAAGGAATTGGCTCTGTGGATCTTAACTTGACCCAGAGTTCTTAAAGGGTCATTATCACAGTAATTGAAAATGTTTCAAGAAGCCTTCATTGGTAGAAAATGTCGGCTAAAATGTTTTTAGAAATCTGTTTATAATGCCTCCATCCACACCATCTTAAATAAACTAATTTGTTGCAGTTTAAAACATTAAATACTATTCTCTTCCAATGCAGAGTGTGGTGATTTGGGACAATGATAAACTTGTCTGCACCCAGAACGGAGAAAAGAAAAACAGAGGCTGGTCCCACTGGATTGAAGGAGATGAGCTGTATTTGGTATGAAATCTTTGGGTGGATTACTTTGAGTTGATCTTGAAAATGATAGTCAGCCCAGGATTGGGAAGGAATCCAGCCCTCTTAAATATTCCATGAAGCATGAGCTAAACTAAAGCATCTCTATTCAAGAAACCGCAAATATTGTTTCACAAGCTCAGGACACAAAATGTGCATTAATCTAATTTTTGTCCAGTTTAACTGTGGCCCTGTGGCCTTAAACCCAAGCAATTGTAGCTTGTTTTGTTAAGGCTTAAACAGAAATCAACATAATGAACCATCCCGCAGACAATTGTGAACCTGTCCATTATACCCAAA
Organism: Hydrophis major; assembly: GCA_033807585.1. NCBI lineage: Eukaryota > Metazoa > Chordata > Lepidosauria > Squamata > Elapidae > Hydrophis > Hydrophis major. The sequence continues at coordinate 11,568,217 of CM066342.1, read as the reverse complement.
TAATGTAAAATGGAAGCAGAGGAAAGTAAACCAAATGATATTGAGGATGCTGATGTAAGGCTTGAAACGAGCCAGGTTGTTGTTTTTTTTATCCTAGTTTGGCTTTAGTTGGGCAGGGGAGGCTAGCTGGATTGTGGGGTGGGTTTGAGCTGTCAGGGGCTAATCTGCATCCCATCCTGGCTAAGGTAGCTTGAAGTTGGGTTCCCAGCATTGAGGCCTCAGTACTGTATGGCTGTCTTTATGTGCAGGAGCTCCGTTGCGAAGGCCAGACAAGCACGCAAGTTTTCAAGCGAGCATGATTCTCAAATGGAACTCTTCAAAAGAGCTGTGCAAGGCATTTTCAAGACCTTTTCACTTCAAGTCAACAACAATGTGGAAGCTTCAGTATTTTCTCCATTATTGGAAATGCTCTTAAAGATTATAGAGCAAATAAAGGTGGCTGTTGCATTCATTAAACATATTGCATAATGCAACTTGGGGTTTCTAGTCTCTATGATGTCACTTGCTTGTCCCAAAATGTCTTCCTTGAGGGTACTTTACGGCTGTCCAGCTGGATTGGATGGGAGAACCCTGGTGCTGAACTTGACTCCCTTCACACAATCCATTAAGATGTGATAGGGTTTGCCTGCATTTTCCTTTCTGGTTTTGCATGTTATCTGAATATCTGACCCCAATTTTCACTTTGTAAACCATGATTGCTGGCTTAGCATGTTATAGGTGCCTTTCCAACCAGGTTGGCTTCTTCCTTTCGTTGGGAGGAGGCATCCCACATGCAATTTCCTACTTGCAGGAGAATTTCCAAACAGGGTAGAAATCTGGACCCAGGTCACAAATCACCTGGATGCTTGATATTAGTTGGAAAAAGTCCTCATGATTTTTTGCTACCTGTGGATTATTTAACACTGCTCTGCTCCTTTGTCTGAAATGAGCTAGAGAGCAGGATCTGGCCTTATTCACACCACTCTTAACCAAGATATTGAATTAACCAGGTTTAGGAGGATGAACCTGAACCTGAATTGAGCTTGGTGTGTTGTGCTGTGTGACTGCCAGAATTTGAACTGCACCCCCAGTTAGTTTCCTTGCAAGTGCATATGGAGGCCCTGAGCACCCAAAAATGTATTAGTTTCAAAGCAGGTCAGGCACCCCCTGAAAGTATTTTTCGCTTTCCCTTGTGAGTTGAGGGGAGACACTCCTTCTCCTTCTAGTCTGTTATTTTGTGATTTATATTGTTTAAAATTATTTTTCGTCCCCACCCCAAACCTTTGATAGTAAATTAGTTTAATGTCAATGCTTTTTAAAACCCATGGAAGTAAAAAACAACTCGATCTATTTTCCACTTTAAGATGAACTAATTTGTGGTACAGATCTAGAAAATGGAACATAAGGTGTGCCTGGTGAATGCAGCCTCTTTCTAAAGCTTTTTAAAAAAAATCTTGAAATGTGCCATTCACCTTGATGGCAAATTAGTGATGACATTATACGACACAAGAAGAAATCGTCTGTTTTTGTGGTGCTTTTATTCCTATTTTATATTTGTTTCATTTAACAAGCTCCATTTAATTTTGACAGCTTTTGATTTTAGCGCCATTTTCGCTCCGCCCTCCCCCCCCCGCCCTTGGCCCTCCACCTGTCGCTATGGCGCAGGCTCCCACAAGCCCCGCCTACTGCCTCGCGTTATACGAGCTTGCTTTGGATTTAGGCTGGCGTGAGACGATAGAGAGGATGGGCTCTTTTTTTTTTTCCCACCTCCTCTTTCTCCTCATTGGCTAACCCCCGAACCGATGTTAGCTTATAATCAAGCGGGAAGGCCCTTTTTCCTTACTGCTATTGGCCAATGCAGCCCATCATTCCTGGGTGTCAGATAGTGGGGCTCCTCCTCCTCCCGGACCGGGCTTCCCATCTTATCGCGGTCTTGCGAGGGCCGCGCATGCGTCCCTGAGCCTCGGGCGCCACTCACGCACAGCGCGGCGGAGCGGAGGTCACGTGATCCGACGCCAAGATGGCCGCCGCCGCCTTCTTGTTTTGATGAATAATCTCCGTGTGGGGAGGCAGCGGCTGAGGGGAAAAGTGGGGCTCCGGCGGTCACGCGTGGGCGGGAGTTGGGAGGCGCGGGGGCTTTAGCCGGTGAGCTTTGCCTCCCCGCTCGCCTAACACGGGGCCAGGGGGAGCTTCCAAAAGGGGGGGGCTTCCTCAGGCCCAAAGAGGGGGGGAACCGAGTGGGCCTGCCCGTCAGAGGGTCGCCGAGGAGGGCCCGGTGAGGAGGGGAAGGCGAGGGGAAGGCTCCCTATGGGACCCCCGGGCCTGCTGGCGCATCTACAAGGGAGCCTGTGCTCGGGGGAGAAGAAGCGGTGGGGAGGCCCGAGGCCCAGCGGCTCCCTTGGGACCCCCGAAGAGGAGTGAGGGAGCAGCCCAGTGTGTGTGTGTGTTGTGGTCTCTGCACAGGTGGGGCCTCAGGACCGGTAGGGCTTCAGCCCCGGCATCTTAAGACAGGCCACCGGGAGGAAGGAGCGCTGGATGTGAAGGGAAGGACGGGAGCCTTGTGAGGGTAGCGGCAGTAGGGCGCTCCTAACCCCGGCATTGGAGTGGGGACCAGTTTGGATAACAGAGCAGGGTCTGGAGGAGGAGCAAACCGGCTTGGAGGGTGGGCGGTGGATGCAGTTCAGGTGAGACGAAGCTTGGAGGAAGGACCCGAAGGCAGATCTATTTATCCGGAGGGGGGACGGGGGACGGACGGACGGGGTTGCTCTTCGCCTCTGACTATGCAATTCTGAGAGCTCCTTAGGGAAAGAGGCAGCGACCAGGACAGGGGTTGTTAACCGAAAGCCATTTCCTCCTCCTCCTCCATCCATCCAAGCACCTCCCTGGAGGGAAGCAGCGGAGCCTTCCTCCCCCAACCGCCTTCCACCATTAAGAGGAAAACTATGGAGGAGTTGAGTGCTGATGAGGTAAGTTTTGTTTGTGTGTGTATGGGGGGGAGAGATGATAACCAGGAATGTGTGTTTGTCTGGTTGTACTGAAGGTGGTTTGTGCAGACCTTTTAGGTACAAGAGTTGGACAGGAGAAGTTAAGGTTCTGTACATTGGGATAAAATTGGTGGAGTTGTCCTAATAATTTCTCCTTTTTTTGGTATCTGCTCACTTATAATTAAAGATTTTAGAATTGATTTCTGTTCAAAAACCAAGTTTGACGGTAACCAGTTATTTTTTTTAAAGGCAGGTATTTTCAGGGTTTTTTATTGCTATTTTAAAGGTGGGTTTTAAGGGGGATAGGACAAAAATGTTAGGGAGCTTAGAAGACTCTTGAATTCCTCTCTCCTCCCCCCCCTTTGTGGTCTGTTGTAAATCTTTGTAACTTTTGAAGACTCTTGAATTCCTCTCTCCCCCCCCCCCTCACTTTGTGGTCTGTTGTAAATCTTTGTAACTTTTGACAGTCCCAGTCTGAGCTGTCAGCCAGGAAAATAGGATGTGTAAGTTACATTAACAGGTCTGCATATGTGAAAATATTAAATTAACTTTTTTTTTTTCAAATGAACTTAAATACCACCATGTGACAGGTTACATTACTATTACATTACTAGGAGGTTGTTGGTTATTAAGATAATGAGGTGTTCTTGAGAATATTTCCTGTCTTAAAGGATGTCCTGTATTTTATTCAGGCTTAGTATGTTGTGCTCAGCCTTATAAAATATTTAAGAATGACTGCAACTATGCAGGGAAGGCAGTATGTTGTAGTACATGTTTTCTCCATTTCTCTTCATTCTAAACCTTCCTAATCTTTTCTTCCCCTATTCTATAATGGGTATGTGTATGTTGCCAATTAAAACATGTTGAAAATCTTATTTAAAAAACATTTCGGTCTAATTGATCATCTGTTGGACATTTTTAATACATTTGTATTTCTGGGTGATGTACTAGTCTAACATAAGACAAGGTGAAGAGCATAACAAAATTCTACCTGTTCTAGAAGGAAAACTTTCCTCACACGAATAAACTTCCATATGTAGTTTTCATCTTAGTGAGTCTTACAGTAAATTCCTAAAACAATTTAAAACTAGAATTCATACTTTCAGAAAGAAAAAGCACAGTTGAAATGTTAGGTGAAATCAGAAGCAAACAGTGGAATAACTATTAGCGTGAAGACGTGTGAGTAAATTCAGTGGTTTAGGAAAGCTTCTCTAACTTGATTCCTTTGAGATAAACTGGATTTAAGCTTCCATGACTCCCAGCCAAAAGGCATCTGGCTGGAGAAAGGTGATTTAGAAACTATGATCAAAGATGTGGGGTTTTTTTCCCCCAAAGGGTGAAAAATCTTGGATTCATAAACTTAGTTCACTAGACCAGATCACAGGCTGCAATCCTTACCTTTGATTGCAGGATTGGTCTATAACCATGAACTATAATGGCTTCCAAGCTATGGTGTCTAAGCTCAGTTCAAACTGGTTTGAAGGCAATCCAGTTTAAATACAGATAGTCCTTGACTTACAACAGTTTGTTTAGTAACTGAAGTTACAAAAGCACTAAAAAAGGTTACTTATGACTGATTTTTCACACAACCATTATAGCATCCCCAGGGTCATGTGATCCAAATTCAGACTCTTGGAAATTGACTCATATTTTGTAACTAGAGAAGAAAAATCCATGGGGAAGCCAGATTCACTTAACCATGTTACTAATTTAACAAATGTAGTGATTCACTTAACTGTGGGAAGAAAGGCCTTAAAATGAGGAAAACTCACTTAACAAATGTCTCACTTAGCAACAGAGGTTTCTGGCTCAATTGTCATAAATCAAGGACCAACTGTACTAATCTTGGTATGCCCAACCTTTTGGGGGAAGCTCTGGACAGGGAAATTATTAAAAGATATGGGACTGGATAGCTGGAAAAATAGTGTTAGTTTGTGGCATATTCCTATAAATCCTGGTGTCTAAACTAATAAGCTGTATTTTGTGAGCACTTAACTCTGTGTGTGGTTGTTAAATGGAACAATTGACAGCATGTTTTCCTGTGTTTGCTGATGGTTCATCCTAGTTAGCAAAGAAATATTCACTATGCTAAGCAGCAAAAAACCTAGGAGCACTTTAGGAATATTGAGTGTCCTGCTTTGAAAATGGTATCACACTAGGGCTGGGAATACAGTAAGTAATTGGAAACAAGTGAGTTGATTCGAGTAATTCTCTCCCAGCCAACTGCTCCTCTGTAAACTAAACAGTGAGAAGTCAGTGGGTGGATCTGCTGTTGTGGAACAGGAACCAAATATATCAAACCTTCTTGACCATTAGTTAAAAAAAGGCTACTTGAAACCAACTAAAATCCGTCTGCAATTGTTTATAGCAAGGGTCTTCAAACTTGGCAAGTTTAGGACTTGTGGACTTCAACTCCCAGAATTCCTGAGCTAATGTGGACTGGAGGAGGAATTCTGGGAGTTGAAGTCCACAAGTCTTAAAGCTGTCAAGTTTGAAATGTCTGCAAAAAAAACAAGCTCAGAGAGCACCAAGGACCCCCCTCATGTCAACCCTGAGCAATAAATTTCCTTCCTTCCTAGTAGCACTCATGATGTTACCTAGTTAGGGTCATGAAATGTCTGCAAAAAAAACAAGCTCAGAGAGCACCAAGGACCCCCCTCATGTCAACCCTGAGCAATAAATTTCCTTCCTTCCTAGTAGCACTCATGATGTTACCTAGTTAGGGTCATGAAATGTCTGCAAAAAAAACAAGCTCAGAGAGCACCAAGGACCCCCCTCATGTCAACCCTGAGCTACAAACATTCTCCTTTATTGGAACTTGAGTCTTATTTTTTGAGGTTACCTGGAGGTTTGGAGTTCTTTTTTTTAAATGGGAAACTGCATCAAACCAGTCCTGCTTTTGCCCTCTTTCAGGGTACCTGAAACTTGACTGGGAGTGGGGTGGATGGGTAGAACTTTGTTTCTCAGTGCAGATCAGCCCATTTAGATTTGCAAATGTGCATAATGTCTGTTGTAAATACAACAATATCTGGCACACCTTTCCCCCTCTTTTCCATCCTTTTTTTGCTTTCTGTACAATGCCTTTTTGAATGACCAGTCTAGTTTTTATTATAAGGTCAGTCACCCTGGGAGCCTTTCAGGCGAGAAAGAAGAGATATGCTTTAAATAATAAATAAGAGTAGCTAATTAAGTTGACTGGGTAAAAGACTAAGCTATGGGTTAGTCCTTTCATTAATAATGCCTCTGCTTGTAGGTGGAATAATAGCACCTTTCCCAGCCATGATTGGTCCCACTTCATTACTTCCTGTGGGTAAGCCCTGAGTGCTTCCCGCCCATCTTTATATTGTGTCACCAATTGTTTCTAAATCTCCCAATGGTCCCAAAAGAGGAGTTGTGGCATGGAAAAACAGAAGCCACTGAACAAAGATCAAATAAACCTTTTTGCGTGGAAGTGGTTCAGAATTAGGGTAGATGAAGTTTGAGGGTAGCAGCATACAGTTTCTGATGGGCCCGTTCCCTACCCATGCCATCTTGAAAATTTTAAATTTCAAGTAGCTCACCCAGAGCCCTACTTCAAGCCAGGTTTAATCCTTGGCATCTCTTAAAAGGAACTCTGATCTGGATTTTAATCTTGGCAGTCTTGGTAATCTCCTCTTAGAGATGGATGAATGATGGTCTTACTCATATTGAAGCAATATCCCTCATTGCCATCTCTTGGGCTTTATGGTTGACTCCTACTTTGCCCCCACCGGGGGCAGGGATGTGGTGGGGATGTGGTGGCTCAGTGGCTTGAGACGCTGATCTTGTCGATCAGAAAGTTTGGCAGTTCAACGGTTTGAATCCCTAGCGCCATGTAATGGAGTGAGCTCCCGTTACTGGTTCCAGCTTCTGCCAACCTAGCAGTTCGAAAGCACGTAAAAAAATGCAAGTAGAAAAATGGGTACCCCTATTATGGTGGGAAGGGAACAGCATTTCCTTTGGCTTTGTGGTGGAGATGAGCACCAGTCCCCTAGAGCCAGAAACGACTAGCACATATGTGCAAAGGGAATCTTTACCTTTATCTACTTTGTATATAGACACCTGATGGTTCCAAGTTGAGCTGCAGAATTACTTACCCAAAGTTCCGAAAAAACGTTTGTGAGTTTTGGACAACTTCCAGATGTATGGACTCCCATAACTTCCCCAGCATGACTAGTACTGAGTGTACTCAATAGGAGTGGGCCATTGAAGCTCATATATCCAGACCTTGCAAAGATTAGGAATCCTTGGATTAGCCATTCCCATGATTTGGCCAAGGATAAAACTCTTTTCTTTTTTATTTTCAACCTTTTTCTGGCCAAGAAATATTCAAGCTCAAGTGCAGCAGACGTTTATTCAAGACAGACAATTCTTTGCAGGAAAATAATAATTTCAGCCTACTTTCTATGAGTTGAGTCAGCTTTCAGTGACTCTCTGATTAGAACGAAGTACCCTGACCTACATTTTTGGTCAGCGGCCAAATCTTTTCATCATGTACTTTTCTATGCTTCCTGCAATGGGCTTATAGCCTCTTTTTCTCTTGAGTCCTTCCTGTAGGTCAGGGTTCTCCAAACTTGTTTAAAACCTGTGGACTTCAACTCCCAGAATTCCTCAGCCAGCAAAGCACTTAAAGTCTCCAAGTTTGGAGACCTCTGTTGTAGATAAAACACTACAAGCCCATAACTTCATGTTAAACGTTGCCACCATCACAGAGCGTCCTTTCCGTTATTATTCCAGAAATAATGAAATTTACATACAGGTAGTCCTTTCTGTTGCTAAGTGGCGCACTTGTTGAGGGAGTTTTGCCCCCATTTTACGACCTTCCTGGGCACAGTTAAGTCAGTCGTTGGAGTCGTTAAAGTAGCCGTTCAGTGAAGTTGGCTCCCCTACTGACTTTGCTTTTCAGAACCTAACCCTGGGGCACTGCGACCATCAATAAACATCTGTCAGCTGCCAAGTGCCTGAATTTTGATCCCCTGGCCTTGGGGATGCTGCAATAGTAAGAGTGAAAAATGATCCTGCGTCACTTTTTCAACGCTGTTGTAACTTTGAATGGTCACGAATGGTTGTAAGTGGAAGGCTACCTGTAATGACCTCAGCTTCCTTCAACCTGGGGAGGTGGACTTTAACCTGTTAAATTTAGGTCTTGCAGGATGGAAACAACAGCTTTTGAAAAACCTTTCACCCGCTTTTTAGGGTGTCAGGTAATGTGGGCAAAGAGGAGTTTTAAGAAGGAGCTTTTGCCCCTTGCAAGGATGGGGGAGAGAGAGAGAGCCTTCCTTGGGAGACGTTCTTCAGGTTCAAAAGATGAGAGCAGGATGGGTTGGACTTGTTATGTATGGTTGTAGGGAGAATCTGGCCTGGTTGCTAATAATAGAGCTTCCTCTGAGCCGTGGAATGAACACTGCAGCATGTTTTCCTGGTGTGCTGTATCCATTTCCGGGAAAATGTTGTTTGCGATTCTCTTGGGGAAGGTGAGACGAGTGGTGGTGCAAGGTTAAGAATTTGTTGGAATGAAAGTGGCTCCTTGCCAGTGACAGCCCGTCACTGAACCATTGGAGTATATGGTTTGATGTGGGACGAAGCTATTTGGCAAGATGTGGATGGCTTCCTGAATTTGGAATTCTTGTTAAACATTCTGTCTTTGACCTTCTACCCTGGTCATCAGGTCTGTTTTTGAAAGCTGAGGTAAACATTGTTCAAGACCTTCTGGAACTCTGAAGGGCTGAAATCCAGTAGCAAATAGCACTTAGACTTATATACAGCTTTACAGTGCCATTACAGCCCTCTCTAAGTGGTTTATATAGTCAGCCTATCGCCCCCAACAATTTGGATCCTCATTTTACCCTCCTTGGAAAGATGGAAGGATGAGTCAACCTTGAGCCAATCGGTCAGGATCAAACTGCTGGCAGTGGGCAGAATTAACTTGCAATGCTGCATTCTAACCACTGGGAATGAAGGAGGGAGGGAGGGAGGGAAGAAGGAAAGAAGATAGCCATAGCACTTACATATCGCTTCACAGTGCTTTCCAGTCCTCTCTAAGCAGTTTACAGAGTCAGCCTTTTGCCCCCAACAATCTGGGTCCTCATTTGACCCACCTCGCAAGGATGGAAGGCTGTCAACTTTGAGCCTGGTGAGATTTGAACTGCCAGATTGCAGGCAGGCAGCAGTTGATAGAAGTAGCCTGCAGAACTGCACTCTAACCACTGCGCCATTAAGGCTCTTTGTAACTCACAGTGTCCTGGTTGTTATGCAGATCCGTCGGAGGCGCCTGGCCCGACTTGCTGGCGGACCTTCTTCCCAGCCCACCACCCCACTTACGTCTCCGCAGAGGGAGAGCCCCCCAGGGCAGCCGGTCCCAGCACCGTCTTCAGGGGCACCCCACAACCTTGGGCTCAATGTTCACAGTATGACTCCTGCTACCTCGCCAATCGGTGCGTCAGGTAAGCCACTGCCAGCTTAATGCCAATTCTTTAGGATGATTTGGGGCGAGAAAAACCATGACAGTTTTCCTTTGTTCGTGGGCTTTCCTGCAAGGCCAGTGTTGGGACATGTGAATTAGGTTAAGAGCTGTAAGGAAGCTGCCATGCTTTCATGTCGTTTCGTGGAAGCAAGCAAGGTAGTTTAAAGAAATGAAATCCAGTCCTCACTGGGTTTGAGCATTGTCCTCTGCAGTCGCCAGATTTTGCAGCCTATAATGGCTTTCTCAAGGATCTGAGTTCTGGACTTAAACCAGTATTAAGATGCCACTCATATGGAGGCTAACTGGATTTATTTAGCCAGACTCTAGCATGCAATGAGTTCCAAAAGAAAAATTCATCAAAGATGGTAAAGTCAGCACTGGGAGCATCCACTTCCCAGTGCATTATATCCAGATGAGCCACGCCCTTCCACCAGCGCTGTCCATGTCCCACGGCCAGCTGCTCGCCGCCCAGCAGGTCTGCAGGCCGGAACAGCTGATCATTGGCCCATTGCTGATCCTACATCAATCAGCTGATCATCGGCCTGCTGCTGGTGCTTCGGAGCCGTTTGCCTCCTGCCTCCCCATCACATAACTGATCCGCAGCGTTCATCGGCACACCACTGTAGCCTCCCGGTCTACACCCCCATCACCTCTCCCAGTATGTCAAACCCCACAGGGTTTGACAGGCTTATTTCAAAACTAAAATGGAACCCTACAAGCCATCTTTGAAGCATCTTCTGAATACGAGAGTGGGGGTAACCTGGCTGGTTTTGACAACTACATACTCTCCCATAGAGATTGCTGTAGCCTGTAGAACAGCTGGCCTTGAAGGTGAAGGAACTGGCTGCTTAGCCAGGCAAGCCAAACTGTCACGCGGCTGCCTCCTCCTCCTTTCCCTCCCTCCCTCCCTCCCTCTTGCTGCCTGCTTAAGCAGCCATTCAGCAGTTTGGCCTTGTCATTGAGAAGTGATAATAACAATCGAGATTTCTCTGTGGGCAGCTTCTCCCTTGGTTTGGCCTTAAATCGGTTTGACCAGCTGGGAATGTCAGGTTCATGTTTACCGAGAGGAGAGAAACATATTTAGAAAGAGTTGGGGGGGGGGGAGAATTGCTTTCATGACAAATTACTGAGGGGTGTGTGTGTGTGTGAATGTCACACACATACATACTGTTCATTCCACAGCTAAAACATTTTTAAGTGCTTGATTAATTGGGATGTGACACTGAATGAGAAAGAAGGTTGGTTTCTTTTATCTTATTAACGCTCTTAAATGTGCTGCGTGACCTGTTAAAGCCAAGTTGTTTCCACCGGGTTTAAAAATAGTTTCGGTGGCACACTAAACCATTATTTTTTTTATTATTATTTACAAAGGCTTTGATGCCACTTTAGTCACTGAGATTCTAAGAAGTTCAGAGGCCAGAGAAGACAATTAGACAGTATTTAAAGTTTCGTTTTATACCTTGGCCATCCTACAGTTCCCAATGTTGTCAAAATAACCAAACTGATGGGGGATGATGGATAGCAGAGTGATACAGTTGAGGGATGCTGTATTGGGATGGTTGGTTGACCCAGAAGATCCTTGGTTCATGTGAGAAGAACAAGATTTTTTATTTTAAAATACATGCTGGCATTCTATTTGAACTTGGATTTCTGGTTTCTTTACACTTTAAACTTAAAACATTTGCATCAGCATCAAGTTAATTCATGGGAATTGGCTGGAAGGATAAAAACTGGAAAATGGGGGAGGTATAGTGGAGAACATAAATCCTTTTCCTTGGATTTCTAGTGGTGCTTCTTAATTTTGATAAGGTTCAGAAGAATGGACTCCCAGAATGCTCAGCAACGGCCTTGGCAGCGAGGGAATTCTGGGTAGGAAAGGCCACACATCAGAAACTTTGCAAGATTTGAAGCACTTGGAGATTTATCTAAAGCACTACTCAGGTGACCCTGAGGACACAGATAAACCTTCAAGTGGCCTCAATGACCCTCAAAAAGGATGCAAATGACTAACTGCCTGCAAGGAATATAAATCCTTCCGTTCCCCACTGTTCTGTCAAAGTTGAAGAAGTTTCTTGCATGAGAAGCAAAACATCTTCAAAAGACAAAAAAATCAAAGTCCAGTTACCTCCTGAAAAAAGCAACCTTTGGGACAACCATGACCTGGTTGACCGAGAATCTCTACAGGCTTTTGGGGAATGGATTATCGTGTAAACTTGTTTTTCCCCAGGCTTGTGCACATGGACACACGCTGGGAAGGGAATCGACTAAATTCCTTCCTGTCCTCTTTCCTGAAGGTGTTGCCCACCGCAGTCAGAGCAGCGAAGGTGTGAGTTCGCTCAGCAGCTCGCCCTCCAACAGCCTTGAAACGCAGTCCCAGTCCCTTTCCCGATCCCAGAGCATGGATATCGATAGCGTCTCCTGCGAGAAAAGGTATGGGAGGCCTCATGCAGTCCCTGGCTCAGGGCAGCCTTGGGTGGACGTTATCCCAAGATGTAACCTCTTGGGGTTTTACCAGCATTTTTTTACCTGACACGGAAAGCTGTCGGAGAACCTTATTTTATTTATTCAATTGATATTGCGATGACCTGGGGCTTGGCACAAAGGCAACACAGTCACATAAGTAAGAAGAGTCCCTTGAGTACCTCCAACTTTGCCCCCAATGTCCAGGTTACCTTTGGCGAGAGAAAAAACTCTCCCAGGAACAGCCTTTAAGTGGAGGAAATTCAGTCCGAAAACAAAGTACATATAAACTGTAAATAAAAATCCACACAAACCACGCTGCAGCAATTAACATGACAGGGCAGGAGAAGGAATTGCAGACTTGAAAGGCCAGCAAAACACACACAGTTGGAAAGACGCCAGGAACACAGATAAGCCTCAACAATAAAAGATAATTCACAATTTGCTTCCAACAGTTTGTTGTATGCAGTTTCCCTTTTTAAACACTGTGTTCCCAGCTGCAGCTAAGGAAGGGAATCAGGGCCCTTTTCTCCCCCATAAGCCATGCAGTCCATATTGCTCCCTTTTCCGTTCCTCCCTGTGTGCCCTAGGATGAAGAGGAGGGTGGGCCTAGGTCCTAGAGGGTGGGCTCTAGGTCCTAGAGGGTGGGCTCTACCTCTCCCCTGTTCTGCCCAGTTCGACTTTGCCTTCCCCAGTTTCATCCACAGCCATTGTGTATCCAACCGCACTTGGCCAATAAAGAATTCTATTCTGTTCTATTTCTATTCTACCCGGCTTGGGAATAACTCTTTTTAAAACCCTTAAGGTTCTCCCTGTAGGTTTTCCTCTTTGTCTTCTGACGGCTGGAACGTGTCCAAATGTGTGTACAGATAAACACAAATTTGTAAACCCAGCCAGAGCTTAGAATAATGGCTTTAGGAGGACGGCAGAATCGAAATGTTGTTCTCCCCACACATGGGCTGAATTCTGTTTGGCAGCCCTGCGTAGACTCCCCCACAGAACGCAAGCTGTGGGAGGGGGTGAGAAATGAAATATGCTGCAGTTGTCCTCCATGAGTCATGTTGGTTTGTTCCAAAGCAAGCAGTGTCTGGGCAGTTGGTTATCCATCAATTAAAAGCCAATGGCACAGTTGTGGTGTTTTTGTGCCCATTGGGTTGTTTTTCCCTCCAAGTCCTCCTTTGCTGGGAGTGTCTGTTCTGAGTAACTGCTCTTCGGAGCAAGGGAGTGGCCTGAAGGTTTGGAGGGTCTGAAGGGTTCCTCTGCTCCCTTTCCAGCTTGTCCCAGGTTGATGTGGATTCGGGGATCGAAAACATGGAAGTGGATGAGAGCGACCGGAGGGAGAAGCGGAGCCTCTCGGATAAGGTGAGGAAGTCACACTGGGCTTGAGGGGAAAGGAAGAGGCCCTTAACTGTCTACTCTGGAACAGCCCTTGCGTCGCATCTTGGGATAGGCAGAATGGCGAATGTGCTATCAATAAAGGAGAATATTTATAGCTCAGGATTGACAGGAGCAGTCCTTGGTGGTCTCTGAGCTGGTGGGATGTCCTGGGGTGTGGCACAAAGGCAACACAGATAATCAGTAGGAATCCCTTTATTAACAACTTTGCCCCCAATGTCCTGGTTACCTTCTGGCTGGAGAAAAACTCTGCCAGGAACAGGCTTTGGCTACAGAGAATCAAGTCCAAAATGTGGTCAACAAAAACTGTATAAGTCCAATCAAGGCAAGATGAGGTAATTAGTCTGGCAGGGCAAGAAAAGGAATTCCAGACGTGAAGAATGGTAGTAAGTCGTCAGGGTTGGGAGGATGCCAGGAATGCAGATAACCAAAGTCAACACAAGATAAACTCATGTTTGTTCCCAGCAGACGCCACACACATCTCTTTGAAGCTCTCTTCCCAGGTGTGGCTAATGAAGGGAATCAGGGCCTTTTCCTCCCCCATAAGCCACACCATCTGCGTTGCTCTCTTCTCCATTCCTCTCTGCTTGCCTTAGGATGAAGAGGGGATGGCCTGGGTCTTCCTCTGAACTCCCTCTCCCTTGTCCTACATCTCCCCTGCTCTGCCCAGCTGGACTTTGCCCTTCCCCAGTCTCCTTCACAGCCAAAGGATCCCCACTCCCTGTCAGCTGCTTGTCTTCCTCCTTGGATTCAGACTCCGACAACGGCATGACAGCTGGCTTTTTTTATTGCAGACACTTCATGACCCATAACATCATCAGTGCTAGCTGCCTAAAACACTTGAGTTTAGCCTCCTCTGTGCCAAACTGTCTCCCTGCGTATGTGTACACACACGAATGCCACAACACCAGACTTGACAACAGCCATGCCGTATCCCAACACGCCTCCCTGCTGGACAGTGCAAATATCATTTTAATTCTGAGTTTGCAATTCCCGGTGCAACTTAAGAGAACCCTGTTCCTTTGCTCAGGCACGCACTGGGCTGTAAAAAAGAGAGAGAGAGAGAGAGAGAGAGAAAAATATCCTTTCCCATTCATGATAACTTATCATGGCTTTGCCAAATGTCCCTGCATTATTTTGGCCGGGAAAAATTAACCCTGAGTATTTTCTGGTGTCCATTTGCAGGAGCCTCCCTCAGGATTGGAAATCTCAGAGGAGCAGGCCTTACAGCTGGTTTGTAAGATTTTCCGGGTCTCTTGGAAAGACCGAGACCGAGACGTCATTTTCCTGACTTCCCTTTCGGACCAGTTCAAGCAGAACCCTAAAGACGGTAAGGAACTTTCCAAGCCTTTGTCTCTGGGATGTGTTTAAAAAGCAGAATTTGCTTACCAAAGCCAGCTGTGTTAATTAAGCGCTGTTTAAATCAGGCTCGGGGTGCCAGAATTCCGGGGAGGGGGTGGGTGCTCTCTCACAACCTGTTGGAGCTTTAACTGGAGGATTCTGGGAGGTGAAGTCCCCCCCCCTCCCCAATCTTAAAGAAGTGAGGGGTATCAGACTCGATTTCATTAAGGGCTGCATCAGGGTAGTGGTTGACCTCAACAGGCCTGGGTGGGTGCGGCCAGTTTGATGTCCCTTGTGTTGGAGGCGCCTCTGGCCCGAGGACCCTGCCAGCGAAAACGGGCTCCCGATCTCCATTTTCGGCTGGGACAGCCTCCTGCGAAAACAGAGCTCAGGAGGGGCCACATGCGGTGCTCCTGAGCTCTATTATCACTGGCAGAGGATCCGTGGGCAGGTCCTTCACTCTTTCTAGGGCAGCCCATGGGCCAGATCTAAGCACCCCTTAATAATTTGAGCATGTAACAAGAGCCACGGTGGCACAGTGGTCAGAGTGCATTACTGCAGGCTACTTCTGCTGACTACCGGCTGCCAGCAATGTGGCAGTTCGATCCTGCCCAACTCAAGGTTGACTCAGCCTTCCGTCCTTCCAAGGTGGGTCCAATGAGGACCCAGATTGTTGGGGGCAAGAGGCTGACTCTGTAAACCTCTTAGAGAGGGGCTGGAAAGCACCGTGAAGCGGCATATACGTCTAAAATGCTCTCTGCCTGTTCAGATCAGGTTGATTCACTTCTGAAACTCTCTTTGCTGTGTGAGATGTGTGGAGGGTCCCCAGATGATCCTCTTCTCTTCCCTCCCAGTGTTCTCTGACTTTAAAGACTTGATTGGGCAAGTGCTAATGGAAGTCCTAATGATGTCCACCCACTCGAGAGAAGAAAACCCCTTTGCCAGTTTGACCGCCACGTCACAGCCCATTGCGGCCGCCGCCCGCTCGCCAGATAGAAACTTAGTCCTGAATACTGGCTCCAACCCGGGGACCAGCCCCATATTTTGCAACGTGGGCTCGTTTGGCTCCAGCTCCTTATCAAGGTAGGTCAGCTGGTCCCAAATCGGCTTGGAGACACCTGGGAGAAAAAGACCAAGAGCTGAGAGCCCTGGTGATGCAGTACGTTCACTCCTGACTGGCTCAAGGTTCACTTGGCCTTCCATCCTTCCGAGGTCGGTAAAATGAGGACCCGGATCGTTGGGGGCAAGAGGCTGACTCTGTAAACCGCTTAGAGAGGGCTGTGAAGCACTGTGAAGCGGTATGTAAGTCTAAGGGCTATTGCAATAAATAGACCAATAGATTGATCGATTGATAGATGATAGATAGGATGATGGATGGATGGATGGATAGATGATAGATAGGATGATGGATGGATGGATAGATAGATGATAGATAGGATGATGGATGGATGGATGGATAGAAAGATGATAGATAGGATGATGGATGGATGGATAGATAGATGATAGATAGGATGATGGATGGATGGATAGATAGATGATAGGATGATGGATGGATAGATAGATGAAAGGATGATGGATGGATAGATAGGATGATGGATGGATGGCTAGATACATGATAGATAGGATAATGGATTGATGGATGGATGGATGGCTGTTGTGGTGCAGTGGTTATAATCAGCGTTGCAGGTTAACTGCTCACTGCTAGCAGTTCAATTCTCATTGGCTCAAGGTTGACTCAGCCTTCCATCCTTCTGAGGTCAGTAAAATGAGGACCAGATTGTTGGGGGAAAGAGGCTGACTCGATAAACCTCTTAGAGGGAGCTGTAAAGCACTGCAAAGCATTAAAGGGCTATTCCTATGCAAATTTGGCCACCTGCTGGACAGTTGGCCTCAGAACCAGATAGCCAGGGGCCCGGAGTGGTCTGCCCTTCAAATGGAGCTGGCCCACTTCCAAAGCGAGTTCCAAACGTTTGGGGCAGTTTGATCCAGGAAGGGTTTTATGAGGCGCCCCTCGGTGAAAGAATTTCAACCGAGTGGTTGCTTGCTTTCTCTCTCTCTCTCTCTTTCTCTCCTGCATCGTCATCTCCATTTTTGTGGCCTTCCCCGTTGTCAATTCTTGTCCTCCTCTTTTTTTCCCCATCTCCTCCTGCTCCCCGCTTTCGTTTGACCGCAGCCTCTATGGAAGCAGCCCTATTCCCATTTTCAATATCGCAAGTCGCCCCCCGTTGGCTGGCTCCTTCCTTCCTTCTTCCCCCAGCCCCGTGGCTCCCCTCCCCGTGTCTTCCCTGTCTGTCAGCCCCCACCTCCTGCCGGCAGGGCCACTCAGCGTCCAGCCCTCATCCCCTCGGTACCGTCCGTACACAGTGGCACACCCCTGGACCTTGGCAGCTCCTCCTGCCCTACCCTCATCAGGAACCTCAAGCGTTTCAGCCTCTTCGACTCCTCCAGGCGTAAACCCCACTCCTCCAGCTGCACGGGTCTCTTCAGCCAGGGTTAGACCTGTAGCTAACACTCTGCCCCTGTTCTCCGCCCTGGGCAGCAGCCGTACCTCTTCCCCAGGCAGGATGCCCTCTAGGTATATTTGCAGCTGGGTGAATTTGTGTAATTGTTGTGTGTGTGTAGTGTGTGTTTGCCCTGCTGGGTTGCAGTGAACAGCTAGATTTTGGAACTTAAATCCGTTCGCTTTTAAAACAAGCTTTCTGGTCTTGCTTTCCTAACAGCGTTTTTGAACTGCGCTAATCCTGGTTTTGAATCCATGTGGTTTGTTTGGCACGATTCGCGGCATTTTCCAGGGCAGCGCAGAAGAAGGGAATATTTGACTAACTGAAGGGATGTTTTATTCTGCTTTTCAGCCCAAGAGATCTCAAGATGCTTTGTGCAGTCAGGAAGGAAAGGAAAAAAAAAAAAAACCCCCGTTTTTGTTTGCAGTTTGGCAAATATGAGTTTGGCAAATATAAGTACAATATGTCGCTTGGGTATCAGTTGCGGTCTTCAGGATGGATGGGATGGCCCTGCTTTTCCCATCTCGTTGAACTGAAGACCAAATGAAGACCAGATTCTGGCTTACCAAACAATGTGCAATATTTGGGACACAGAGCAGGAGAACATCCAGACATTGGAACAGGGATGGCAACTTGAAGACTGTGGACTTCAACTCCCAGAATTCCTCAGCCAGCCATACTGGGAATTGAAGCCCTCAAGTCTTCCAAGTTGCCAAGGTTGAACATCCTCGCTTTAGAGCAAAGACGTAGCATAGTTATCCTTTGGCCAAAGGAGAAGTCATTAAACTGCGCTGGCAGAGAGAATTCCTGTAGCTTCCTGGAGATTCTCGCGTGATTCTTAAGCAGGGGGTCTTCAAACGTGGTAGCTTTAAGATTTGTGGACTTCAACTCCCATAATTCCTCCTCCAGTCATGTTAGCTCAGGAATTCTGGGAGTTGAAGTCCACAAACTTGCTAAGTTTGAAGGCCAACCAATTTTTTTTCCATAGTAGCGAAGAGCAACCGCTGAAAAGCCTGGGGAAAAAAAATGATCCTCAGCCTTGGAGAAACTGTACCAGCTGGCATCCTAACCCTCCAGCTAGCGATAGGACAATGTTAAGGATCTCCCTCAAGACTCGTCCACCCCTGGCAGAAGTTCCCTTCTGATGCCAGGCAGTTGGAGGAGACAAACCAGGGTTTTTGCCTCCGCCCAAGGTGGCTATGTCTTAACAGCTGTTGCTGTTAAGATCAGCAAGCAATTTTATTCAGGAATTGGGCCTTCTTTTAAATTCCTAGGGTGCTGCCATTGGTAATCTTCCCCAGAAGGCAGCCGGATTGGCTTCTCTTGGTAGCCTGTGTTCGCCTGCGAGGTTTGCCGGGACACGCCTTATAACTCTGTTGTGTCTCTAACCCCCTTGAGGCCGCATGCTTGCTATGGAAGAGGGTCTTGGTAGTAGAAAACCCAACAGCTTGTGTGTGTGTGTGTGTGTGTCCCCCCATGGGTGGGTCTCTTCCCTCCGTTCTCTTGTATTCATTCACCCACATCTGCTTTCGTTATACTAGTATGTACGACAGCCCTTTCTCCCTCTTCCTTGCCATTTCCGATGTCTCTGGAGACAGTTCTGAGGAAGAAAATGAGGAAGAGGAGGATTTTGCTTGTGTGACATTTGGGTCCAGGTACTCTAGAAAAGAGCGTGACTTGTTTGCTTCTTCTGCCCTCAAGATCCTTATCCCAGCCCTCTCCTTCCCTCACCCCGTGCCCCTGAGTCAACATTTCATTTCAAATCCCTCCCACTTCACAAAAATATTTACCTTTTCTGCAAGGATGAAATCTCTCCTTCTCTTTTTTTTCTCTTTAGTGCCAAATTATCCCGAGGTCGTTTTGTGAGTCAGTCCTTCGAAACTAGCCTTGTAAAAGGGGTTGCTTTGCACAAAATTTGATGCCTGGGTAAATTGTGGCCATGATGACTTTTTTTTTTTTAAAAAAAAAGGCTTTTGACTCTGGCTTGTTCAAGGAGTAGCCAGCCAAGAATTTTTGTTTTGAGTATATTAAAGGGGAAATATCTCAAATCAGGTTCGCCATTTCCACCCACAAGAGAAGCTTTTGCCAGAGCAATTAAGAGGCCATGATTTCTTTTTGGGTTTTGGCTTATCCGCTACATGTGAATGGGCTATAAAGAGGATTAAAATCCTCCAATGGATCTCATCGACAACTTCCCTGATGCTTTAGGAGTGGCCTCAACTGGTGCCCAATTCAATGAAAACTAGGATGTGTTTGTGTAAATTTAATTTATCCAATCCTCTAAGCCTTAGTCTCAGCTGTTGGGTTTAGTAAGCCATAGTTTATGGCTAACCCAACAACCGTAATGGCTGAAAGCCATGTATAAGCCTGGCCCGTGTTGTTAGTTTATGGTTTATTATAATTGAGAAAACTCACTTAAGCAAAGCACAGGCAAATACAGTACTTTCTGTGTACTTTCACGGCTAGTGTGATGCGGTAACTTGTGAATTACAAGGACACTTTGTAAAACACTATGAGTCCACGAGATGGACAGCAAATAAATTGGATGGGAATAATAACGGTGCTTTGTTACGCTTGAAAAAAGCCCAGAAACTCATAACAAGCAAACTTCTCTAGTTGGGCTGTTTGATATCCAAAATACACACAAACATAATGTCTTTCTCTTTGCGCATCTTTAAAAAGTCAAATAATGGCTCCTTGCAAAGAAATAGAGCGCCAGTTCCGATTCCAAGAATACAGAGGAGTCTGATGTCAAACCCAACATGGGGGGAAGGGGTTTGTTATTTTTGACTTGGGGGGGGGCAACACAAACTCCCATCTGCACAGTGGGACATCCCACTCTTAGTGTCCCCTCCCCTCCTTCCCAGGTGCCCCAAACGAGGCCTTGCAAGGATGTGCTCAGATTGCAATAAACACTACGCGGAGCCCGGAGTTGGGTAGACAAGAGACCGAAACCTTGCGTGAGGATCAGAGCGGGCTTCCAAAATTTCAGCAACCGGTTCTCTGCCCGGTTGCTGAGTGGGCGTGACCGTGGTGGGCGTGGCCTAACCGGCTTCCTGCACCACGGCACGAGGGCAGGTATTTTCACCTTACTTGAGCCTCCGGGAGGGTGAAAACGGTCTCCCCGGGCTCTGGAGGCCTGTTTTTTTCCTCCGAGCCTCTGTGCGCCTGGCATCCGAAAAGGGCTGCATGGGAGGGGCGGGGTGGGCGGGGCCAGCCAGGGGTGGGATTTACCATTTTGCGGAACCGGTAATTAAACATCATAAAATGAGATAACCGGTTCGCCTGAACCTGGTGGGGATGCGAACTTGATAGGGTCCGATGGCCTTCAGCCACAGTTCGAGGCTCTCTGGGGTCCTCGTCGCCATTCGGGGACTGTTCTCTCCCTGTAGAGAAGAGGATTCAGGGTTGAGATGGGTGAGGCCGCTGGGCTGGCATCCCACTTAACCTCTCAGGAGAAGAGAGTCCGTTCCGTTTGAGTTGCTCAAACATGGAGGCCGATGTTAAGGACTCCTAAGAGCAAGCAGTTGGCTCAGAGCATTGACTCCAAGGTGCTCCCCTCCCCTCCCCTCCCCAGGAACCATGTGTGGGGTTGTGTGGATGGATCCCCCGTAAACAAGGATGCCTTTTGAGCGATGATGGGTCATCCAATAGACCCGTTGGCTAAAGGGAGAGCAGGCTGTAACAGCCAAGATGGGACTGGCTAGGTTTATGGGAATTTGGGGGCGTGGGCATGTTCAATCCAGGGATGAGCCTTGTTTCTGTCCCTCCCCATCCATGGCCCTTCCTTCCCTTCCTTCTTGCTGGCTTCCGGAGGCCGCTCTAGCCTTTGTGGACTCAGTGGTGCGTCCCTGTTTTATTTACCCAGTGGCGGAGGCTCCGGCGGGGCCAGCATTTCCGACTCGTGCAGCGACCACTTCGCCATTGAGACGTGCAAGGAGACAGAGATGCTAAACTACCTCATTGAGTGCTTCGACCGAGTGGGGATTGAGGAAAGGAAAGCGCCAAAGGTACCCTCCCCCCCTCTGTCTCTCTCTTCCCCCGCTCCTCCCTCATTTATCGTTTCCTTGCCGGCCTGCACCAATTTATTCCCTTTAGGTTCCTTTCCTTTCCTTAAAAAATGGGCTCTGTGTGTTTGTGTTTGTATGTTAAGTGAAATCTGGACTTGATACGTAACTCACCATCTTTTGTGTCAGTGGTTTTCAACTTTATAACAACTTTTAACAGGTTCGCAACTTCAACTCCCAGAATTCTGGGAGTTGAAGTCCGTACATCTTAAAGATGCTGAAGTGGGAAAGCCCCCTTTCCCTCTCCTCCTCTTGCCCCCTCTCCCCTTCTCCCTCTACCTCCCCTCCTTTTCCCCCTTCTCTCCCCCTCTCCCTCTCCTCCCCCTTACCTACCCCTGCCTCTCCTCCTCTCCCCATTTCCCCTTCCTTCTTCCTTCCCTCTCCCCCTTCTCTCCTTGTCTCCCCTGTCCCTCTCCCCTGGGAGTTGTGGTCCCCCTGTCTGAAAGTTGATATGTTTGAGAAACATTAAGGGTGGACATTGGGCTGCCTTTCCTGCTTCTGCCTCTCCTAGATGTGCAGCCAGCCAGTGGTGAGCCAGCTTCTGAGCAACATCCGATCCCAGTGCATTTCTCACGCGGCTTTGGTGCTCCAAGGATCTCTAACGCAGCTGAGGTCAGTGGGACAGGAGGCCTCCTAGCAACCCATTTGACCTCTCGGGAATCTGTCCTCCGGCTTCAGAGTTCTCTAAGCTCTGGGGGGGACGGAGATGTTTTTGAACCCTTTTGTCTCTCGCACCCAGGTCAAACCAACAGCAGTCGTTGCTAGTCCCGTACATGCTCTGCAGGAATCTCCCTTTCGGTTTCATCCAGGAATTGGTGAGGACGACTCACCAAGATGAAGAAGTCTTCAAACAGGTAAACCCCCCCAAAAAAGAGAGAGAGGCTAGTCTAGTTCTTTAGCTCCATACGTGCTGCCTGAGCAACCCCAATATGTTGCTGGAATCTTGAACTATCACTATACATTTTTAGCTTGTTGAACCAAAAATCTTCTGGAGCCGAAGACGTTTTTGGCACCTCACCCCTGCCCTTAATTGGTTCACCCTTAGGGCCGGCTCTTTTCTCCAAACAGAAGCTAAGAAGCCGCCTAAACGATCTTCTTTTCCTTCTTTCCAACAGATCTTTATACCTATTTTACAAGGGCTGGCTCTTGCTTCAAAAGAATGCTCCTTTGATAGCGACAACTTTAAATACCCCCTTATGGTGAGTATCGGAAGAGCCTGCTAGGACGGTGTAAGCTTGGCTGCTTCACATTTGTGGCAGGCCCTCTCTCAGCGGGGTTTTAAATGGCCTGGCGGGGGCTTGCGTAACAAAATATTTCTCTGCCAAAGAAAACGCCCAAATTTTATTGGTTCACATGGAGCACAAAAGGAAGGGAGGTTTTTTAAAAAAAAATATTTGGGATCATCATCTTCATTTAAGGACCCCATAATCCCTTGTGGGGTGGAGTCTGGGCCACTGGGTGGAGCTAGCGGAGTGTTTTAATGGCCGAATACCCTTCCTGTCACCAATATGGAGTTTTGTTCAGCAGATATATTCTCAGTGTGCCGAGAGAGACAGAGACAGAGGCGAAAGCGCCACCTCTAGGCCACTGCATTAAATATTTGGAGTGTTTCCCCATCAATTGCTGAAAAGTAATTCTGACCTCAGTTGTACTTTGGCTACCGTATTTTTTGTGCTCTAAGATTCTCCGGACCATAAGACACACCTAGCTTTGGGGGAGGAAAACAAGAAAAAAACAAATCTACCTATGTCTCCCAGCATCCATCGATATTCATCTGGCTAGCATCCTTCAAGCAAACAGCCTGCTCAGCTTCAGCATATTATCGCAGCCTGGTTTAGCATGAGAAGCTGATTGGCCGTCAGATCGGCCTCCCGGAATACCGCCGATCAGCTGTTCCAGGCTGCAGGGATTCCCGCAGCCCATCGCTGCTGCCTCCGTGCATCCCGTTTTCGGCTGGTTCCAGACAGTGGGGGAATCCCTGCCGCCTGGAGCAGGCCAAAAGTGGGACTCACAGAGGCTGAAAATGGGGTGCTCGGAAGCTAGAAACGTGGTGCATGGAGCAGTGGTGGGATTCAACGTTTTTTTACTACCAGTTCTGTGGGTGTGGCTTGGTGGGCGTGGCAGGGAACGGATACTGCAAAATCCCCATTCCCTCCCCACCCCACTAACCTGCTTTCAAGCTCCATTCTCCTGGGCAGTGTCCCATTTACAGTGTCGTGAAACGGTGACTTAAGTTATTAATTTCCAGAAACGAGTGTATGTGTGTGTGTCTGAATCCTGTGCTCCCCTTCTCTTTCCCTTCCAGGCTTTAGGGGAACTCTGCGAGATCAAGTTTGGGAAATCGCATCCTGTCTGCAGTTTGGTGAGTGAGGGAAAGTGACAAATCCTTGCGGGATTCTGCCAAAAAGCCCAAGGCAGAGTGATCCGACCATCCAGCCCTCATCCCTGCTCACTTTTTGAGATCTCTCTGCTCTCTTTCTCTCTCTCTCCA
Organism: Hydrophis major; assembly: GCA_033807585.1. Classification (NCBI taxonomy): domain Eukaryota; kingdom Metazoa; phylum Chordata; class Lepidosauria; order Squamata; family Elapidae; genus Hydrophis; species Hydrophis major. The sequence goes on along the minus strand of CM066342.1, from coordinate 11,544,518 downwards.
GGTGGTCTCTTTGCCTTTGTGGTTGCCAAAATCTCTAAGCCCCGGGATGGGCCGAGAGCTCCAGAGACTCTCTTACCTTGGGGTATTCTTCAGCCTCTCCGTCTTCGCTGAGGATGATGTAAGTGCAGAGAAGGGCAGCCAAGAGGATGAGGGAGCTGGAGGCTAAAACACGATGAAGAAGGGTTGCTGGAATTGGGGATGTCTAGTTTATGCTGGTAAAATCTGAGGGCAAAAGAAGAAGAAGGGGACAGCAGAGAATGAGGAGGCTGGATGGAGTCACTGAAGCAGTCAGTGTGGACTTAAATGGACTCCGGAGGATGGTAGAGGACAGGAAGTCTTGGAGGAACATGGTCCATGGGGTCAGGATGGGTCGGGCACAACTTTGCAACTAACAACAACCAAATTTGATGAACAGAAGGACAAGGGGTGACATGATAGCAGGGTTCCAATACCTCAGGGGCTGCCCCAAAGAAGAGGGAGTCAAACTATTCTCCAAAGCACCTGAAGGCAGGACAAGAAGCAATGGGTGGAAACTCATCATGGCGAGAAACAAAGTAGAAATTTCCTAACAGGACAGTTAAGCAGTGGAACAACTTGCCTCCAAAAATTATAAATAGCAATAGCACTTAGACTTATATACCTGATTTCCAGCCCCCTCAAAGCGGTTTACAGAGTCAGCCGATTGCCCCCAATAATCTGGGTCCTCATTTTACCCACCTCGGAAGTTGCTCCGACAGTGGAAGACAGTTTTTAAGAAGAGATTGGACGACCCTTTGTCTGGAGTGGTGTAGGGTTTCTTGCCTAAGCAGGGGGTTGGACTAGGAGACCTCCAGGGTCTCTTGCAATGGTGTTATTCTAAGTGTCGAGCAGCAGGCTCAGGCAGGAAGTAGAGGCCTCTCTCTTGAAGTGGCTTATCAAATCAAATGCCCTGAATAAAGCAGACTGACCCAGTTGAAGGGTCCTTCCTGCCAGCTTCTGGGGTATCTGGTATATGGCACCTTCTAAGGGAAAAACAGGTGTTCTGAGCTGGTATAGGGCTGTCAGAGTTTGGCCACTTTAAGACTTATGGACTTCAACTCCCAGAATTCCCCAGCCAGCATCTATGCACACTTCCTTTTAGCTCAGGGATGTGGCTGGCTGGGGTATTCTGGGAGTTGAAGTCCACACATCGTAAAGTGGCCAAACTTGGACAACCCTGGGGAAGAGGGGTGTGTGCATCACAGAGAGGTCTCCTTGTGAAAATGAGCCTGTTTGGGAAAGAGCATCGGAAGAAGGGTGGGAAAAACAAACGGCACCAATTTACTTTTCTTCTGTCTTTGAGAAAGTTGGGGGTCAAAGAGAGAGCAAGTTGTAGCCGAGGCCAGAGAAACAAGCACAAAATGGACCCACTTGCCAAGTTTTGTGCGAAGGCAGCGTGGAATTGCCGCTCGCAATTGATGTTTGTGTTGTTTTCCCTTTGCAGCCTAGAGTTGTCGAAAAATATTTCTCTGGGCCTACCATTACTTTGGAAAACACGCGGGTCGTTAGCCAGTCATTGCAACATTACCTGGAATCTGCCAGGGTAGGTGTGCTGAAGACGAAACTTCAGGTTTTCACTTTTGTTTCGAAGAAGGGTGGTCAATTTCTCACAGAAATGTATAGTCCTGAATTAAAATTGAACATCTGTTTCCCTCCCCTCCCCTCCCTCTCTGCGTTTATAGTGTAGTGGATTATAGAAGGAACAGATCAGACATCCAGCCCTTGCTTATCAATGGAGACCGAGTGGAGCAAGTGGCCAGTTTTAAAGTTTCTGGGTGTTACCCTAAAAGAGGACCTGACCTGGGGTGCCCACATTGCAGCCCTGGTCAAAAGGGCCCAGCAGAGATTAGACCACCTGAGACTTCTCAGGAAACAACAACGGAATGAAAAACTGCTGGTGACCTTCTACTGCTGCCCCATAGAGAGCATTTTAACTTACTGCACATCTGTATGGTTTGCACAGTGGCAGATAGGAAAGCACTCCAGAGGGTGAACGTCATTGCCCAGGGGACCATGGGTTGCCCTCTCCCCTCTTTGGAAGAGCTTTATAGCTCCCGCTGCCTTAAGAAAGTTCAAAATATTCTCAAAGATCCATCTCATCCTGGGAACCCCCCCTTTGTTTGAACTATTACCATCTGGCAGATAGTACAGAATAATAAAAACAAGGACAGATAGGCTGAAAAACAGCTCCTATCTCAGGGCAGGAGCTCTTTTGAATTCTGCTGTACAGTGCAGTATTGGTACGATGTCGGGGGTGTGTGTGTGTGTGTGTTTCGGTCCAATGTGTGGAGTGTGAAGGTTGCGTGTGTTTATTTTCATGGTCATGATGTGCACTGAAGACGGGTGTTTGATTTTGTTGTACGAGGTGAAATGACAAAGTAAACTAAACTAAAACTAAATTTATCTGTCTTGTGAGAGATAGTGCTGCTTTGTTTAAGATGTGTAAATTGATACCATATCAGAAGAATCCCTCCCAGACTACATTAAGGGAATCCTTGTGGCCTCAAGCTGTATGATTCTTCAGGACAGGTGATGTCTGCCTAAAGGTGAGCCAAGCCTCACCCTCAGTTCCTTTCTGTCTTTTTTTTTTTTCTTCCTGCTTTGTCAAACTTTTTTAGCAAGAGTTATTCAAGATCCTGCACAGTATTTTGCTCAACGGAGAAACGCGGGAAGCTGCTCTCGGCTACATGGCAGCTGTGGTCAACGCCAACGTTAAAAAGGCACAAATGCAGGTGAGTTTGCCATTCCAAACCTTTTTTTGATGTTATATGCAACTTTTTGCCTCCCGTACTTCCCAAAAAGTGTCCAAACCAAAAGGATGCAGGAAAAAATTCACACTGTAAGCACCCTGATCTATAGCCATTTATAATTATAATTAAAATAGCATGAAGGATACTTCAAAGGTGTGATGACACCTGTCTTAATTTTCAGATACCAAATCCTTTAGTTGGGCTTCTGATATCATGACTAGCACTGATGATGTTCACTAGTTGGGTAATAAAACTTCGGCAAGAAAACAAGCTCAGAGCACCAAGGACTCACAATTGGCTTCCTCCTCCTCTTCCTCCTCCACCACCACACTCCCTTCTAGCATTGATGGTGTTACCTAGCTGGGTCATGAAACATCTGCAAGAAAACTAAGCTCAAAGAGCACTAAGGACCTCACAATTGGCTTCCTCCTCCTCCTCCTCCTCCTCCTCCTCCTCCTCCTCCTCCTCCTCCTCCTCTTCCTCCTCCACCACCACACTCCCTTCTAGCATTGATGGTGTTACCTAGCTGGGTCATGAAACATCTGCAAGAAAACTAAGCTCAAAGAGCACTAAGGACCTCACAATTGGCTTCCTCCTCCTCCTCCTCCTCCTCCTCCTCCTCCTCCTCCTCCTCCTCCTCCTCCTCCTCCTCCTCCTCCTCCTCCTCCTCCTCTTCCTCCTCCACCACCACACTCCCTTCTAGCATTGATGGTGTTACCTAGCTGGGTCATGAAACATCTGCAAGAAAACTAAGCTCAAAGAGCACTAAGGACCTCACAATTGGCTTCCTCCTCCTCCTCCTCCTCCTCCTCCTCCTCCTCCTCCTCCTCCTCCTCTTCCTCCTCCACCACCACACTCCCTTCTAGCATTGATGGTGTTACCTAGCTGGGTCATGAAACATTTGCAAGAAAACTAAGCTCAAAGAGCACTAAGGACCTCACAATCGACTCCTTTCCCCTCCTCCTCCTCCTCCCAAACCCCCATCCCTTCCAAGCTCAGAGAGCAGTAAGGATCTCACAGTTGGACTCCTGTTCCTCCTCCTTCCCACAAACCCTTCCAGCCTTGATGTTGTTACTTAGTTTGGTCAGGAAATGTCTGCAGGAAAAACAGCCAAGCTCAGAGACCACCAAGGACCTCCTGTCAACCTTGAACTACAGCTATGCTCCCTTATTGACACCCACCTGGATACCCAGGAGGCCTTGGGTGGGGTCAACTCAAGACCCAACCTGGCTCCTTATTTTGGCTCCTCTTTGCCCCGGCCCCGCAGGCGGACGATCGGCTGGTGTCTACGGATGGCTTCATGCTGAACTTCCTCTGGGTGCTGCAGCAGCTGAGCACAAAAATCAAACTCGAGACGGTCGACCCGTCCTACATCTTCCATCCTCGGTGTCGAATCGTGGTCCCTGCGGACGAAACGCGAGTCAAAGCCACCTTGGAGGATGTCAGTAGCTGGATGGTGGAGCTGTGTGAGTGAACAGCTTCTTGCTTTGCAGATGTCAGTCTTTTATGTTTGGATTGAGATCCTTTCCTGGAATCTGCATCCGTCTCTCTCTCTCTCTCGCTAATTTGATTCAAGGTTTTTTTTTTCTGCTTTGTGGTATTTTAAGGTGTTTTTATATGAAGTGGGAGAGTTGGATAGAAACCGTCTTAAGTCAGTATTTCTCACCCTTGGCCACTTGAAGACCTGTGGTGAGAGCTAAATAGCTTGAAATAGATCTATATGTTGTGGTTCGACGGCAGCCTGTGCAGATGACAGTGGAATCGGACAGTGGGGAAGAACGGGGACCAGTCCCGGAGTCTGGAGAGGACTTGGGCAAGGGTTCTGTGTCCGATGCAGGAATGGGGCCAGTGGGGTTCTGCCTCCAGAGTCTGGCAGCAGGAAGGCAGAGGAACGAGGGGAGCCTGTTCCCAGTGCGCGTATGCGCAGAGCTGCTAAAAGGCAAGAGAAGCTGAAACAAAAGGAGCGATTCGGGAATAAGGCTGGGAGATGATTGCCCCTCCCATAAGGTATAAAGGACAAGCCAAGATGAGGAAACCTTTGCAGGAAGCAAAGTTGTTCGATTGGTTCAGAGTCATCCTTGAAGCTCTTTGTACTTCAGTTGGGTTTGTTTTTTTGTACTGCTTTGTAATGAACAAAGGTTGGTTCGTATGACAGATGAGATCCCTTCTTATATATATATATATATATATCCTCTGGCAGACTTGTGACATTTCATTTGGATTTTCCTACCTTTTCACTTCTACTCTCTTCTCTTTCGTTCCGCAGCCAGGGACCAGTCTCTCTTTTCCGAACCAAAATTTCCCACCGAGTGTTTCTTCCTGACCCTCCACGCCCACCACCTCTCCATCTTACCGAGTTGCCGCCGATACATCCGTCGACTCAGAGCCATCCGGGAGCTGAACAGGTTTAATAATAATAATATTAAAGATGCATCATGAGTCGTTTGGGGGAGTTTGGGCAAGATTTTGGCACGAAAATGGTAGCAGTATTTTCCAATATCTCAGGGGCGGCCACAAAAAAACCGGGGAAGGGGTTATCCTCCAAAGCACTTGAAGGCAGGACAAGGTAGCAGTGGATGGAAACTGAGAAGCAGCCTAAAACTAAGGAGAAATTTCCCGACGGTTGGAAAAATTAACCAGTGGAACAACTGTCCTCCAGAAATTATGGTAGTTTTTAAGAAGAGGTCCAGCCGCTTGTCTGGAGTGGTGTAGAGCCTCCTGCTTGAGCAGTGGATTAGACTAGAAGACCCCCAAGATTCCTTCCAGCTCCTGTAAAAATAAAGTTGAGGCACTGAGGAGATGTTCTAAGCTAGTCTTTCTCAGCCCTAAACACTTTCAAAGGGGCGGATTCCAACTCCCAGAATTCCCTGTGCTAGTCTGGATTGGGTGGGTGGAATTCTGGGAGTTGAAGTCCACCCCCTTTGACAGCGGCTGAGAAAGACTTCTTCTCCTAGGGCAGGGGTCTCCAACCTTGGCTCCTGGAAGCCTGGCGGACTTCAACTCCCAGAGTTCCACAGCCAGCAAAGCTGGCTGTGGAATTCTGGGAGTTGAAGTCCGCCAGGCTTCCAGGGGCCAAGGTTGGAGACCCCTGTCCTAGGGAAACCTGGTTTATTTATGTAAGCGAGAAGAATGGTCTGCTTGGTATGCATAAGGGAGCTTCATGCGAGGTGTAACGGCGTGCCAGCCTTTACTGCCCTCTTTTTTGGGGCCCGGGGAGGTTGGCATTTGCAGAGAGCTCTAGGCAGCGTTGATATGTGATGGGAACACGGTGTGCCCAGATGAACTTGGCACGCCATGAGCTTGGTGACTCCAGATGGCTGTGGGAGGTAGCGAAGGCGGTCTTTTCTCGGTGAGCTCATGCATTGCGGGTATATTCTCAGGCTTGGGCATCTCAAAAAGCCTCCTTAATGCTTGCCAATAGCTTCATTGTTGAAGCTGGGTTGAGTAATCAGTTGGCAGAACCTGGCCAGCGCACGCCTGCATGGATGGCATTGTGAGAGCAGAGGGACATGGGGGCAGGGATAAGCAGCAGAGAAAGAGGGGGGGGGGGGAGAACGGGCCCCCAGAAGATCCTGAGAAGGAGAAAGAAGCAGATGGATTTGTTGTGTGGTATAGATTTCCTGCTTTCTTGATAAGACAGTTCCTTATTCTGATGCGCCTTTTAAAGCCTGCGTTGGAATCTTTCTCAAGAGAAAAGAGAGAGGCCTCTTTTTTACCTTTGCTTTTCAAGGATTGTAAGATCAAATGTAGCCACCGCTTTATTAAAGCAGCCGAGCAGAAGGGCTTGGAATGATCCCCCTTCAAGCATCAGCCAGCCAATCTTGGAAGACTTTCATTTTAGAAGTCAAAAGCTGGAAAGGAAACTCCATTAGGTCGACTTCTGACCTGGAAGGGTTTGCCCGGAAGCCGTGAGGCATTAGCCGAATCTGCAGGGGTGTCTAATCTCCCCAGTGTAACTGAAGACACCCCACCCCGCCCACTTCCCTTGTTTTGCAAATAACCAAAGAGGGAATGTGATGCTTTTTTTTTTTTTTTAATCGGTAGTGCATTGTTTTAATGGCTTTATTTTTTATTTTTTATGGTTTGCGAGTCGAAAGAGCTGGCCCAAAATAAAGCCTTTAAAACAATGGGCCAGCAACAAAAGCAAAGCCTCCAATTCCCTCTGTGATCATAAATAAATGCAAATAAATAAAGGTTGCACAAATGCCTTTCAATTAAAACTGCACCAGGTTTTTTTTCTTAGATCTTTTTTAAAATTGGGATTATCCTTTAAAATACAAATGAAAAGAAAGATTTTAGGGAAAGGGGAAAGGGAAAAAGAGGGAAAGGAGAAGTGTAGGATGAAAGGGGAAAGGGGGGAAAAAAAGCATCGATTTCCAACTTTTTCGGCACAGTAAAATGCAAAATGGAATCACAACCTCAACTTTTTAACTCCACTATTTTTCCTCCATCATTCCTTGTAGGTTTTCCTGACTGTTCTGATATGTCTGGGTTGAGACACTTCTCTCTTTTTTGTGTGTGGAAAATTTTAGTTTATTCAAAGAAGGTGAAAAAATTGTTGGCCCTGTGATTTCTGAGTCTATATAGTTAGTCCTCAACTTATGTCCACAATTGAGATTGGAATTTTTGTTGCTAAGTGAGAAATTTGTTAAGTGAGTTTTGCCCTGTTTTATGACTTTTCTGGTCACATTTGTTAAGTGAATCACTGCAGTTGTTAAATGTAGTAGCACAGTTGTTAAGTGAACCTGGCTTCCCCTTTGGCAGAAGGTCACAAAAGGGAATCGCATAACCCCAGGACATTACGACCGTCATAAATATGAATCAGTTGCCAAGCATCTGAATATAAACCACATGATCACAGGGAGGCTGCAACGGTCATAAGTAGGGTAAAATTGGTCCTAAGTCCCTTTTTTCAGTGATGTTGTAACTTTGAACGATCCCTGAATGATCTGTGGCCAGGAGTTCAATCCTGACCGGCTCCAAGTTGACTCAGCCTTCCATCCTTCTGAGGTAGGTAAAATGAAGATCCAGATTATTGGGGGCTGACTCTGTAAACTGCTTAGAAGGCTGTAAACCACAATGTGTCAGGGCTCCGGTGGTTACCCCCATTTAAATCATGAGTCTCGAGCAGGATTTTAAAAGTTTAAAGAAGATTTATTAGGAGTAAACACACCCAGCGCTGCCTGGGTGTAGCCGACTCTGAGACACATCATTCCTTGTCACCTTTGACCCTGGTTTTCCTCACTCTGTGCCTGTATCATAATTCATATTCTCCAATGGGACACATCCATAGCCCAGGGTCATCGATCATGTTCTCCAATTAGATATTTGCGCAGCAGAAACTTTGGTGGCCTGGAAACTATCTTTGAAAACATTTATGGAATGCAGTTTTGGTTTCCAAGCTGCTGCACTGCTCTCCCCTCCCTTTCTGTGGGCAACTCTAAAAGACCAGAGAAATATTTTACGAGTTGACACAATGAAACGGTATATCAGTCTTAATGTCAGGGTTTCAGAAAACCAATAACTCTTGAGGCAGGCATCTTGTCAAAATTTCTTTTTATTAGACTAGTAAACTGGCACACCTGGGAAATCCTGAATCTGAAAGTTCCCCTCCAATAAGTAAAAAAATTATAAGTCCACCCCCTGCATCCCTCATTCCATCACATGCTCCAATCACCATCCGTCCCAACTTGAGACCTCCCTTCACTCCTCACTCAGGTGCAGAAATAACATGACCTTGACTTAGAAGAAGAATGCTATTATATTTAACCACACACGCTCCCTGAAATTCCCCCCTCCCATCTTCCCAGGCCCAGGAATGCGGCAGCGTGGAAGCTTCTGAGGCTAATAGGGCTTCCAAAGCTGACAGCTAAGTCTTTTCCTCTTGCGGTGGTTTGAGCGCCGATGCTTTCGATGGCTCAAATCCTCCCCACTCAACGCCTTCTGGGTTTCTGCAGGACCGTGGAGGATTTGAAGAACAACGAAAGCCAGTGGAAGGATTCTCCCCTAGCTACCAGGCATCGAGAGATGTTGAAGCGATGCAAAACCCAACTCAAGGTTGGTTGCTAACCATTTGGCCGTTTGCGGCACTGTCCCAGGGAGGGGGAGAGGGCCTGCTTTTCGCGACTTGTTAGGTCGCGTTGCTTCATTTTTGCTCTCTCCGTGTCCTGCCCAGAAACTGGTGCGGTGCAAAGCTTGTGCAGACGCCAGCCTGTTAGACGAGAATTTTCTCCGGAGGTGCCTCCACTTTTACAGCGTGGTGATCCAGCTCTTGCTACGAATTCTTGATCCTGCCTACCCTAAGTGAGTTTGCGGGCCTACAGTCTCCCCCCATCCCTTGCTGGATTGGACTGCTGGGGGAATCGAATAGCCCAATCGGCTAAAACAGCAGCCCCCCAAAACTTTTAGGTATTAGGGACCACTTCTGTGGGGAAAAGTTTTTTTTCCATGGACTGGAAGGGAACGTGGTATTTTGCATGCTGCCTGCATCCCACGAATGGGGCTTCACTTGTTTCCGCCATGCTATGGTCCGGTGCTGGTCCACAAACCATGGGTTGGGAACCCCTGTGCTAAAGTCTGTGTTGTCAGAGGGACAACATTTGGTGGTGCACCTCTGTGCTCAGATCTAAATTCTGCGCTGAAATGCACATCCAGAGGCAATTCTAATAATTTCAGAGAGCCCCTTTGAAACACATTGAGCCCTCAACCTTAGGATTGTAATTGAGCCTGGAATTAACGGCTGTAGCTTCTGCTGTTGATTAAGCAAGTCTTTTTCCTTAAAGAACCTCTTCTCATCTCTCTCATCTGCAGCATAAAACTGCCTTTAAATCCAGATGTTCCGAAAGTCTTTGCAGCGATGCCTGAGTTTTATGTGGAAGATATTGCAGAATTTTTGTTTTTTATTGTACAGTAAGTAAAAAAAACAACAAACCTTCCTCTTTTTTTGTGGGTTGAAACATCCTTCAAGGAGAGAAACCATGATGCTTTGGATTGAAAAGCTGCTCCGCATAGTGAGACGGGTGGGCATATAAATGTAATTCATAAATAAAAATAAATAAAAGCAAGGAGACTACTATCTCCTTCCTTGATCTCTAATGCTCCTTTCTGGGAGATACCTTTAACAGTTTTTGGCCGATATTGGCATCCTGCTTCTCCAGGTTGCTTCTAACCAGGTTGTTGGAGAGAGATGATAGATAGATAGATAGATAGATAGATAGATAGATAGATAGATAGATAGATAGACATATAGACATATAGATAGATAGATAGATAGATAGATAGATAGAGATAGATAGATAGATAGATAGATAGATAGATTAGATATAGATAGATAGATAGATAGATAGATAGATAGATAGATAGATAGATAGATATGGATGGATAGATAGATAGATAGATAGATAGATAGATAGACATATAGATAGATAGATAGATAGATAGATAGATAGATAGATAGATAGATAGAGATAGATAGATAGATAGATAGATAGATAGATAGATAGATAGATGATAGATAGATAGATAGATAGATAGATAGATAGATAGATAGACATATAGATAGATAGATAGATAGATAGATAGATAGATAGATAGATAGAGATAGATAGATAAATAGATAGATAGATAGATAGATAGATATAGATAGATAGATAAATAGATAGATAGATAGATAGATAGATAGATAGACATATAGATAGATAGATAGATAGAGATAGATAGATAGATAGATAGATAGATAGATTAGATATAGATAGATAGATAGATAGATAGATAGATAGATAGATAGATAGATAGAGATAGATAGATAAATAGATAGATAGATAGATAGATAGATATAGATAGATAGATAAATAGATAGATAGATAGATAGATAGATAGATAGACATATAGATAGATAGATAGATAGAGATAGATAGATAGATAGATAGATAGATAGATTAGATATAGATAGATAGATAGATAGATAGATAGATAGATAGATAGATAGATAGATATGGATGGATAGATAGATAGATAGATAGATAGATAGATAGACATATAGATAGATAGATAGATAGATAGATAGATAGATAGATAGATAGATAGAGATAGATAGATAGATAGATAGATAGATAGATAGATAGATGATAGATAGATAGATAGATAGATAGATAGATAGATAGACATATAGATAGATAGATAGATAGATAGATAGATAGATAGATAGATAGAGATAGATAGATAAATAGATAGATAGATAGATAGATAGATATAGATAGATAGATAAATAGATAGATAGATAGATAGATAGATAGATAGACATATAGATAGATAGATAGATAGAGATAGATAGATAGATAGATAGATAGATAGATAGATGATAGATAGATAAACAGACATATAGATAGATAGATAGATAGATAGATAGATAGATAGATAGATAAACAGACATATAGATAGATAGATAGATAGATAGATAGATAGATAGATAGATAGATAGATAGACAGATAGATAGACATATAGATAGATAGATAGATAGATAGATAGATAGATAGATAGATAAACAGACATAGATAGATAGATAGATAGATAGATAGATAGATAGAGTTAGGTAAGTAGAGAGCATGGGAGAAGGGAGATAATTATAGATAGGCAGACAGTAGATGATGGAAAATGATGGACGGACGGACGGACGGATAGGCAGACAGATGCATGCTGTAATGGCACAGTGGTTAGAATGCAGTACTGCAGACTAATTCTGCCGACTGCCAGCAGTTCAATTCTCACCGCCTCAAGGTTGACTCAGCCTTCCGTCCTTCTGAAGTGGGTAAAACGAGAGCCCAGATTGTTGGGGGAAAGAGGCTGACTCCGTCAACTGCTTGGAGAGGGCTGTAAAGCGGTATATAAGTCTTAAGTGTGCTATTTGCTCTCTTATGGGTTGGATGCCCTCTCTTTCCGCTTCGGCCGTTGATCCTCGCCAAGCCTTCCTCCGTCGTTCCTTTCTCCCTGCTCCCCTCTTCCCCGTTTTCCAGATACTCGCCTCAGGTACTCTACGAGCCTTGCACTCAGGAGCTGGTGACCTTCCTGGTGGTCATGCTCTGCAACCAGGACTACATCCGGAACCCTTACTTGGTGGCCAAGCTGGTGGAGGTGATGTTCATGACCAACCCAGCCGTCCAGCCGCGGACCCAGAAGTTCTTTGAAATGATCGAGAACCACCCGCTGTCCGTCAAGCTGCTGGTTCCTTCCCTGATGAAGTTTTACACAGGTTGGTGAACTGGATGGATGCGCACCAGTTGTGCCACTCGGGCAAGTGAGCCATGCACAACCGCAATACAGGCCATCCTCGACTACAGCCGTTTCGTTTAGCGACCGGTCCAAGATTTTTTTTGGGGGGGGGGAAATGACACAATCGTTTTTCACAATTAGGACCGTTGTGCACCCCCATGGTCATGTGATCAAAATTCAGACCCTTGGCGATTGGCTCCTCCTAATCACAGTTGCCATGAGTCACGGGATTACGTGGTCCCCTTTTGTGACCACCTCGCAAGCAAAGTCGAGGGAGAATCCCTGATTCCCTTACCGACTGTGTGGCTAACTCAACAATGGCAGCGGTTTAATTCACCGCTGTGGCAAGGAAGGACGTAAAATGGGGCAGGACTCACTTTAACAAATGTCTCACTTAGCAATCAAAATGTTGGGCTGTATTGCGGTCATAAGCCGAGGATGGCCTGTATCTCCTGTTTCTCCTTTCTCGATTGTGGCGAGTCTAAAGTGAGTAGACTTCAACTCCCTGAATTCCCCAGCCAGCAGCCTAGGAGTTGAAGCTCACCCATCTTAAAAGTTGCTAAGGTTGAGAAACACGGGTCTAAGCAAGTGAATTCCCATGACTTGCTGACCTGCAAGCCAACCTGGCCTCAGCTTGGCTTAGTGTGTTATGTGAAGGTGGCCGCTCTTGTTTGTTTAATAGAGTAGAATGGAGTGTAGTGTAGAGTAGAGTAGAATAGAAAATAGACTGGAATGGAATGGAATGGAATGGAATGGAATGGAATAGAATAGAATAGAATAGAATAGAATAGAATAGAATAGAATAGAATAGAATAGAAGAACAGAACAGAACAGAATTCTTTATTAGCCAAGTGTGATTGGACACACAAGGAATTTGTCTTGGTGCAAATGCTCTCAGAGTACATAAAAGAAAAGATACATTCGTCAGGAGTCAAGAATCATCAGATACAACCCTTAATGATAGTCATAGGGTACAATAAGCCATCAAATCATACTAGGAAACAGTCAATATAAATCATTAGGAATCAAGCAACAAAGTGACAGTCATGCAGTCACAAGTGGGAGGGGATGGGTGATAAGGAGTGATGAGAAGATTAATAGTAATAGTAACGCAGACTTTGTAAATAGTTGGACAGTGTTGAGGGAATTATTTGTTTAGCAGAGTGATGGTGTTTGGGGAAAAACTGTCCTTGTGTCTAGTTGTTCTGGTCTGCAGGGCTCTATAGTGTTTTGAGAGTAGAAATTGAAACACTTTATGTCCGGGATGTGAGGGGTCCATAGATACTTTCACAGCCCTCTTTTTAACTCATGCAGGATACAGGTCCTTGATTGAAAGCAGGTTGGTAGCAATTGTTTTTTTAACCTGGCATCCTCGGGGTGTGTGGAGACTACAACTCTTCCCATTCTCCCCTCAGACGTGGAGCACACCGGGGCCACCAGCGAATTCTACGACAAATTTACAATCCGCTATCACATCAGCACCATCTTCAAAAGCTTGTGGCAGAACATAGCTCACCACGGGACCTTCATGGAAGAGTTCAAGTGAGTGTAATGCTGACATGTAAGCTGGTTCTTGGATTGGACAGGCCACTGGTCATGGAAGAGACCCTGGATGGACACCGCATATCTGAGCTGTGGATGTACTGTATCTCTTAAAGAAGGACCTATAATTTTTAAACTGATGCAGTGGAAAAGTCAATATAAGATTATTTTATAGCGATTGTATCAGACAAAGGTGGGTTGTTTGGGGTTGTTGTTGTTGTTTTTTTTGCCATCCTAAGTGGCGCAGTGGTTAGAATGCAGTAGTTCAGGCTACTTCTGCTGACTTGACGGCTGCCTGCAATTTGGCAGTTCAAATCCCACCAGGCTCAAGGTGGACTCAGCCTTCTATCCTTCCGAGGTGGATAAAACGAGGACCCAAAATTGTCGGGGGCCAATATTCTGACTGTCAACTCATAAAATATTTCTATGGTCGTTTTAGAATTGCCAACAGAAAGGGAGGGGAAGAAAGGGATTTGAAAGAGCAATGCGGCAGGTCGGAACTCGAAAGTGCATTCCGTATATAGTTTTCCTGAGATAGTAACTGGGTGACTGAAGTTTCTGCCGCGGAAAATTGTAACTGGAGAACATGGTTGATGACTCTTGGCTAGGGATGTGTCCCATTGGAGAATATGAATGATGATACACCCAGGGGGTAGGGGGAAAACCAGGGTCAAGGGTGACCATGAATGATGTGTCTCAGAGTCGGCTACACCCAGGCAATGCCGGACATGTTAACTCCCAATAAATCCTTTGGAAGTTTGGCTCGAGACTCATGATTTAATTGGGAGGAACCGCCGGAATCCTGAACAACCGCTTAATCCTGTCAACCGGTTTGACTCTGTCAACCGCTTCAAGGGGGCTGTAAAGCACTGTGAAGCAGTATACGAGTCCCAAGGGCTATTGCTACAAGAGCCACGGTGGTGCAGCCCAACAATCTGGGTCCTCATTTTGTCCACCTTGGAAGGATGGGAGGCTTAGCCAACCTTGAGGCAGCGAGGACGGAACTGCTGGCAGTCGGCAGAGTTAGCCTGCAGTGCTGCATTCTGCTAAGTCTTGCGCCCTATTGCTATTGCTAAGCATTTTCCCGGCAGGATGAGAGTTGCGGAAGGCAAAACTGGATGCCAGGGAATGTCTTACCGCTGTGCAGGGATTGGAGGCCCCATTTCCCAGATCGATCTCATCACCACCACCACCATCTTCTTAGAGCTAAGAAATCCACCCAGTTGTCTTTTCCCCAACCCACCCCCACCCCCCTTCTCCTTTCCAGCTCCGGCAAGCAGTTTGTTCGCTATATCAATATGCTGATCAACGACACGACATTCTTGCTGGACGAGAGTTTAGAGTCCCTGAAGCGCATCCACGAAGTGCAGGAGGAGATGAAGAACAAGGAGCAGTGGGATCTTCTCCCCAGGGTGAGTGGGGTCTCAGGGTTTTAGTGGCCCCCGGCTGGGGAATGGTCGGAGTGGAAGGCCACCGGGTTGAAAAGTTGCTCTGATGGAGAAACGCCAACCTCGTTCAAGTTCTCTGCTTCGAAGGAACTGGCCAGACATGCTGGATTAGAATACCAATCAGAGGGTTGGGAGGCAATGATAGGTAGTCCTCATTTAGTGACCATTGGAATGGCACTGAAAAAAGTGACACGTGATCCAGTTTTCACATGACCGTTGCAGCATCTCCAATTCAAAACTTTGAATAGAATAGAATAGGAATAGAACGAATGGAATAGAATTGAAATAGAATTGAAATAGAATAGAATTAGAATAGAAAAGAAATAGAATAGAATAGAATAGAATAGAATAGAAATAGAACGAATTGAATAGAATTGAAATAGAATAGAATTAGAATAGAAAAGAATTAGAATAGAATAGAATAGAATAGAATAGAATAGAATAGAAATAGAACGAATTGAATAGAATTGAAATAGAATAGGAATAGGAATAGGAATAAGAATAAGAATAAGAATAGAATCAAATTAGAATTGAATTAGAATTAGAATAGAAAAGAATTAGAATAGAATAGAATAGAATAGAAATAGAACGAATGAAATAGAATTGAAATAGAATAGAATTAGAATAGAATAGAATAGAATTAGAATAGAAAAGAATTAGAATAGAATAGGAATAGGAATAAGAATAAGAATAGAATCAAATTAGAATTGAATTAGAATTAGAATAGAGAAGAATTAGAATAGAATAGAATAGAATAGAATAGAATAGAATAGAAATAGAACGAATTGAATAGAATAGAAATAGAACGAATTGAATAGAATTGAAATAGAATAGAATTAGAATAGAAAAGAATTAGAATAGAATAGGAATAGGAATAAGAATAAAAATAGAATCAAATTAGAATTGAATTAGAATTAGAATAGAAAAGAATTAGAATAGAATAGAATAGAAAAGAATTAGAATAGAATAGAATAGAATAGAATAGAATAGAATAGAATAGAATAGAATAGAATAACAGAGTTGGAAGGGACCTTGGAGGTCTTCTCATCCCATCTCCTGCCTAGGCAGGAAACCCTACACCACTTCAGACAAAGGGTTATCCAAGCTCTTGTTAAAAACTTCCACTGTTGGAGCATTTACAGCCTCTGGACGCCAGTTGCTCCACTGATTAATTGTTCTCACTGTCAGGAAGTTTCTACCTCCGTTGTACGTTCTGAGTTCAATTCTTCCTTATGATCCAACCCTCGCAGCCGTACCTTATTACCGGGTGGCTTCCAGGTTATGATGATCACACAGGTTATAACTCTTCCTTCCTGTGGCTGTTCTCCTTCCTAGGATCAGCAACAAGCTCGGCAATCTCAGCTGGCCCAGGACGAGAGGGTCTCGCGCTCCTACCTGGCTCTGGCCACAGAAACCGTTGACATGTTTCACATCCTCACCAAACAAGTCCAGAAACCTTTCCTCAGGCCCGTGAGTATCGGGATTTGCTCCCAGATGATCTCCTGCGATGTTGTAGCCTTGGGGTTCTGAGTCCCAGGTCTTCTGGATCCCAGGCCAGGCATTTTTGACATGGGGAGAACTCTTCCAGGAGTTGCTTCTGGTTGTGGCTCTCAGATCGAGACCGTGGTGGGACTCAGCGGGTAAAGGACAGGGATGGGTTCGTGTGGCTGGTGTTATGGCCTGCCGGTGGCTGGTGGAGCTGGCAGCAGAGTCAGACAGTAGCTCTAGGAGGTTGGGGAGGAACCTGGGCCGGTTGTGGAGGCTGAGGAAGGGCCAGAGGAGGGCTCTGCATCAGAGCCAGGGATGGTGCTAGGGCAGGCTGGCAGTCGGCAGCAGCCTTCAGGTTCGGACAGCAGCGAGGCAGAGGAGCTTATGGAACTAGTTCTCAGCCTGCGCATGCGCAGGGTTACCAGAAGACCAGAACAATTGAGAGAGCAGGGTCGACTCAGGAGTAAGTCCACACCTCGGAGAGGATTGGCCCCTCCCATAGGACATCAAAGAGGAGCGAATGGGATGTGAGCTTTTGCAGGAAGCAATTAATTCATCCGGTCGGTCCAAGCTTTGAAAAGTTTGGCCTTGCCCTGCGCTTGGCAGTTAGTTCTCCAGAAGTGTGATAGATAAGGTGGGTGTTTATCAACATTCCCCTGAAAGACTGTGAAGCCTGGCCGGCTGTGAATGAACGTAATTCACAGCTGTGGAAATAAAAAAAAAGGTTTTGCCGGGACTAAGGTGGTGTTTTATGCTTTCTAAGGAAGCCTAAGGGGTCAGAACAGTTGGCTCCTGGCCTGTTGTGTTGCTGCTTTTTTCCCAATCCTACACACTGCGGTTTCCTGTTTCAGGAGCTTGGGCCACGGCTGGCTGCAATGCTGAACTTCAACCTTCAGCAGCTATGTGGGCCTAAATGCCGCGACCTGAAAGTCGAAAACCCCGAGAAGTACGGCTTTGAACCAAAGAAGCTTCTGGATCAACTGACAGACATCTACTTGCAGCTCGATTGCGCCCGTTTTGCAAAAGCGATCGCGGACGACCAGGTGAGAGTGGTGAGAAGGTAAAAAGTGTAAAGATACTTTTACGATCCCGGTGGAGCTTCTTCCTCGTCTCTAGTTTTGGAACTTGGAGAGTTGGGCAGGATTCATGAAACCCTTTGCCGAAACTCAAAAAGGTTTCCGTAATATGCACTCCTCGTTTTGTGACCATTTGCCATTGTCATGAAAACAAAAATAACTTTATGATCAGTCCTCCCCTTTATGATCTTTGTAGGTCTGTAAATCAAAGGAAAGCTAAAGTTTGATTATAAGTGCAGTTGCGGTTTCACCTGATGGCCTCACTTAACGATCAAGTTGCCAGTCCCAATTGTGGTTGCTAAGCAAGGACTGCTTGTCCATGGGACAAAAGGTGTTGAAAACCCACCCAGCCCTTTAGGCAGCTGAGCCAAAATCCTCTGGAGGATTAAAATTTGAAGCGAAACGAAATGATCAGCTTAGCTCTTTAGGACGGTGCTAAATTACCTGGATCTTGGTTTGTTTTAAAATACCTTTTCCAGCTCTGTGATTTAACAATCAGAGCACAGGGCATTGAGGAAGAATAGTTTGGGGTTAGCTGAATCATTCCACGTGGGAAAACGATATAGCGGTTTCCCCAAAGGTGCTTTTTTTTTTTTTCAAGAAACCACTGGACTTTCGGGTTGATCTTTGAAGATGTTTCACTTCTCCTTCAAGAAGCTTCTTCAGCTCTGACTTGGATGGTGGGGAATAATGGAAGGATTTATACTCCTTGCAGACAGCTGGTCATTTGCATCCTTTTTAGAGAGCCATTGAGGCCACTTGAAAGTTTGTCTGCGTTCACCCTAAGGGAATCCTTCCTTTCCCCACCATCCAATCAGAGCTGAAGACGCTTCTGTTAAGCCTGGTTTCCCCAACCAGGGTTAGGGAGACAAGCTAAACAGAATGTGCAGCGTTAGTCAGATAGGCACACAGATAAATGAGTGAGCTAAGTTTGTATGTTTATTAACATACAGTAAAAATAACAGATACGCTTGTGCTATCAAAAATATAGTTTATTCCATTATGAGTTCATAGCATAGTCAAAATAACAGTCCAATAGTCATGTATCATTTAGTCAGTCCATTCAGGGATATTC
Organism: Hydrophis major; assembly: GCA_033807585.1. Taxonomy (NCBI): domain Eukaryota; kingdom Metazoa; phylum Chordata; class Lepidosauria; order Squamata; family Elapidae; genus Hydrophis; species Hydrophis major. The sequence continues at coordinate 11,525,853 of CM066342.1, read as the reverse complement.
AGTTAGTAAAGTCCGTGTAGAAATATCCTATGTCAGTTCACTTACAAGCCTGTCCTTTGTTTTCTCTCCCGTTCGAGTAAAACAGTGTTGTGTCCTTGCAGTAATCAGGAATCATCAAAGCCAGAGAGAGAGCAAGCTGCCGTCTTGCTTCTTTTAAAGTGCTTTCACTACCACTCCCTTAATTACTATCCCACAGTTAAAGTTGCAGACACTTTAACATACAAACTATGATTACATATTATTATTTACCTAAACCAGCTAGGGTAAACCAATGTTATCCCTAACAGCTTCTTTTAATGAGAAGCGAAACCTCCTCAAAGAAAAACAAAGTCCAGTGGCCTCTTAAAAAAGCACCTTTGAGACAACTGTGACCTGAATGACTGAGAATCTCCATAGACGGATAATAGCTGTTCCCATTTTCCAGCCTGAGGTGGTTTTCTTCTGCAATCATAACTTTTTTCTCCAGGTTCCCCCACCCAATTACGGTCTTTTAGATATTACTGGTTTTGGACTGTGTGTGTGTTCTGAAATCAGCTTTATGTCTTTTTAACTAAATCAGTTCATACTTTTTAACTAAATCAGTCCTTCAGAGTGTGTGTGATTCCGTTAAAAACTCCTCTTAAGTTTTTTTGGGGGGCTGGGCAGTTAGGTGTGGCTGGTACTTCATGAATATCCCACCCCAGGTTCCTGCTTCTTTTCCTTGACTGGGGGGGGATATGGGTGACCCTGTGCCGTACTCCATTTGTTATCACGGGGCGTCTTTCAAAGAAGCACAGGAGGGAAAAATGTATTCCATTATTTGACGGGCTGCCACAAAGAAGTGGGGGTCAACTTGTTTTCCAAAGCACCAGAGAGCAGGCCAAGAAACAATGGATAGAAACTTATCCACAGGAAAGAAGCAACCTAGAATTGAGGTGAAACTTCCTCACTGGGAGGACAATTAACCAGTGGAACTGCTTGCCTTCAGAAATTGTGGCTGCTCCATCACTGGAGCTTTTTAAGAAGAGATTGGACAGTCACTTGTCTGAAATGGTAGAGAGTCTCCTTGTGCAGCGGGTTGGACTAGAAGACCTCCAAGGTCCCTTCCAACTCTCTTCCGATTGGATTGGAAACCATCCAATTATCATGAAGAATCTCAAAGAACACCCTCTTTTTATCACTTCCTCCTGCGGTGCTTTGATTCACTGCACTGCAGATAAATCGGGATCACTTTTGGAAGATGTGATGGAGCAAGAGAGCAGTCACGGGGGCAGCTCAGATTGATTTATTCCTTTCGTCAGCCAATATTAGAAGAGCAAATGAACTGAAGGTTGAATCCCTTTGGTTTCCTGAAACCTGGGTTGCATGGATGTTTTGGCCACAGCATCTTCAAAAGCTGGCCAGGATTTTTCCTTTCCTCCTGGTGGCTGGTGGATTTGCTGGATGCGTTACAATTTAAGTGGGGCCTTTCTGCAGCAATGCTGCATTTAGCTGGCCAGCTCCCAGCAAATTCTGACTTCGCTCTCCTGCAAACTGACCTAAGAAGAGAGCCAAAGATGATTCGGATAGTTTTGTCTACAGAAGAGCCGTCTGTGGAGTTAACGAAAGTCAGAATTGCTCAAACCAGCTCTCTTTTTTTTTTTTTGAGAGGGATGGACTCTTTAACTGAATTCCTCCAGGCTAGCAGTTCTGCTGCCAATAAATCTTTAGCTGGTGTGTTTTTTTGTAGAATCCTAGAGAGATCTCTCTCTAGCGTGTGCTAAAATGCTGGCAAACAGCTATGCCCTTCTTCATCCTGGGTGGGAGCACACAACACCCCTCGAAAACAGCACATTCCTGGCCCTCAGATTGATGCTGAATTATCAGAAACTAGAGTTGCTGCGTGACGATTACACCAGTGAACATCCCCTTTGCATTCTCTCCAGACAGCAAATTAAACAAGAATGAAGTGGTTCACTTCAGCGGCGTAAAATATCAAGTCGGATGAGTGCCCTCAAGGCAGTGTGTCTTTCTTGACTGTTCAGTATGGTCAAGAGTTCAGGTTTGTGGTTAGAAAGCAAGACAGCATCCAAAAAAAAAAAAAAAAAAAGGATCTGTTCTAGAATTGGCCTGCTTCTGAAAAAGCATCTGATAGTCCCTGGATGAATTGCGGAGAAGTAAACAATTTTCAAGATCAATATAGCCAGTCAGTTAGGCTTGATACAGATATATTTAGTTAACTTCAACAGCTAAGTTTAATTAAAACCATTTTGATTTCCCTGGAACCAGATTTTTTTTTAAGAGCAGTGTTTATATTGTATTGTATGTATTTATAAACATTGTGCTAACTGTGTATGGTTTTCTCCTCAGTAGTTGCTCAATGAAGGGATTGATTTCTGCTTGATTGTTCATCTGGGGTTAATCCTTGCTTATCTGGATGCTGGTTGTTGGAAAGGAGGTGTTCCAAACTTTTGGTTTCCTTCTTAGCTTTTTTAACTGCCTCTTTGGAGCAGTGTGTAAATGTGGTTTATCTCAATGTGTCTGTTGATGGTGAATTGTTTGAATGCCAAATTTCCAGGAGTGTTTGGATTTAGCTTCGTCTAGGACACTCACAGTTTCCCCCTGTTGAAACCGTGGTTGAGTCTGTCCGTCGTTGGGAGATTGAGTTGTCATCCTGCCTTCTGACGACTGAGTTGGTATCCCATTGTTTGGCGGGCCTTCACGAGCCTTTGTGGTTGGCTTTGCAGAGGTCTTACAGCAAGGAGCTCTTTGAGGAGGTGATTTCGAAGATGAGGAAAGCCGGCATCAAGTCGACCATAGCAATAGAAAAATTCAAGCTGCTCGCAGAGAAAGTGGACGAAATCGTTGCCAAGAACGCCCGCGCCGAAATTGACTACAGTGACGCTCCGGATGAGTTCCGAGGTAAGTCGTGTCTTTGTCAGGATATAGTGATTGTCAACTCAAAAATATTTCCCTGTTTTTTTTAGAGTTGTCAGCAGAAAGGGAATGGGGGAAGTAGTGCATTCCTTAAATGCTTTCATAGATAATTGCTAGGCGGCCAAAGCTTCTGGCTCGCAAGATTATGACTGGAGAGCATGATTGATGACTCTTGGCTATGGATGTGTCCCATTGGAGAATATACATCCAGGGGGTGGGGGGAAGACCAGGGACAAAGGGGAAATGAATGCTGTGTCTCAGAGTCAGCTGCACCCAAATGGCACTGGCAGGTTCACTCCTAATAAATGATTTTTTTAAACTTTGAGAGATGTGACTGGAGACTCATGATTTGAATAGGGGTGGATGCCGGAGCCCTGACAGCGATCTAATTTCCAATGAATAAAAGAAGGCAGTGTAATTTTTAACCAGTTGTTTAAATCAGCGCTCCCCCAACCTTTGGGGCACCAGGGACGGGTTCCATGGAGAGAGTTTTTACCAAGGATTGGAGGGGATGTGATTTTGTGTGCTGCCTGCATCCTGCGGATGGACCTTGTTTACGCAGCCCGGTTTCTGGTACGCTGTAGCCCGGTGCCGGTCCACGAATCAGGTTTGGGGATCCTTGATTTAAACCCTGTGTGGGTGTGGCCCGGCTTATTTGTTGAGCTTCTTGACCTTTTAAAACACAGTTGACACGTTGATTCTATCCCTTCAGATCCGCTCATGGATACCTTAATGAGCGACCCAGTCCGGTTGCCATCGGGAACCATCATGGATCGCTCCGTCATTCTGCGGCACCTTCTCAACTCTTCCACGGATCCCTTCAATCGCCAGACACTAACAGAAAATATGCTGGAACCAGGTAATTGGGGGAGAATGGGGTTTTCAAACCCATAGTGCAATTTTGAAATCTTTTCACAGTTTGGGGTATTCATCAAGCTTGTTTCTCCTCATTGGAGACCTCTCATGAACCAGCTCGATTACGTCACCAGCGCATGGGGGAGTGGTGTATGTGAATCTTTCCTCTTCCAACAGTGTGGTTTTTTTAATTCATTCTTGGGAGTTTAAGGGTTCTGTTTGCTTGTGTTGTGGACTATTGACCACCGGCTCCTCCAGCACCGAATCAGAGGGGGGGGGAGGTGTGGGAGTCAGGATCAGCATCAGCGCAACCTGGGAGCTCCGAGGGGGAAGAGGGAATGGAGCTGGCAGAGAGAGACAGAGAGAGAGAGACAGAGGTGGAGCCTAGGCCATCCGTCAGCCCTCAGAGGGAGAGTCAACAGCCTCCAAGCCTGGAGGTGGCTGATGAGGAAGAGGAGGAACAGCTGGGTCCAGTGCCTGACGCGTGGATGTGCAGAAAGCAGAGGAAAGGAGAGCAGTGGAGATCTATGGGCCGGTCCTTGGGACGGAAGAGCCAGGTCTGGAGGTGGCTGATGAGGAAGAGGAGGAGGAACAGCTGGGCCCAGTGCCTGATGCGTGGATACGCAGAAGGCAGAGGAGAGGAGAGCAGTGGAAATCTATGGGCCCGGTCCTTGGGACTGCTAGCCAAGCCCCACCCTAGTTCTGGGGATAAAAAGGCAGGAAGCAGAGATGAATAAGTGTAGCAGACAACTATTCATCTTCCGGCTAGCTGGACTTGTTAGCCTGCAAGAGAAACTTTTTGCTGGGGCTGCCGGCGTTCCTAATAAAGGAATCTTTTGAGTTCACGTCAGAGCATTTGTCGTGTTTGGGGAAGCTGAGTCAGAACAGCTTGTTCCAAAGAAACCCCATTGATCTCTAACCCCCCCCCCACCTCAAACCCCCCCCCTTTTTTTTTTAGTGCCTGAGTTGAAAGAGCAAATCCAAGCTTGGATGAGGGACAAGCAGCACCCAGATCACTGAGGCAACACCACCCCGGCAGCGCACGCCGAGGTCAACTGTGGAGAGCAAAGGCAGCGGATCAAGGCAAGGGGAATATGCCGAAACCATGTTGGAGCTGAGTTGGGGACTCACGCAGTGCCTGCTGCTGCTGCTGCTGCTGCTACCACAAAAGGACCGTTGGGACCTCCTGGGCGAGGCGGAAGGGGAGAGAGAGAGAGAGAGAGGCACCACACCGCCAAAACGCAGCTTAACTCTTGTACATAACTTTTAAGCGATACATCGGCAGTCGATAGCATTGTGGGTGGGATTCAGTTAGCAAGTTCCCTCTACTTTTTTTTTTTGTTGTTGTTGTTCTGAGAAACGAAACTCCTCCGTTTCATCGTTGGGGGGGCGGGGGGGGGTTCATCCATGGCCGAATTCAGTTTAGCCAACGACGCGGATCGGGTCGGCACAGCCTTCGGTGTGTGTGTGTGCGTGTGCGCGCGTGCGTGTTTTTCTTTTTTTTAAACCAATATATTGCCAGATCTCCGTTAATTTGATAGTGGTTGGAACTTTGAACATTTTGCTGCTAAAGGTTAAACAAAAAAACAAAAAAAACCCACCCCCAAACCCTTTCATTTTCTCTTGTCACCTCTGCCTGCACGATCCCGGTTTTCTGTTTATCTTTCCTGTCTATGGAAAAGATGACCCCTTATGTCCTAAGGGGAGAATGTCAGACATCATTTTGAAACAAAAAAAGCGCAAATGTGCCTGCGAGGATGATTGAAAAGGGGAGAGGATGGAGAAGGGGGTCATATTTTCCTATAAGAAAGCTCTTTATTATTATTATTGTTATTATTATTATTATTTAATTTGGTTAAGCCGCCTCCCCCAAGAAAAGGCATTCACGATCCAAGTAGCAAATTTTATTCTCCCGCCTCCCCCTTTGTGTCGGCACGTTGAAATGTCACAATGTTTGACGTGTTCCTTTATGTTTCGAGGAGAGATTTCATTCCCTATGTTGTGGTTGTTGTTGTTATTATATTTTAGGTTGGTTTTTCTTCAGAGCCTTGTATTATAGGTCGAAACAGCTGCCGCAAAAGGAATTGGAGTTGAATACGTAGGGATGGGGTGGGGTTTCATTGACTTAAAAGATACATATATATATATGTATGGTATTCAGTTTTGTTCGGGTATTTTCCCACGTCATTGTAGTTGTGCTTTAAAAGCTACAACTTTAAAAGCACAACTACAATGACGTGGGAAAATACCCGAACAAAACTGAATACCATACATGTAAGTACCCGCGAAAACTTAAGAAAACATATATATCTATGTATATCTTTTAAAGCCAGAGATCTTATAAGTTAAACGGTAATGATTCTCTGTCTTTTAAAAGATTGTTTCTTGGGGAAATGAGGGTTCAGGGTGTGGAAAGCAGATTGATTTATTCTCAGCGCCTCCGAGTCAAAGCCGACAGATCCATTTTTATGTTGCGTACCAGTTTTATATCCATGGCTTGGCCTTACCAAAGCAAAAAGGGTGCAGAAAAAAAAATGTAGACTTGCTTTTTTTAAAAAAAGAAACTATATAAAAAAGATGAAACATTTTTGTATGACTGCCCTCTGCTTAAAAGATACTTGAATGTCCTTTTTGAAAAGGACTTGAAACCACAGTGTTTTAAAAACAAAAACGAAACTAATTAAGCCTGAAAAGAAAATGTTTTTTTTTTCTTTTTTCCTTTTCTGCTGACAGTTTCCTCTGTTCAGTTCCTAATTCTTGAAGAACAATAAATGGTGATACACATTCACAAAAACCTTTTCTCTCTCCCCCCCCTTCCCCCGGTGGCTCCTTTATGTATTTTGGGTGAGCTTCTTTAAATCAAAATTATAAATATTTTGTACAAAGGACGTGATTTTCATCCAAGGATTTGGTTGCTTGCTTGGAGTGCTGTGGCGGCCTAGAAGTGGAGCTCTTGCCTCGCAATCAGGAAGCTGTGAGTTTGATCCTAGGTAGAGGCAGATATTTCTCTCTCACTGGGCACACTGAGAATATATCTGCAGAACAAAACTCCGCACTGGGGACAGGAAGGGCATCCGGCCAGTAAATACACTGCTAGCTTCATTCAGACTCCACCCCACAAGGGATTATGAGGTCGCTAACAATGCATGAGTGCAAATTTGCATGTGTGCAAATCTCTTGTTCGTGAGCAGCAACTATTTGCCCTTGTACACGAAACTTCCTTCCTGTGAGCGGCGGCCATTTTGCACACACACACACACACACACACACACATGCCACTCACACAAATGGATGGCATGCCCTGCCTACCACTCATGAGGAACTATTCACACACACACACACACACACAGAAGGCCTGGACAGACTGCCAAGCCAGTTTGGGGTTTCTCTGAAGCGATAATCTGGGCCAGAAAAATAGCATATTTCTTTTTGCAGGATCCAGTCTGTGTCTGTCACCAAAATTTATTATTTTGTGCTGGACCCCATCGTCAGAAAACTTCTCTCTCTCTTTCCAGAATATGCACACTAAACAGTATTTTATCTTCATTCGCAAGGGTGTTTTTGCTCAATAGGAGTTTGAAATGTTTGTCAGTCATGTAGAGCTGATGCTGTCCACCAACGGATCAGCTCTATCACTGGAGAAGTTGGAGCTATAATGTGTAATAAGCCAAAATTACATCATGAATTGAGCCCCAAATTTGAAAATTTTCTGCCAGCAAGTTAAATTGTTATAGGTTGCATCCACATACAGACAGGATTAAAAAAACACGGTTTGTAGCTTAGCTTGTCTGGATCCTTCTATTTATTTAGCAAATGGCATATTGTACATGAACTAGCAATGTGGACATTTCACTCAGATTAAGTAAAACACAAGGCAATATAAATGTTTGAAAAGATCTATGTTCAAATACCAACATCTAGGCTAGGTCTTTCAATCCTTGGAAGTACATCATAGTTTATGTTTTGTTTAACCAACTTTTACTTTACTCAGTGTGTAAGTCAGCTCTCTATGGGGGAGGTTTTTGAAACCTTAAATAGGTATAATAACGAATAGTGAAAAAAGAACAGGACAAAAGAAGTATAGAAATTAAACCATTTTAAGACAAGTGGCTGCCACAAATCAATAGTGGGAATAAAATAGAAAGAGAGATAAAATATTTAAAGATGGTCAACTCTAGCTTGAGGTTAGTATCCAAAACAAAACCCGAGGCTGTGTCAGCATTCCATGATACAGTGCTGCACTTACAATCAGTGCCCACCGGTCAGCAAGGCCATTAAGTGAGTTTTGCCCCTTTTTACAACCTTTTTTGGCCACTACTGTTGTGAATCATATGGTCATTATGTAAATCCAACTGCCCCCATTGACTTGGATTGTCTGAAGTTTGCAAATTGTGATCCCCATGACTCAGTGCAACCTTCGTAAGTACATGCCAGTTGCCAAGTGCCTGCATTTTGATCACATGACCATGGGGATTGGGGATGCTGCAATGGTTGTAAGTGTGAGACCCGGTCATAAGTCACTTTTTTTCAGTGACTCCGAAGCTCCAAATGATTAAATGAATGGTTGTAAGTGGAGAATATGAATGTGCGTATAGGGTCATGCAAACATTCCACAAATGTTTTATTTTTCAACAGTAAATTTAAATTGGGATGATGTATTTCCTGGGGAAACCCCCCCCCAATTTTCCTACAGATCCTCTCAATTGCACATTTGCAAGCTCTTCATTTCAACGTATTTTTTTTGTGTAATCTCAGCCCATAATAAAACCGGGATGAGGGACAGAGTTCATGATCGTGACAATCCCTTCCAAAGGCAACTTTGTGCATTCAGACGCCCCTTGCGCGCTTGAAAAAGCGGACCGGCGATGGTCGACTTTAATTGACGCCGTTCTTTTTGATTGTAATATGACATTGTCTTTCTCTTCTTCGTCGCTTTCGTCACGGCTGGCGTAAATTGACCTGAATCAATTCCCAAAGGGCTCAGTCACTCAGCCTTCCCATAATCCTCAGCGCCTGTCAGATAAAGACTAAATCTGAGGTAGGGGGGAAAAAAAAAAAAGGTCGCGTCACTCCCCTTTTATACCCCGCTAAGTCAACTCGCCACCCTTGAATTGGTCCTTCCGCGCGAGGGGCCCACCGAGGCATTCCTACGCCGCCGGCTTAAAGAATCCCAAGGAGAAATCCTCGAGACTGAAGAGGGGTGGGGGGGGAAAAGAGCGCATCCCCTTCGAAGGCTCATTGGCTGCCTTCGCGGGTCCATGTCCCGCCCTTCCATTGGATTGGCTGAGAGGCGCTCCGAGATTGGCAGCGGAGGCGGTCCTTTCCGTTCACTGAAGCCTTTCCGTCATGAATGGACAAAGACGGCCGCCTATCGGCGAGGATGCCGGTGGCTGCGTTCGGGAGATTGGACTCTGATTGGACCGCCGCCGCGAGAAAGGGGCGGAGCCCGGAGCCGGTGGGAGGGGGAGAAGCGGCTCCGTCGCTTTCCCTTGTCAGTAGGAGCAGCGGCGGTGGTGCTGCTAAGCTGGTTTGTCGTCTGTGCGGGGCCTTCGCTCCTTCACGCAGTCCCGGGGGAGGGCAGCTCCGGAATGGGGCTCGGCAGCGGCTTCTTCCCCGCTAGCTGCCTCGCTGGTCGTGACCGCCCGGGAAGCCGTTAGTTTTGGCTGTTTCGGCGCCGGTGTCGCTCCGCCCTTCACCGCACTGAGGTAAAAAAAAAAAAAAAAGCGATCTTAAAACCGGGGGGGGGAGTACGCCCGAGCGCGTCACGTGACTTGAGGAGAAGGCGCCGCTGTCGGGGCGGGGCTTGACCTCCTCCCTCTCAGCCACCTGCTCACCCACCTTCCCCAACCTGGCGCCCTCCGGGGCTGCAACGCCCATCCTCCGGGGATGGTTGGGGGGGGGGGAGTCGGGGTCCTTAAGGAACCGGGCCCGAAAGTCCGATCTCTCCATTCTCAGACACCGCTTCCATGGACAAATGGAAGTGGCCTTGATGGAAGGAATCACCCGGGGAGGCCATCGTGCTTCCTCCTTTATTTATCCCCCCTTTTCCCCCTCATCCCTCCTTTTGTTCCCTCCGTCTCTTGAAAACTCTCTCCTTCCCCCCCCCCCCGTCAAGAGGCCCCTCCCGAAGGTCAATTTTTAAGAAAAATGAACAATGTCCACTTGGAGGAGAGAATGGAGGAGGAATAGGGTGAATTTTCCTTCTTGGCCTCTTCTGGGAGATGCTGCTATGGGATTATGGGAGTTGTAGTCCAGGCTTCAGCCTAGCACCCCTCCCATGTGTCCGATCTTGGAGCAAAACCCACAATAATAAATAAACGGGGGTCCTTTTGCAGCATCTTTCCTTTCATCTAGGGCAGGACACAATTCAATACCAGAGGTGTGTGATTTATATATATATATATATATGTATGTATGTATGTATGTGTGTGTGTGTGTATAGATAGATAGATATAGATAGATATAGATATATTTGTATGTATGTATGTGGTTGATATGATTATTGTGATATAAAAGTCTGATTATAGTAATAATAGTCATCAAGCATTTTGAAAAGCTGCCTTTTATTTTACGAGTTCTACACCTAGGCATGAGAACGGAAAGAAATAGGTGTGTATCTCAAAAATAGCTCTACTCCCGGGTAAGGTTTACTTAGGAGCTCCCCTTGGGGTGCTTGTTTTGTCTCCTGGCCTTGTTGGCTTTGAGAAACCTGCAGTCGGCGGAAGCATTTTAGAGAGGTTAGCGTGCAGAAACTCTTAGGGATGTGGCACAGGTAAATTGGTGGGTGTATGACCCCAGGAATATATAAGCCATGAATTTAGCTGTATGCAAATTCAACAAAATTGGTGCATCTGCATTTACCACGTGTGCAGGCTTGCAAATGTTATAAATGCATTTGCATCTTAGTTCTTCATCTTTAGTCCCTTTTGAATAACAGGCTGCCTTGTGTTTATGGGTCAGTATTTGTGTGTGCTACACACACACACACACACACATTCATGCCCTACCAGCAATTTCCTTGCATAAGCTTTTTCCACTTTGATCAGTGTAGGAGGAGGAAGCCTGTTTTCTGAATTCTTTTTCTTTTCAAGGAGTCTGGTGTTTTATTTCCCCAACCAGTCAATTCCAGTTGTAGAGTCCTCACAGGGTTTTTGGGGGGTGGGTGGGGAGTGGGCTCCCCTTACCCACATTCCTTTTATCTACTTCTTGTTCCCCGGAGAGACTTTTCTGCAGCTAAAGCAAGATCTTGTGGCAGCCTGCCTATTTATTTTAAAATGTTGGCACAGGGAGCTTCCCAAACCAGTGAAATGGGACCCCCCCCCTCCCCTCTTCCTCCACCTCTCCTGAGTTTTGGTCAGAGTTCCAAGTTTGGAAGTTTAAATGATACACTCACTGACATGCTCAAATCAACATCTGTCAGTCAAACTGAGACTTTGGGATTGGGGAATTAATGAGAAGTTCTTCATGAGTTTTCTGAATGGAGCCCTCTGCCTTCAGCACTGGGTCTTCTGTTTCCCTGGTGCTGAAGGCTCTGCTCTGGATTGGGCCCATCCCTCCTCCTAATCGATTATTCCCATCTTACATCTTTTCTCCTTGAGCCACAGTGCTGCGGCCTAAACTCCATGTCATCTCAGAAGCAGGGTGGGGTTTTGAAGCTGGGTTTTTGTTTTTTTTTCTCTCCTCTGCTTCAAGTTGACCAGTCTGACTTGAACCTGATTCCTTACAGTGATTTGTGGGGGAACAAATGCAAGGAAGCTCTCGTCTCTTCCCTTTCTCCCTCCCCCCCCCCTCCCCCCTTGCTTTTTGTTTAAAACTATTTCAGCCCGAAAGGTAGATGCTCTCCTATTCGTTATGTGTCCTCCCTTCCTCTAGACAGTATCCAGCACAGCACAGTTACAGAGGCAGCCATATTGGGATTATGATCTGACGGTCTTCCAGGAGCTCCGTCAGGGATAGGATGGCAGGATGGTAAGAAAGACCCGAGGAGTAGTTCTGTGAAAATGCTCCCTGGAATTTGTCAGACTTTGGTCACCCTGGCTTGTCTTTTCACTCCCCACTGCCTGTTTGGTTTGTCGGGAATTGTATAGGGTGGGGTTTAGGGGCTCTCCCTTGAAGCTGTATGTTTGTTCTATAGTCCTGGAATTAGATCTCTCCATTCGAATCCAAGCTATTTCATCTTTCTTCAGCTTCTCCTCTTTTTATTATTTTCTCTGAGCCTTGCCAGGTTTCCTCCCTCAGAGCAGAATACTGTGAATCCCCTCCCCCTTTTATTGTGTTTCTTTTGTGATTACAGTTACAGCTGTTGTCGGGTACCTTTAGGAGTCAGTTCCATTAATTCCAGCTGGAATATTTTTTTAGTAGATGCACCCTAGCTGGCTTTGTAACACTCTTGTTTCCATAGCAGTGTAAGCTTTACAAAAACATGGATTTTGTGATGGATGCCAAAACTGACAGCATTCATATTACTGGCTATTGCTCCTTTCATTTATGCTGAAATAATTAGCAGCCTAATTCAATCCTATGGAAGGGCACTTCTGCTGTTCAAAGGACATCAAACTTCTAACAAGCCAACTTCACAAAGAAATCACTATCTGCTTCTGTTATCGTCATTGTCCTGGTGCTGTTTTGGGACTCTTTCAAAAAGCACCCTTCCCCCATCTCTTTTCTGCCCCTTTGTTAGTCCCTTGCGTATTTGCTGGTGTGTGTGTGTGTGTGTGTACTGTAAAAACCAGGCTTCCTGGACAGGCTTCCTTTTGTAGACCTTCCTTAGGATCCCTGCCTGTAAGCCTGAGGTCATGCAGGGAGAGTTCACTTTCTCCATTTGCATGACAGCCTGACTCAGAGCAGCCCTCGATTAATCCAGGGAATCCACAGGTTATTTTAGGGACTGATTTTGGTTTGGAAACGCTCAGGCATTAGGGTTGCATGATACTGTGTCTCTTTAAATGTCCCAGTTAAGCAACTTACACAAATCCAGTCATTTGAATTGATTTGACAGGACAGTTGTAATCTGTCACCAGTTAATTCCACCATCATATGTGTCTTTAGACATGTCTCAAAGATGTTTTTTTTTTCCTTGAAAAGGCAACTGGACTGTTTTTTTTTTTCCCTTGAGAAAGAAGAAGAAGAAGGAAATATTTTCACTTGTCATCCAAGAAGCTTTATCAGTTCTGATGGCAGAAGAATGGAATAGAGCTGATAAAGTCTCTTGAATGAGAGGTGAAACATTTTCTTCTTTCTCAAGGAAAAAACAATCTAGTTGCCCATTTGAAGACAAAAAAAGTACCTTTGAGACAGCTATGACCTGGATGACAGAGAATCTCCACAAGCATTTGCCTTGAGACATGTTCGTATATTATTATTTTTGCTGTGTAACAGGTCTTCAGAATGGAGTTTCATGAACACCGTAATTATATGACTTCTTTAGAGAAAGCTTGTATTAGCCAATTATCTTGCTGGTAGAGATTTTGGAATTTCACCTGAAATCTCTGGATCCCTAAAGCTTGTCAGTTAGCTATGGTTTAAAACACAGAAAACCTACATTTCCTTCAAACTGATTTTAACTTTTTTGGTGGCACTTGAGCGAGAAGGAACCCCCTTAAACTTTAGGTGCAGCTAAGTTAGAAAGTGTAATAATTTGGGGATATTTCAACGAATTTCTGTTTATTTAAAGATGGGTGCGTGAGGGGAAAATGTGCCTGTTTTCACACTGTCAGAGAGAAATGTCTTGATCAGATAAAGCGTATTTGGTTAGCTTAGGGCTTCGGTTCAAAACATTTTTTTGCCTAATTTGGGTTTTGGGGATGTATTTCTGTGATTCATTTTCTCGTCAACACCTTCCCCAATTTTTTTCTTGAGAATGACCCTTAACTTGTATTTTCCAACTTCCAACTTTTATCTATAAGGGGGCTTCCATTTTTTTGAATTCTTTCCAAATATGACCTGATGCTGGTGTTATCATATTTGAGAAAGCTCTCAGGGGCTCCCCTATTCCTAATTCACTTTACCCACACCTCTTTTTGTATGCATCACCCACAAAGGGTGGCAGCTAGATTTCTTGCAGCTTAATTTACATGAAGCTTATTTACATAGAAAGGGGAAAGGGAGAAAGGTTCTACCTGGAGGTTTTTAGACTATTCCGTGGAACAGAGTTGAATTCCCCCCAACAGCATGCGTGAAATAATAAATCCCAGCTAAACCCGAAGAGTACTTATGTCCTGATTAGTACAAGGACTTCACAAATCCTCACAATCTAGATCCTTGAGTTTGGACCAAAGGCTGGAAAAGAAACTAATAAAGAAAAATTAGGTTTCTCCTTCTCCAACCTGCTTTACTAACATAATTATTACTGTATGCGGAGATCTAGTTTTACAGATGTAAAGAAGTCTTATTCCAGCAGTAGTCTTAATAGTTGAGGGCTAAAGCAAGGGGAAAAGTATAGTGCGTTATATAATGGCGTTATAGCTGTGAAATGGTCCAATATTGCCAAAACCGCTTTTCCTAACCTGGTTACCTTCCAGAGTAAAGGTGCTCAATCTTTCATATTTTAAATCACTCGCTTTGACAAAGAATCTTGGTTCTGCTATTAATACCCTCCACATTCTTTTATAGGCATTTTAGTATTATAATTATCATTTCTGCTAAGACTTCCATGTTTGGCTAAAGCTTCAGTGGCTAATTTGGCATCCCATCTTGACTGCTGTTGAGAACTGCTGGATTTGGGCTGCTTTGGCAGCTGCAGAAATGTGACATGTGTTCTTGAGTAGGTGACGGGAAGCCTGGCCGTGCTACATAGCAGCGGTTCACAGCTTCTGTTAGCCCGAGGACCACACCAGCTTTGGCCCGTAGAGAGCCCCATGCCAGATACACCTGGGGAGGAACTTCAGGCATTTTAAGAGATGGAGGCCTTAAATGGCTGCAAAGCTTAAAGCTCTACTTTCTGGCCTTAATCTTGCTTTTTAAGAGGATCCGTAAGTACTGTGTGCTGTCTGCATCAAGAGCATTCATATTGAAATGCTGGACGGCCACAGGCTTCCTGTATACATTCTGGAATATTTGATATTGTAAGGCAACCCGCCGGGCTCTATTTTCTGGCCTGTCCCCAAAAAATCAACAATAAATAAGCACCTGTAAGTCTTCCAGTGTTGTTTTGGGGATATATTGGGATATGTATGCTTTGAAAAATAAACACCTCAGTGCTTATTTTTTCATAAAAGGAGTAATGGTAGAACTTAAAAGATATTGATCATGCCTGTTAACTAAAAAGATACAGACCGTATCAGTCAACACAATGAACAAAATAAAGCCAGTGCTATTTTACTGTATGCTATTTTAAGCCTCTATTTTGCTTTTTTAATCTGATACCACATCAGCTGTTTTGAAATGCCTTGGGAAGACATTTTCATTTGCCCACACATATATTCTGCTTTCTCTTCCAGCTAAAATGCCTTTTTTACCTTTGTGAAGAGAGAATGTAATGGTTTAGTTTGATTTTCTGCAGCACAGTTGTTTACTTCAGGATACAGGAATGTCCAAGGAGAAAGACTAATGTAAAATCCAGAGGTGTTGCATAGGCTTTTTGTCTTTTTTTTTTTTTTTAGAACAAATGTGTTGGATTCTTTTTATACTTGCCACTCATACCAATTAAATGAACAAGCTGTACAGAAAATGGGTATCTTTTTAAAGCTGACTGAGTCATGAGTGATATCACTCATCAAAGCTCTGTTTTGCCCCCCTTTTCTCAGCTTGGTAAAGGAGTAGTGTGAATAATCTCGCTGTTTTACATGCCGAGGAAAACGTTATTTGTGTGGTAGGTTATAATAAATGGCTGTTTATCTGATATGTATTTGAAAATCACTTTTCTTTTCTTTTACAAGCTAACACTACAAGAAACCCCGGAAGTCCTTGAAACTTAATTTCTGGAGTGCACACAAGAGACTATCAAAATGTCAGGAGCTTCTGTAAAAGTAGCTGTTCGGGTCAGACCTTTTAATTCCCGAGAGACCAGCAAAGAGTCCAAATGCATCATCCAAATGCAAGGAAATTCAACCAGTAAGTCAAGCTTAATTTTCTAAAAAAACAGTCTTTCCTTTCTGGGACTCAATAAATGGTTGGTATTGCATATAGATAATGTCATTGACAATTATTCAAAACAACTGTGGTTTTTTTTTTTTTTTTTGTAGCAGTCTTGTATTTTCCTATTTGTGTGTCTGTGTGTGTGTTGCTCTGGAAGGATTACATCTTACCTGGCAGTATTTTTACTGACGTGTAATCATCTAGAAATGAGTGGGAAACAATTACACATGATGCTTCAGGGAGTTCCTTCTCATTAGCAAAGCTACTGGACCATTTTGTGCAAGTTCCTTTTTGGAAGTAGCAGGATGATGCGTGCAGGAGGTATTCTGGGGAACAAGATTTGCTGGCCTGGGCATTTTTGATGCTATTTTGTAGCTTGTAAGCCTAGCATTCAGGATTTCCTTCTGTTCTTTTTTGCCATCTGCCAGTTGAAAACTTAGAGTTGATGTGGCCTTGTAGGTCAAAAATAGGAAATCTATGTCACTGTAGACGTATTTAAAAAAAAAAAATCTCTCAGGAAAGCTAGAGGAAGTGTGTTCCCAACCAATAGCTTAGCTTTCATATTCTTTAAGGATGAACAATGTTTGGTTCTCCAGATGTTTCCAAACTACAACTGGTAAGATCTTTGGCCATTTACTACACTGACAAGAACAATATAAAATTGTAATTTATCCAGATTCCTCTGTTTTATTCATATAATGGCCACTATAGTGAGAGACAGTCCACTATCCTAACCAGAAGTTGGTTTTACAGTCAAACTGCTTTTAATATCAGGATGTTTCCAGTCATGTTTCTTATAACTTAGTCCTATGTCTGGTCTGACAGAGAAAAAAAAATCTTTGACATCTTCAATATCATAGAAGTCTAAGAGTGTCCAGCCCATGTTTTCTCTTCTCTAAGTCTGTAGCTTTCTTCACGGAATTGTTGTTGTTGTATTACAAGTGGCTCTCCTTGTTTTCTCCTATCCTTAAAGATTTCTGTGCTGATTTTGTATCAGATACTTCCTTCCTTGAAAAAGATTTTAAAGTTGGGGCTCTTGATGTCAGCATAGTCTCTCGGTAGCGAGAATGCAAGGAACAAAGTTTAAAAAGAAAAAGAACAGAGCCACATTTTTTTAGCTGAGAAAATGCATCTTTCTCTCTGATCTGTTTTTCCGTTTTTATCTGTAGCGTTTTTTTCTGGATAAAGGGGAAACCAAAATGGCAGATGGTTGGACTTATTTGGATCATTAATAACTGTGGGAAAATAGCCTCAGAGACCTCCTTAAGACTTGCAGTCAGGAATCTTGTGAGTGTGTTGTTAAGTGGGAAATATGCCAGGAATGTACAGAAAGAGGGCGTTACAGAAAAAAGGACTCAGAAATGCTAATGGTGGAAAGGAAAACAGAGTTTGCAGGGAGGTTTGAGCCATCTTCACAGGCTCCATTTATGGCTTTGAAGACTCTCTTAAAACAAAAGGTTTTGTGATGTTCTCACTGAGTGGAATTGGGTGGGATGAAATAGAAATGCATGCTTTAAATGGTGTTTGGATAAGAACTTTTAAAATCATTTGTATGTCAGGCCCCTAGATAAATCAGGCCAAGAATGCCGGGCAGAAGAGAATTCTAGTGAAAGATTGCTAGGTTATTAGCAAATGGAAAAGCAGAAGTCGCTTGATTTAATCTTGCACACTTATGCAGATGCCTGACAGCAGGCTTGGATGAATGGTGGCTTTTCCAGACTCCTCAAGAGTTTAGCATTATATTGGCCACGGGATAACATTCAGCAAGGAATCAGGATTCTTCATCTTAAAACCATAGCGAGCATTGATTTTGAACAGGAAAGAAAATTGCCTCTTCTGACAAATAACCTTGGAGTTAGCCGGTTGGGAGTTATCATGATTTTTCTTTGTCCTGTTTGGGGTGGGGTGGGGAAAAAAACTTGAAAGAACTCATCCGTACAATATCTGGCCTCCGAATGATCCATCATTTGAAACTTGCAGAGGATATTGAGGTGCATACTTGCTGTAATTTCCCCCCGCGCATGACAGTCGTCTTCTTTTCATCTGATTTTTTTTTTTTTTTTGTTATTACAGTGGAATCCTGCAGTCCAGATGAAATCACATGTTCTGACTGCATTAGGAAACTGGTATATTGGCACCAAGCCTAGTCTGCTTGTGGGGCACTCAGAGCTGATTGCAGATGTTACGCAGTTAAAAGATGCTGCTGGGGGATTTTAGAAGTGAAGAGTGGGAGTGAGGTGGGGATTATCTGTAGGATTGTAAAACTGTTTTTGGATTTGCCTGTTTACAAGTTTATTCAAGCCACAATATACAAAAGATGTTCAGATTCTAGAAGAAGTGCAGAAAAGAACAACAAAGATTATTAGGGGACTGGAGGCTAAAACATATGAAGAGCGGTTGCAGGGACTGGGTATGTCTAGTTTAAGGATGAGGTGTGACCTGATAGCAGTGCTCCAATATCTCAGGGGCTGCCCCAAAGAAGAGGGAGCCAAGCTATTCTCCAAAGCACCTGAAGGCAGGACAAGAGGCAATGGATGGAAACTAACCAAGGAGAGAAGCAACCTGGAACTAAGGAGGAATTTTCTAATGGTGAGACAAATCAACCAGTGGAACAGCTGACCTTCATAAGTTGTGGGTGCTCCATCACTGGAGGTTTCTAAGAAGAGAGTGGACAGCCATTTGCCTGAAATGCTATAGGGTTGTTCTGACCCACGCCCTTTTCTGACAAATCAAAAATAATTCAGAAAGAAGAGAAACCTTGTACTGCTTTTACAAAACAATTAGCTGTGATAAGCACAAGCTGTACGAGACTTGTCAAAAGATAACAGACAAGAAATAATTTGCAAAGTAAGAATCTTCAAATGCAAACTCAGGATACTGGAATGTCCACGAGGCTGGAGTTTCAAAACGTCTTTGCCTTCTGCAAAGTATGTTCGTTTCACAGCTGGCTTTAATCTTGATGAAGGAGGGGCCATTAACTTGCAGCCTTACTCCCGAGTCGCCCGTGCTGTTGTAGCTGCTCTTTTCTGCGAGCAGCCCTGCACACACACGCACTTGGCACAGGCTCCTTGGGAACCTTCTCATTGCTGCTGCCAACCCCAAAATCTCTGAAGGCAGCAATCCACTCCCTAATGGTCCTGGCCCCTCATCTGAGTCCTCGCTCTCCTCAGCCGTCCGCACCTGCTGCCGGCTAACCACAACAAGGGTCTCCTGCTTGAGCAATGGTTGGACTAGAAGACCTCCAATGTCCCTTCCAACTGTTATTCTGTTGAGGGGCGTTTTCCTCCTTTGCTATCTCCTGAAACATTTGAAAAACCCAATCCATTGAGAAAAGCAAATAAGAGCCATATCTGGGAACCATTTTCAGTTGCCTTGATGGGGCAGGATGCTCTTCAGAGCGACGTTTTGTCTTCTGCTTCCGAGTTGTGATACCGGCTTGACGTAAACCAACTTGTGATTTCAATGCAGGGTGAGAGTATTTTCCTCCCCCCTCCAGATTTCTGGAGGTGGTACTTTGTTGCAATAAACTGTAATTTGATGGTATGTTTGAACCAGCACTTTTGCAGTGAGTCCCTTCACCAATGCACATAAGTTGTTGGGCCTTTTTCGTCTTCAGCCAGTATGTAGTTTTTGCCCCCAGTTGCGAGTTCCTTGTCTCTGCCCTTCTTGTTCAGTTAGGATCCAGAGGTACTTTTTGTTCTGTTCTTAAAGGACTTTGTACTTTAGATCTGATGTCACCTCTCCCTTTTTCCCGTCAGTATCTTCTATTGGGAAGAGGATTGCATCCTCTTTGAAAAAGCAATATAGAAGAGAGCTCTGGAATACAGGATCCTTTTACGACACCATTCTGGTGATTCAGCTCCCAGCTCTTTAATAATACACACACACGAAAAACAAGTCCAGCCAATTGGAAAGGAATGTTATTCAGTCATATGACAGCAACTAAAATGCCACAATTATGCTTCCACTCTCAAGCAATTTGGCTGTGTGTTTCAAAATGAGACAGAAAGGTTTGCCTCAAATCCAGCAGTTGGAAGGAATGGCTATTCCCCAGAAACCCAGTTCAATTGAAACATTCAGTTAATGTTTGTATAAATTACAAAATATTTTCTGAGGTCAAGGGACACACCTCCACTTTTCTTTCTAATTGCTGTTGATTGCTTTCCATGCTGATAATTAGTTGGACCCTTCATTAATGGATTCTTTTTAAAAGTTCCATTTGTCCAAATTGCTGATGAAGCTTTGAGCTCTGTGCCTCAAACCCTGCCATCCTTTTAAAGCTGCAATGAATGGAATTCAATTTATGAATCTCATTTGCTTCTTTTTTAAAAAAAAATAGGTTTCAAAAATTCCCTCTCTCTGTTTTATATAGTAGACACTTTTTCTGTATCTTGCCTTCATGACTGCTGAATTAACTTGAACAAGTTCAAGCAATGCGATTGGATTTATCTCTTGTTTGAAGCAACAAAAGAGAAACAAGCCATGTCTTGAAGGACATAGTTGCTGCTTTGAACAGATTGTGGGTTTTTTGGGGAAATCTAGCAGATAACTTGAGCTCGAGAAATCTTTGTGATTTCAATTCTTCCATGAATTTTAATATATTTCATTTATAACATATTTGTAATTTATAGTTCATTTAATTCATGGATATATTTAATATCCATGAATTTAAGATAAGTCATTGGTAAATGCCACCTCAAATGAAAAGGGCTCTGTATAACTTTTTGTTCCTTTGTTTCTCTGAAACCTTACTAATGGGAGCAGATAAAATACCCACACGGACCTGATACAAAGCAGCTTGCTGTCTTAAGGACATTGTGTGTGTGTCTGTGTGTGTGTGTATGCTGCAGATTAAAATGGCTATCTGGCAATCAGCCTTACATTGCCATACAATTCTGTTTTCATCACACTCTGCCTTCTGGAGGGCAACTCTTGGAAGGAAAAACTGCTTCCAGGCATAGGCTGGACTCTTTGTGCCTCTTCAGCTGCTGATATACGAGAAGTAATTTTATATTGGGTTGTGTGCGCCTGCATATTTGTACATTATCTTTTTGACAGAATTGTGCCTAAAGCAAGCCACCAAACAGTCAGGAATACAGTAAATAGAACAGCAGTTTAATGATCAAGCAATAATACACAGCAGTACAATAAACTAAACTAAAAATCATACCAGAACCAATTATTCATTCATTCATTCATCCTTCAAGTTGAGCCTTGAGTTCTGGCTGCTTATTTATTTATTAGTTGCCTCTCCTTTTTTTTTTTTTTCCAGGTGTGTATGCAGCAATCCTTCCTTTTAAGTTTTTCCCACTTCTCTGATAAGCAGGGCTGGAGAGTGATTGGCTCAAAGTCATTGGCTAAAGGTGGACTCGAATTTGGGTCTCTTTAACACCTTCTCCACTGCACCCCTCTGGTTCTAGAGAGATCCTTGTAATTTTCTTTGCTAATAATACAGGAACAGTTTGCCATTTTTCTCTTGGAATTAGTTATTGACTTCTCAGTCTAGCATGCAGTCCTGCTATTCTCTGGAATCTCAAGCCCAGGCAAGGTCAGTTCAGGATATTACCTGCTTTTTGTTTATGTTTTTCCCCCCCCAGTGTGTGTGAAAATTGAATGGAGCAAAAACGGAAGCTATGGCTAAAGGTTTTTGCAATTTAAAGTTCGGTTATCTTTAAAAAATCTGGAAGTTGATTGAAGGCAGCCACGCACAGCTCCATTAAAACTTTAATTCGATGCATCAAGATGTGAACTTTGGCATTCTATTCTTCTCTTCTTTCAGAGCAGAATAAAACAGAGTGCTGCATTTTTGAGTAGGCAGCTGCAAGAAGCTGTAGTGGATAATGTTGACCTGCTTTCCAACCAATGATAATCATTTGATTGTGGATCCGTTTAGGATACATTCTCTTCCTTGTTTAAAGCTGTGCTTAATTTTTTCCTGTGAAATTTTTTTCCTCCCACTGCATTCCATTATAGCCAATAATATCCAGATGTGATGTGCCTTTCCCCTGTGCTGGCTCCACATGCAATCTTCAATTTCGAATATGACACGGAGCCCTGCATTTAAAAAAATAAACGGTGGGCCCAGTTACAGAACAAAGTAACAAAGACTCCAAATGGAATTTAGGCTGTAGCTTCTAGTGGTTATTCAGGTCGAGGCGGAGAGTGGACATGTGGTTCTCCTGAAACGCCAGCTGCAAGTGGGTATTTATAGCCGCTAGATCTGCAAGAGCAGCTGAGGTTGAGAGCTTTTCCAGCCGCTTTTTGGCCTTCCTTGTCTTCCGCAAGACTCCTTTCTCCTCTTGGTGGAAAACAACAATTCCTAAAGCCAGGGGATAAACCCACAGGATTCCAGGCTAAGCCATCTCATAAATGTCTGCTGAGCTTGTCTTATTTCAGATAACTCAAAAATGCCAGTCCCACTTGCCAGGAAGTTGACTACCTCTTTCCAAGCCGGGAAGAGTCTGTTTCTCCCCGTTTGTTCCCAAGTAACATGAACGCTCCTTTCAGATGATTTTAATGAGGTTTTTGTAAGCCCTCCAAGACTTTCTAGTCATATCCTTAAATGGGGCGGGGTGGGGAGAGAAACATACTCCATGGTCCAACTAGAGCACGTGATTTGGCACTTTGAAGCTTATTTTGCTGGGTTTTTGTTTTTTTTTTACTCTTCTTGTCTTTCTTATCATTTTTCCAACGGCGAATATAACCAATTAGATATCCGCCTCCAGCCGTGTGATGGTATATATTGGAGCTGGTGTGTTTGGAATATACAGCTGGTCCTCAGCTTACAATCATAATTGAGCTCAAGATTTCTGTTGTTAAGTGAGACAGTTGTTACGGGAGTCTCATCCCGTTTTACAACCTTTCTTGTCACCGTTGTTAACTGCAGCCGCTCAGTTAGTAATACGGTTGTTGAATGGATCTGGATTTTGCTTATCAGAAGGTTGCAAAAGTGGGTCCCAGGACACTGCGACTGTCGTAAATGTGAGTCAGTTGCCAACTATCTGAATTTTGAAGCCATGACCATGGGGCTGCTGCAACGGTCATACGGGTGAAAAACGGTCATCACTCTCTTTTTTTTCAGTGCCATCGTAAACTTTGGCCACTGAACGAACTGTGCTAAGTCAGGACTGCCTGTGTTTATGAAAAGATTGAGCTGGAAAATTTACTGAAGATCCTTTTGTCATGCTTTTAAACTGAGGTCAGATCAACCAGCCATCTTTCTTCCCGAGGAGGCAGCTAAATGTAAACTCTGCTTGGACTTAATTGCAGTAACTCACTTCACCCCTCTGGTCGATCTGGATGACTTATGTGCCTGTCTCCTTCCTTCCCCTTGACTCATGGCATGTGATGTTGGACACATCGCTTATTGCTCAGCCTCCTTTTCCCACCTGTCACCTGACTTAGGGCCATTTTTCACACTTACGACCGTCGCAGCATCCCCATGGTCACGTGATTTACATTCAGATGCTTGGCAACCGGCTCATATTTATGACGGCCGCAATGGCCCAGGATCACACAATCCCCTTTTGCAACCTTCAGACAAGCAAAAGTCGATGAGGAAGCCAGATTCACTTAACAACTGGATTACTAATTTAACAACTGCGGCAATTCACTTAACAAGCACAGAAAAAAAAAAGGTCGTAAAAATGGGGCAAAAAAAAATTTCTCGCTTAGCAACGTAAAATTTTGGGCTCAGTTGTGGTCGTACGTTGAAGACCATCTGTACCCCCTTCAGCACAAGTTCAAAGCTTTATCCCATGCAAAAGTCTTGACTGTCCCTGTTTGTACGACAGAAAAACAACAACAGGATGAGAATCCTTAAAAGTTGCATCGCCCTTCTTATAACGACCAGGTTCGGTAGAAGCAGGTCAGGGAAGAAGAGGAGTCAGTGGCAGCTGAGAGCGAACGGAGGAAGTCCCACTTTCTTTTTCGGCTCCCAGGAACTTCATCTCAGAGCTCATGGCTCTTGCTTTCCCCCTCCAGGAGCAGTGGGAATTAGCTTGGCTGACATCAGGAGGGTGCCATTAGAATATGCTAACAACTTCCAAGACAACACGATTAATTAAAATGCTGGTTTTAGGGAGGACTTGCTCATAATTCCAGTCAAACATAACCCGACAAAAAGACAACAAGAAAACCAGAGAAGCAGATCTGGTACCAATTGTTTATTTGCCACCAAGGATGGATGTTTGCCTTTTTTGGGGGGGCGGGGTGGGGGGGGGATGGATCTATATCTCTAAAGCAGAGGTGTCAAACTTGATTTCATTGAGGGCCACATCGGGGTTGTGTTTGACCTTGGGGGCCCAGGGTGAGTGTGGCCGGGATGGGCGTGGCCAGCTCGACACTCGTGTCCAGGGGCACCTGTGACGGCCCGAGCACTCTGCCAGCGAAAATGGGCTCCCGAGCTTCCTTTCTGCCTGCGACGGCCTTCTACAACCCTTTGCCAGCAAAATCGGAGCTCGGGAGAGGCACCGTGAGCCGGTCCCTTGTTGTTTCCAGGGTGGCCAGAACCAAGTACCCTATGGGCTGGATGCGGCCCACAGGCCTTGAGTTTTGACACCCTTGCTCTAAAGTCCGCTAGGCAAGAAACGATGCTTATATGTCAGTGAACAGGGAAATATGCCCCAAATACATCCCAATGATTGGTATGTTGAGACAGTGAAACCCTGCCTTCCATTTTAACAAATGGCAGGCGTGAATTCTACTGAAGGGCAAATATAGCACAGTGTAAAACAGTCCTATAAAAATCAGAGTGCAGCCTAAAACGCTAGTAAAGCTGTGGTGTTTTCCGAAGCAGGTGGCCAGGGTTAACTGTGATGCTCCAAGTTGCTTTTAGCACCACGATGATGGAAACTAATTATAGTTGTAACACAAAAGCATTTGAGGGGCGGTTTGCAAACAGAAGACTTAATTGCCATGTTGGGGTTTTTCTTCTTCAGATTCCAAATAAACACATTAATTTTGTTGAACAACACACAAACGGTTAGGGTAGGTCTTCGCTGTGATTCCCTGTCTCCTTTTCTCAGGGTCTGTGTAATTAAACTATTAGCCTGGAGCCCCGTGCCTCCAAACTGAAGAAATCAGTCTGGAGCGGGAAAGCAACAACAGGACAACTGGGTCGAAATGGGACCGTTGCATTGGCAGTGTGGAAACTCCGAAATTGTTCAGAAGATGAGTGACAAATCGTGAACAATTTGCAACACTTTACCCGTCGTCATGTATACTAACCGTGTGGTTAGTCAACTGCTACATTTTCCTGAAATGTTTTAATGTCATGGCTTGCCAGTCCTCCCGCCGATCAAGATCATTACAGTACATCAGGGTAGTTAAATCAAGATCAGATCCTGGTTTTTGATTCTTTTGTTCAGACCTCACACTAGTATGCACTTCCTGGTTGGTCTCGGTATATTTGTGTGCCTTTCTGATAACCCAGGTCATCTTCTTCATGTCAAATTTAAAAGATTCTATATTGAATGTTACTATTGTAATAGCACCTTAAATATCTCTCTAAGGTGCTTTGCATCACTCTTGGTGTGGTTTACAATGTCAGCATATTGCCCCCAACAAGCTGGATCCTCATTTTATCGAACATGGAAGGATGGCAGGCTGAGTCAACCTTGAGCCGGTCAGGATTGAACTTGTGGCAGTGAGCAGAATTAGCCTGCAATACTGCATTCTAACCAATGCACCACCAGGGCTCTTGTAGCAATAGCCCTTAGGCTTATATACCACTTCACAGTGCTTTGCAGACCTCTCGAAGCGATTTACAGAGCCCCAGCCTCTTTCCCCCAACAATCTAGGTCTGTATTTTACCGAACATGGAAGGCTGAGTCAACCTTGAGCCTGTCAAGATCGAACTCCTGGCAGTGGGCAGAGTTAGCCTGCAATATTCTAACCACCACAGCTACTGAATTGACGGTAAGGCAAAGGCCAAAATCAATGTCATTTATACAAGGGCATCTATCTTTTGTCATAAAGCTCTTCTTTCTTTCCTACAAACCCAAACAAGGCAGCTTGGAGCCCGTAAAATATCTCCGTTCCTAACATTCAAGCCAGCAAATTCATCCGGATGACACGCTTTGCTTTGAATCTGCTTTTCTCAATGAAATGAGATGAAGCTGTTGCCATAGAAATGCACAAATTTGGAATCTCTGACTTCCACGTTCCACCCTGGCCTCTGAATTGAATCCAGTCACTGCTTTTTTTTATTTTTTAGAAAGGGTCCCAATTAATATATCTTTCAATCTCAAGGAATGCCATCATGGCTTTACTGATGAATATATGGGTGCGATACTGGCATTTGCTTGAAATTGGTTCTTTTTTGTTGTTGTTGTTGCTCCCTGGCCCAAAGTTGATTGCACAAAGCTCTTGTGGTATTCTGGTTGCAGCTTTCGAAGGCAGATGGCTCCCTTCCTCACTCTTAACCATCTCCCTTGTAATTTTTTTGGTTGGGACTTTTCCTGTGTGAGAATCCCTGCATTGCCAGTTTGCTTTGCTTTGCCATTAATCTCCTTGCTATCAAAAGCAACATATAGATCTCTTCCCCTCACGATGCCCTTGTATAAGTGATATTAATCTTGGCCTTCGCCTGGTTGTCAACATTCATAAGTTAAGAGCCCAGCATACGACTCCATGCAGGGCGGAATCGCCAAGTTTAGGAGGCCCGATAGCAACCGTTGCTATTTGCAGGCCGTGAGTGGATCCTGTTCCCATTCCATTGCCTTGGTTGGAAGGCCTGTTCTGGAATAGCGCACCAGTGGAAAATTTAAATATTGCAAAGTAAGTGACTAGTAGCAAGGTATTGAAAGTACCTGCAAAAGCAGCAGAATTCTAATTTTGTTGCTGTTGCAGTATGCACCTCACATACTAAGTAGTACGCAGGACAGCATGACAAATTCAGTGGGTGTCCCCTTGCTTTACACCACCTTATCTTCCCTGCCTTGGACATCCCATTCACTGTTAAGTGAAAAAAAAAAAAAAAAGGCAGAAATTGAAAGCTTGTTTAAAAATGTTTTGTTCCAGAATACAGAGCTGTGTTCATGGTTTCTTTTAAGCCAGCCCCCCACTCCAAACCTTTAGGGCATCAGGGACCGGTTCCGTGAAGAGAGGGGGCGCGGTTTCGTGTGCTGCCTGCCTCCTGCAGATGGGGCTTCACTTTCTTGTGCGGACCAGTTTCTGGCAATGCTATGGACCTGTGCCGGTCCATGGACTGAGGGCTGGGAACCTCTGTTTTAAGCCACGGTGTGTTTTTACCATGGTTCACAGAATCAGTGGTCGGGTTCATAGGTTACTTGAAGATGAAGCCAGATTAAATGATAAAAATGACTCCATGTTCTCCAAAAAGTTCAGGAAGTCACCTGGACATTTTAGCCAACTTCCCACAGGATATAAATGAGAGAAATTAGTAATGTGCATTCCATAGACTTTTGCTCACTCTTTTTCCACTTCTGTTTCCTCTTTCATAGTTGGGCAGTGAGCTTACATATCAAGGTTGTGGGGGAAAAAAAAGGTTTAGCCACCTCTAAGCTTATTTTTCCATAATCTTGATATGTAACTTTTTCATTACAGAAACCTTTATTTTTCTGTTGTGAATCCCCTGTGTTGAAAGTCCGTTCAATTGGGCAGCTTGTAAACATGACAATAAATTCAAAGGCAAAAACAAAGAAATGTATTTTTGGAGGCCTTAGGAAGCGGGGGGAGTGGAGAGCATTCCCTGATGAATCTCCCTGTCTTTTTTAAAAAGATATCATTTCTGTGAACACTTTAATACACTACCCTCCTGTGTTTTGAGTTTCTTCCTCAGGCCCTTTTTATTGCCACCTCTGGTTCTTCCATTGGATGTTGAGCTTCTGAAAAACCAATCCATAATTCAGGAGGCTTTTATCTCTGTATTATAACATGCATTTCCAAATAGGTTTAAACACCCTGCTGTGAACTTCCCAGGAGCCCTGGAGCTTTGTATTACTGATGTGTGCCAGCTTTTTTGTGTGGGGCTCTAATGGAGGGGAGGGACCTGGTTGGTCTTCATTGCAGTTCAAAGTAGAATCCCTCAATCCAGAAATTCTCATAAGATGGCCTAATTTTTGACTTCTTATCTCTCTCCCTGCTTTCTGTGGATCTTTTTTTTTTTTTTTTTTTTTACAATTCTAACTCCCAAGTTTGGCACACTCTAGAAAGTGCTTATCTGCTGCCTTGCAAATCTGTTATGTCAAATGTTATCCCCCCCCCCCCAAATATGTCTCTAATTGAATTTGATTCATTGCTGTTCGGCAGTTTTGAATAACTGATCAGGACCGAGTGTCCCTAACTGCATCTTGGAGTTCTTCTAAGTTTATGCTTGTGTCCTCAGCAATGGTACCGTATCTGTTTTCTAATGAGATCTCTCTTTTTTAATGCTTTTGATTTTTCCAAACATTCCAATGACTTGTGCTACTTTTGGTTGTATTATTTTGTTATTTTTTTTGGGGGGGGGGGTGAGTATAGCAGTTGTGAGCCACCTGGAGTTGTGCTTCTTAATATGGGTGGCCATGTAAGTCTTATAAATAAATATCCATGAATTCAGTTACTGAATAGCTCACCAGCATTTCAAAACTGGAATCTGGTAAGAACTTCGGATGACTTCCCACAAGAACCAGTATGAAATTCAAGCTAGTAGAATGGTTAATAAAATGAAACAAAATTAAGAAACCCACAGGATTCAAACTGTATTATTTAGCAATTGAGAAGTCTGCCAAGCAATACTGGTTCTATTTATTTGAAAGATTTATTTATATAGCCCCCAACTCAAACAAAGGTGGCTCTTTTGAGGACAGTATTACCATTGTTTACGATAATTCTTGGCACTCTCTGAACTTAGTTATTTTCTTGCAGACGTTTCATTACCCAGCTAGATAACACCTTCAGTGTATGACATTTTTGCACATCATATTTGTAATAGAAATATCTTTCATGAGTCATGTTTTGGAAGGCAAGTTTAGTAAAGTATTCAGTAGAAAATAGGAATGTTATATTCTTTGCCCTGATTTTTCCTCAGATGGTAAATGCATGTTTGTTTGTTTCAGGTATCCTGAATCCAAAGAATCCTAAAGAAGCACCAAAATCCTTCAGCTTTGACTATTCATACTGGTCCCATACCTCGGTAAGATTGCTGGTTTGTCTTGAACCCAGATTCCTTTTGAAAGTGTGATACAAGCCGATGTAGCCGATGGGTGGATATTTCTCTCTTTCAGCCCTCCAGCCCACAGCTGTTTTTCTCTTCTGATTGTATTGCGATTTTTAGCTGTTTAAGAGCCAAGGTTCCTCTTGATCCAAATGCCTTTTCCAGCCTGGGATCAGAAATATTACATTTCATAGGAGGTATAAGTGTGTCCAAGTATAGCTTTGCAGAGAGAGAGGATTAGCTCGAAGCAGCTCCGAGGAGGAATTTGAACGGCAAACAATTTCCATGCAGGAATCTATGTATAAACTTCCCCTCGGAGTGTTTATAACTCCATTAAAAGAAGAGTTTTCAGTTTCTTAGCTTAGCTGCTTCCCCCACACCCGCCCCATTTCGCTCCCAGTAGACAAAACCAGGAAAGCAGACTGGCCCTGAAGCCCCCATATCCCTTGTGGAAGCTACAGCTGAGATATTTACTGACTTCCAGCAATTGTTGGATTTTGAGGTATCGCCATCAGTTATTCTCCGATGATCAAAATGATGAAAAATGAATCTTCCTATTCACAGTGCTTTGGGCTCTGTGATTTATCCAGAAAAAGAAAACCTGTACATTGGATAGAGCAGGCAACTAAATATTTTTTGCTTTGCCTGTAGATAAAAATGTTAAATCTCCGCCGAACCCACCTACTGTTTTCTTTAAATCAAACAGAGTAGGAGTTTCCCCTATAAGTTATCCCAGAAAACAAAAGAAATCAGGAAAAGATTGCAGCGAAGCCATCTCGGAGACACCCATATGTTGCTTCTGAGATAAAGTAAGCTACTGCACAAGAAATATATTTGCTCATGAATGACTCACAAAGGAAATGGATAGCCTTGTTGGGTGGAATATCCTTTTTTTCCAAGTCTTTTGGAAATATTCGTAAAACTAATATCCCAAATAATGGGAACCATGAAGCTTAAGTATCTTTCCTTGAAACTGAGTTTTGAAAACAGTGCTTAGATGGACGGTTTTTGCCCAGACAACTTTCCAGTACACAACTCCCAATAGCTGCCAATTCCACCCTTTAAAGCAGCATGTCCAACTTCTTTTGTGCTTGTTAAAGGAGCTTTGTCTGTTTCCAGAACAATACAGTGGCAGTCTGCATACTACTAATTATGACATTCTTTCCTAGTGTCTCAGTATCATCCATGCAAGAAAGAAATAACAATATTTACTAGGTTATTGAAAAATCTGGTGTTTATTAAGGGCATTGCTGGACTTTCCCTCCTCAATCCCCTTGAAATTCCATGTCCAATCCTCTAAACTCCCCCGCTTCTTTTTCCTCACTTCTTTCTCTTGTTAAATAAGTAAAAACATTGATTTCCTATATTTTTATACAGGAAATAATCATGGTTGAGCGATCATCTTGTTTGGAGACATTCTGTTTCGTTTATTCTTTCAGTGGGGAAAAAATATGTTCTCCTGGTCAGCTGTTGCTCCAAATTATGTCCCGCTTAAAAAGGCTTCATTTATTTATTTCTTAAATGGCACTTCCTCCCCTCCTCCATTTTTTGAGCTTGCTTGCCTTCTTAAAGCCTTTTGTCTGCTTTTATTTTTCCTTGGCAAAGCTGGTAAAACACAGCTGCCATTTGAACTGGGGTGTCTGGCTCAGGCGCCAGTTTCTGTCCCTTGATATTTTTCAGTTAAGGCCTGCTTGAAAGGTTGGCAATAAAAGTTGGGTGGGACTGGCACTTCTTTAAGATGGCAACACTCCGTAGCTCACAGAATACTCCAGAAATAGTAATATGAAAAGATTGGAAACTGGAGAACCCCCTTTGTTAGTAAACTCAGAAGCAGTTGATTATCAGCCGAGCATTTGTAAGGGTTTGACTTGATATTAAGAATTTGAACCCCTCTAGTACACAGAGAAATAGTAAAATGTGGCTATACGATAGTAATTTCACGGCTTGTCCTCTGTTATCACCTCTTCCTTCATTAAGTCTTGAGAGCTAACAAGGTTGATACTATATGGTACAAAGCTATTACCGAATCTAGTTGTCAGAGGACAAGGCATCAACACACACACACACACAGAGTCTTTGATTTACGACCATCGTTGAGCCCAGAATTTTTGTTGCTGAGACATTTGTCAAGTGAATTTTGTCCCATTTTACGATCTTTCTTGTCTCAGTTGTAAAGTAAGTCACTGCAGTGTTGATAAGTTAGTAACCTAGTTGTTAAGTGAATTGGGCTTCCCCATTGGCTTTGCTTGTCAGAAGATGGCAAAAGCTGGTCACATGATCTTGGAC
The DNA here is from genome assembly GCA_033807585.1 of Hydrophis major. Taxonomy (NCBI): domain Eukaryota; kingdom Metazoa; phylum Chordata; class Lepidosauria; order Squamata; family Elapidae; genus Hydrophis; species Hydrophis major. The sequence continues at coordinate 11,494,583 of CM066342.1, read as the reverse complement.
ACAGCAGCAGTCATAAATATGAACCAATTGACCATCTTCTGAATTTAGATCACATGATCGTGGGGATGCTGGAAATGTCATAGCTCTGAAAAATAGTTGTAAGTCAATTGTTTTTCCAGTGCCGTAACTTTGAACGGTTACTAAGTGAACTATTGAAAGTCGAGGACTACTTCTGTGTATGTGTGCATCAGAATTTCATGTTTTAATGTGTGCCAATGAAATGTGTGCCAGAAAAAAAAAAGTGACAGTAAAGGTTATCTTATCTGAAATCCCCACAGTCTGAGGATCCTTCCTTCGCCTCTCAAAATCGTGTCTACAATGACATTGGGAAAGAAATGCTGCTCCATGCCTTTGAAGGCTACAACGTCTGTATCTTCGCATATGGCCAAACGGGAGCCGGAAAATCTTACACCATGATGGGGAAACAGGAAGAGAACCAGGCAGGGATCATCCCACAGGTAAACTGGATCCTTGCTTGTTTTGCAGATCCCAATTACTCTGTTTTTGCATCAGCCTTTCAAAAGCTTGCAGGATTTCCCAACTTTTCCCTTCTGCAAACAAATGTTGCCTCTGTGTAATAAAAAGGGCAGCATGTATGTGTGTGTGTGTATATATATATATATATATATATATATAATAAATACATTTAAAAATGCTTCTGTCTCCTTCCAGATTTTGTGTTTGTGACAATTTGGTGGTTGGTTGTGAGTGTTGAATGCCTTTTCCTGCTTAAAATGTGGCCTCTGAACAATGTTTAGGTCAGAAAAATGTATCCAACTACTTCCGGATTTTGTTTTCATTACTTTTGCAACTATTTTTCTGCTCTATTTGTTTATTACTTTGCACTTCTTAGTAAAGTTAGGATACATTGTACGCACTTTGAAGAAAACATTGAAACGACAGACTCTTTCAGATGCTTTTGTCTTTTGTCCATCTGTCGTCTTCATGTAATTTCAAAAAGCAGTGCTGTTCTGGCACAGAGAGACAGTATTTTCCAGTCTGCAATATTGAGTTAGTTGGGGTGGTGAGCAAAAGAGAAGTTGGAAGAGCAAAGGCTAAGCTCGTATAGCTGTTTTTGTGAATAGTTGAGCCGAATAGTCTTTCTGCTCTAGTAGCAGGAGCAAAAATGCTTGGCCCCTGTGTCTGAAAGCGTGTCAGCCATGTGATAAAACCTACCAAGGAGAAATCTGATCAGGGCTTGGTTCAAGCGTATGGATTAGATAACATGCTAGCCAGGTTTTCAATGCTAGTGGGGGGAGGAAGATCAAAGAACCCGAAATTAAATTGAACCCTGAGTGAAGGCTGGTCCTGCCCCTAGCTGATTCACAAACAATTTTGCATGAAACAGTAAGCAGCTCTGTATCTACATTGGTTTCAGCAGCTATTTCTGCGGGTCACGAATTGCAAATCCAAAACAGACAAGTTAGAAAAATCTGATTTTTATACACTTCATCACATCATAGTTAGTGATCTTAACATCTGCTTGAAAACTGAACAAGCTTGTGTTTTGTTTTGGGTGTGTGTTGAACAAGGACTGGTCACAAATTGAAACAACCCGCTACCTAGATACAACTGTCACACCTTTATTGAAATCTGTAGATTGTGGTGTTTTTGATTGAAATGATTTTTGTTTGATCTGTTGCTCACTCAAGTGTCTGCCCTGCATTTGTAAGAAAGGAAGCCATGGCAAATATTTAAAGCTGTTTCTTTTGTATGTTGTAATTTATTTTGAATATAAAATTAGGATTCCTAGTTCTGGGCTTTGAAAGCTTGGCATACACAGGAAATTCCTTTATACTTCAGAGGTACAAGAAGGGGATAAGGAAGAAATGGGAATCCCGGGAAGCCACCACTTACGGGAGCTATTAAAAGTATTCAAACCAATAAAAATACAAAGGATTCTTCTACAAATAAGTTGTGGTGTTAATGCTTTATGCCGGAATAGAGCAGATTTTGCATAATGCTCCAACACTAGAAGTTTTTAAGAAGAGATTGGACAACCGTTTATCTCAAATAGTATAGGGTTTCCTCCTTGAGCAGGGGTTGGATTGGAAGACCTCCAGGGTCCTGTTATTCTGTATTCTGTAATCATCACCATTTGGAGATACAACCCACATTCCTCATGTCAATGATTTTTATTTTTATTTATTTATTATTAAGACTTGTATGCCAGCTATTTCTCCGAGGCAACTCTTACCTATTTGAGTTTTGATGGCCCGCTTCCTCCTTTTACTCAAGCTGCCTTCGCACTTTGGTCACCACGAGAAGCTACACAAAGTGCCAACAGGCTTACCTCTCATGAATTTTGGCCGGCCGGCGCTAAACTAGGAGCCTGTCAATGCATTTTGGAGCGGGTGTGGTGGCAGTGGTTGGGGTGGCATTGTTCTATCCAGCCCAATATCCTAGTTCTCCTTTCCGCGTAACTATAGCTTGATGCTTCTCCATTGCTTCCTAGCTGTGCGAAGACCTCTTTGAGAAGATCAATGACAACAGCAATGAGGAAATGTCTTACTCCGTGGAGGTAAGTGGGGGGTGTCTGTACGCACAGAGACATTGACCTGATGGAGATTCAGATTCAAGTTTGGTTTTTATTTTTCCCCAACAGTGGTTTCACAACTTCTGGTCTTGAGCCTTAAAAGCACACAGGAGCCTTTCCTTATTAGAAGCTCGAAACCACCCCGATAATGTGTGGGAGAGGTGAATGGCTGGATCGGGGGTTTTTTTTGGTTTCTGGATACGAGGGTAGTGGCGGAGAGCCCCTTTTAACTGCTTGGAGAGGATGCACATGGGTGGGAGGTTGTGGATGGAGGCTTGGATGGAGGAGGTGGGCCCAAGAATGTAGACCCTCAGAAGGCAGCATAATGGATGGGGCTGTGCCTGAATAAACATTACCTTCCTGTTAACACAAGGCCTTTCCAGACCATTCACAAAGCCACTTTGCTGAAATCCAGGCTGTGTCAAAGTAGTACGTTGCTGGGAGGGGGATTTAGTCTTGTGTTTTGCTAGCTCTCCTTTCTCGAAGAAAACAGAGCTTCTGCTAAGCTCTCTGCAGCTTGCTGGCCTCTAAGGAGTTTGGGGTGAATGTAGATTCCATGTGGGAAAGAATAGAGTAGAATAGAATTCTTTATTGGCCAAGTGTGATTGGACACACCAGGATTTTGTCTTGATGCAAATGCTCTCAGTATACATAAAAGAAAAGATACATTCATCAAGAGTCAAGAATCATAAGGTTCAACACTAGGAAACAGTCAATATAATTTTTTTAAAAAAGCAGTGTATTTTCTTCTGGAGCTTGCCCAAGATGGAGCATTCTGCTTTTCTTTGGCCCCAATCATTCTTCTTTTTTTTTAAAAAAAAAAAGTCCAAAGAAATATCAAGAGATATTGCATTTACTTTAGCCTGTCATGATATAAGGCAGGGGTCTTCAAACCTGACAGCTTTGAAAGACTTGTGGACTTCAACTCCCAGAATTCTTAGCTCAGGAATTCTGGAAGTTGAAGTCCACAAGTCTTCAACTTCCCACGTTTGAAGATTCTTGATAGAAGAAGGTCTTCCATGTCCGCCCATTTTTTTCCTTCTTCCTTACCCACAACAACCGATATAAATGTTTCAGCACTATTTCTGGTTTTTTTGGGGAAAAAAAGTGCCTGGCCAGTGCCTTCATTTGCTTTGAACTGAGAGTAGCAAGAGGAAAAGGATGTTCACAGCCCTTGGGAGCAGCCCTCTGCTTCTTTGGGGAGATGGCAGGGGATTGTTTTCCAGACTCTTGGGGTAGGAATTAGCCAGAGATAAGCCCAGGGGTCTGGCCGAGGAAAGCAGCTGAGAAGAGAGAGAGAGGGACTGAGGTGGTGGATCTTGGATTCTCTCCTCTTTCTTCAGAAGAAGCCAGTATTGGATCTTATTCAGAGGTCCCTTGATCCTCTGATCCAAGAAGAGCACGAAGGCAAATCTCCCTCTCTCTCACCACCCTGCCTCTCTTTCTCTCCTTCTCTCTCTCCATCACTCTCTCGCGCTCTTTCTTCCTCCGTCTCCCTCTCTCTTCCTCTCCGTCTCGTGTGCGTGCTCGCTCTCTTCTCCCTCTCCCTTCTCTCTCCTCCTCCTGGTTTGCAGCTTCATTACCCTCGGTTGAATTGTATTAGGATTGAGAACCGAACCCTACTTAGTGGCTTGCTTGCGGCCCCTTCAGAAGCCAGGCCTGCCCCGGGGAAGTTCTACCACTTCTCTTGCCCCTCCTGACCGCGCTTGTGACCACCCAACTTTTTCAAGGAACTAGAAGAGTGGAAGTTGGCAGCTACCCCACAGAGGAGACTATCTTGGGCAGCCTTAAAAGAGTGGCTCGGTTTTATATAAGATGCCTCCTCGACCTCAGAGCTATTTGTGTGGGTCCTTACCTCATTGCCGCTTGCAATTCCTCTCATTTTTTCCCTTTAGATACCTGAGTGATCTAGAGAAGCTCTCAAAATACTTATTGATGTCTCGGCCCTAAAGTGCCCTTAGGATGAATAATGGAGAGTTGTTTGTTTGTTTGTTTTTTCCTAAATCAGCACTTATGACTCCCCCGAACAACTTTTGGAAATCCATTTTCCTTTGCGTTACCTGCCCTCTTCTGTCCAGATACTCCTTGACTTGCAACAGTTCATTTAGTGACTGTTCAAAGTTCCACCGGGGGCGGGGAGGGGGGAGGGAATGACCCTTTTTCACACTTAACGACCATTGTAGCATCTCCATGGTCATGTGATGATCAAAATTCAGACCGCTTGGCAACCGAAATAATAGAAAATAGCCAGCTTGGCCAATGACTCCTATTTATGACTTGCCTGACAAGCAGAGTCAATGGGGAAGCCGGATTCACTTAAAAACCATGTAACTTAACTTCACAACTGCAGGGATTCACTTAATAACTGTGGCAAGGAAGGTGATAAAACGGGGGGGGGGGGGGGAAACTCAATTTAACAAATGTCTCACTCAGCAACAGAAATTTTGGGCTGAATTGTGGTTGTAAGTTGAAGACTACGTGTACTAAAGGTAAAGGTTCCCCTCGCACATCCATGCTAGTCGTTTCCGGCTCTAGGGGCCGGTGCTCATCTCCGTCACAAAGCCGAAGAAGAGCCAGCGTTGTCCGAAGACGTCTCCGTGGTCATGTGGCCAGCAGGACTAAATACCAAAGGTGCACAGAACGCAGTTCCCTTCCCACCAATTTTTTTTTTTTAACACGCTTTCGAACTGCCAGGTTGGCAGAAGGTGGGACAAGGAAGGGGAGCTCACTCCATTACACAGCGCTAGGGATTCGAACCGTTGAACTGCCTACCTTTTTTTAATCGACGAACTCAGTGTCTTAGCCCCTGAGCCACCGCATCCTCTTTACCTGTCCTAGCTTTCTCTGTCCCCCCCACCCCACGTGTGGCGATTTTCTATTGTTGTTCCTTCCTCGTAGGTCAGTTACATGGAGATCTACTGCGAGAGGGTTCGAGACTTGCTGAACCCCAAAAACAAAGGGAATTTGCGGGTCCGGGAACACCCTCTGCTCGGGCCTTATGTGGAAGACCTGTCCAAGCTTGCGGTCACTTCCTACACCGATATCGCAGACCTCATGGATGCTGGGAATAAAGCGAGGTTGGTATCTTTGCACTGCATTATTAAATTCCTTCTGCTTCAAAGCAGTTGTATTGAATTTGGTGGCTTATGATTATAAAATTCAAATTTAGCTCTGGCTAAAGCCTTTGAGAAGAAAGGGGGAAAGTGACCTCATTAAAGAAGCAAACAAAACTTTCTCACCTCTCATGGAAAATGTCCTCTGATTTGTGTGGCCCCACCATTCAGCCAAACATCTGCTCAAGGGAGAATATTTGGGGAAATATTCTCTGCCTGTCTAAACTCTCTCTCAGATGCTGAGACCTTCCAGTGACCTCAGAAGCTGGATGGTGGACCCCCTGTCAGCCCTTAGAAGTAGCTAGTCTGTTGTGTTTTTGATATTTTGTTTTCTCTTTTGTGTGTGTGTGTGTGTTCATAACTTTTATTTTGTATCAATGTATCATACATAAGGAAAAATAATAATAGGAAATTAAGGGAGGGGGAAAGAAAACATGAGGTACAAGGGAAAAAAGCAAAAAGTGTTGACTTCCAACTCTTTTTAGCCCAGTATAAGATAACATTCCAGCCCCAACTTTTTACTTTTACCTATTAGTATATAACTAGCTATTTCTATGAGAACAAATTTATCTCATCAGCAAAACCAACGTCAAAGTTTCAGGGTTTTATTTTTCATTACAAGTACAAAATCCAGGAGTGATATCCAAATAAAAAACATAAATATATTCTCCTCTTTGAATAAAACAATCGATGTAACCATTTCTGCTTTATCGTCTTGCCTTATCTATATATTTTGTTTTCCTGAAGCATAAATATGTATCTTCCCTTTTTCCTTCCCAAGGACGGTAGCAGCTACCAACATGAATGAGACCAGCAGTCGCTCTCATGCTGTCTTCACCATAGTTTTCACTCAGAAGAAACACGATGCTGAAACCAACCTTTCCACTGAGAAGGTAATCTATTTCTTCCCCTGGGAAATAGCTGTGGCAATCGATCCTTGCAACTGATCATAAAATCCCAGAGCTTATGGGAGGCTGGGATAGCTGTTTTTCTAGGAATAGGATAGTATAGGAGGGAATACCATACATCACTTGGAAAATCTTTGGAAAACTCACCCCTTTTTCAAAACAGCCCTGTTCTTGAGTTAGATATATTTTCTTTAAGACCAGATTTTTAAAAAAATAGAAAAGCAACAAAGATGATTAGGGGACTGGAGGCACATAGGTGCAGGAATAGTTGCCGGAATTGGGTATGTCTAATCTGGTGTTAAAGGACTACCGGTGACACGACAGCAGTCTTCCAAAATTTGAGGGACTGCCACAAAAAAAGGAGGAGGAGGTGTGTCAGTCTATTCTGCAAAGCACCAGAAGGCTGGATGGAAACTAATCAAGGAGAGAAGCAACGTGAAATTATGGAGAAATTTCCTGACAGTGAGAGCAATTAATCAGTCCAAAGGCTTTCAGAAAGAGATTGGACAGCTGTTTGTCAGAAATGGTATAGGGCAGGGGTCTCCAACCTTGGCTCCTGGAAGCCTGGCGGACTTCAACTCCCAGAATTCACTGGGAGTTGAAGTCCGCCAGGCTTCCAGGAGCCAAGGTTGGAGACCCCTGGTATAGGGTCTCCTGCTTGAGCAGGGGGTTGGACTAGAAGACCTCCAAGACCTCCACCTGACCTGATCCTCTGGGATCATAGTACTGAACTGTTCGTTGCTTTGCCTCTCCTTTCCAGGTTAGCAAAATCAGTCTTGTGGACCTCGCTGGGAGTGAGAGGGCCGACTCTACTGGTGCCAAAGGGACTCGATTAAAGGTATAAGCTCCCTCGGGTGGGGTCTGGTGGGCACATGGCCATCGTTCTTCCATTTGCAGGAAGCCCAGTTGCCCTTTTGATCAGAATCTGACCAGTGGGATTCCTTGATGGGCTTCTTTAGCATACTGTTCTGACCTGGGCTTCCCAAGATCATAAAGCAGACTCTTTGTCCCGATCAAACCCCTTTTATTTGGGTTAAAGTGAATTCCTCTCGACCAAAGTCGGCAAACAGTCTTTCAAGAGATTTCACAACGACAGACCTCTGTCAGGCTTGGAGAGCTGCCAGGCCAATAGCTTCTAAATGCCACGCTGTAGCAGAAATTACTTGGCAAGAAGTCAGGAACAGATTTTTATCCTAATGAATTGAACTCATTGTCTCCTGCAAACACTCCTCCCCTTTCACTCCCCTTTATTCCCTGTGGGAGGGGCCATTCACCGTCCAACTGTGGCTTTACTCCCAAGTTGACCCTTGTTCCTTAGCTGTTCCCTTCTTCTGGCAGCTCTGCGCATGCACACATTAGAAACAGGCTCCAGCTTCTCTTCTTCCCCACTGATCTCCGACTCCGAAGGCAGCTGATAACTGCCGGATGACCCTGGCCCCATCTCTGCCTCCGACGCAGAGCACTCATCAGCCTTTCCCAGGCTTCAGGACTGGCCCATGGTTCCTCTCCAACCTCCTCACTGTCCGAGTCTGCCGCCAGATCGCACGCGACCTCATTTTTCGGAGAGACCAACTCCTTCCAAACTCCCTGGCAGCTCAGGAAATGTGCTTGAAGAACTAATGATTTTCCTCTTCAGCAATTGCTTACCGGAGTCTCAACTTCCGGGCAAATCCAGGCATTAAGATCCCTGCTGCAGCTTAAATCAATAAACGCCCAGCCTGCTCGAGGACAGGGAAGCAAGATTGTGTTTCCTACTTCCTGGGATTTGAGCAACATTTCCATCTATTTCCTTTTCCAGGAAGGGGCAAATATCAACAAGTCCCTCACCACGCTGGGGAAGGTGATATCGGCCTTGGCGGAAGTGGTGAGTCCAGATTTTTTGGAACGCCTTAAAAAAGAGGATTGCTTTGCAAGCTCATTGGGCCTTGGTCCCAGGGGGTGTGTGAGAGGGACATTTGTTCCAGGAGTCTGTGTGTGTGTGTGTGTGTGATTCGCATGGCCCGGTTCCCACCCACCCCTTGCTGGGCTGCCAAGTTGCAAAAGTTGGGGACCGCTGATATAGCAAAGATTCAAATTTACCCCCCCCCCCAAAAAAAATAATGACTTACAATCAGTCCCTGCATGTCCAACCATTGTAGCATCCTCAAGATCAGGTGATCATAATTCAGGCCTTTGGCCACCAGCGTACATTTACAACGGTTGCCGCATCCTGGGGATCGTGTGTTCGCCGTTAGCCACCTTCCCACCCGCTTCTGACGAGCAGCATCAGTGGGAGAAGCTGGGTTTTCTTAATGACTTTGTCATTAAGCGATTCACCCACCTGCGATGATTCATTGAGCAACTGCAGCAGAAAAAGAGCTCGTAAAATTGGTCACGGCTCACTTAACGGCTGCCTTGCTTAGCAGCAGAAACCCTGGTGTTAACTCAAGGACTACCTGTATTGGAACTTGGTATATGTGCTAGGTGTCATAAAACATTCCTATGCCTATTTTAGTAGTTGCCATAAAAAAAAGTGGGGGAAAAGGAAGGAAATCTGGAAGAGCAGAAGTGCAGCCGTTTGGAAGCGAAAGTCCATTCCAACTCTTCTCTTTAAAAGATTGTAACTGAACTACCAGAGCTTTTGCCCACAAATATATTTAATTGGAGAACGTGAATGATGACATCAAGCCTGGGAATGTGCTCAATTGGAGAATCTGATTTATGACATACCCAGGGGGAAGAGGGAAAACAGGATCACAGGGGACTGTAAATGATGTAGGCCAGAGTTGGCTTCATACAGGGCAGGGCCAGGAAGTCTCCTCTAATGAATCCTTTGTAGTCTTTTGAAGTTTAGCTTGAGAATCATGATTTAATTAGGGCGATTGCTGGAATCCTGACAGTAGGCTATTCTTCACCCCATTTACCTCGCTAATTTTAGCTGGCTTAAAGCCCTTCCTGTTTGTTTCCTCTCGTGTAAAGCTTCCTGCCCATCTTTGAGGCTGGCGTTATTTTTCATAGCGACCTGTACCCGAGAGTTATGATATGGATGCTTTTGCATTTTAGGGTGATGGGAGGTAAGACTAACTGGTGTGCTTCTTTGGGGAAATGACAGTGGAATTTTATCTCTGACTCTTCGTTACTGATGCAGAATCCCCAGTTTGTGCTCCTACCTCACTTTTATCTTCTTTTTTTCCACTCTCTGCTTCCAAAATTAGGATAACTGCACCAGCAAGGTATGACGGGTAAAGAATGTGCTCACTGAATGTGGTAGCCTGTAGAACAGTTTTTCTCAATCGTGGTAGCTTGAAGATAGGTGGACTTCAACCCCCCCCCAGCATGCCGGCTGGGGAATTGTGGGAGTTGAAGTCTACACACCTTCACGTTTCTCAAGGTTAGGAACCACTGTTTTAGTCACTGTTGGTTCCTAGCTAGCAACGAGCTGCTAAAGAAAACACAGTCCCACCCATCTAACCCTCTCTCGCTTTCCAAGCATGCCTGCTTCAAAGATTTGGGATGAGCATTGGGGAAAAGCCACCGACTTTTTCATTGTGTTTGCTCTCCAACTGTAAATTCAGTCAATCTGGATTGATCTCGGTGAGGGCAGTCTCCTTGCAGCCCTTCACGGCAAGTAAGACCTCCTCTTTAGGAGTGGAAACTCTTTTGCCAGGGAGCAAAACTCTACGCCAGCTTTCTCGAAGCGGGGATGTTTGCAGCAGCTAGAGAAATCCTGCCACTCTAAAGAAAATGGTCTTGGCATGACCAAATTTTGCTATATCAAAGATAGTCCTGCAGGGAGCATCCTCTGCTTCAGAAAAATGGGGCAAAATATGTGATTGGATCACATGTGGCTCACGTCTCTAACAACAACAGGGGTCTTTTCATGTTTTGGGCTGTCCTAGTATGTAGTACATGCATACAGGCATATATAGAATAGCAGTTTCTCCCTCTTTCTCTCTCAAAAAATCTTTTTCCAATAGGAGTTGGATCTTGTTTCTTTGTTTTGCGGCAAGGCAGCTTTCCTCGGCCCTGATTAGACTCACTGGCTGCCTTTCGGCTAACCCCACCAAAATCATGGCCAGGATCCAAGCCCCCCCCCCCCCCCTGCACATCCGAGACAGGGCTCCAGTCCCGTCTTTCTGGAGGATCAGCCCTTCTGTGCTCTAAAATCATATTTTTAAAACCATTATTTTAAACCCAGAGCACTTTCAAAAATGGGTTTCCTTCTTGGCGAAGGAAAACTCGGGTGGGTGGGAGAGGAAAGAGAGAAAGAGAAAAAAGACAACTCTAGAAACATGGAACAAAGCTGGCCTTGCTTTGTTTTGTCCCACAGTTCCCCCTTTCTGTCTGCTGAGAATGAATAAATTTCTATCCAGGACTGCCATGTAATGTGGATAATAAAATGTCCTCATCCTGACAGATACGTTGGGAAACACCTTGGTGCCTTTCAGCAGATCCTCCCTCCCTTTCTTTCTTTCTTTCTTTCTTTCTTTCTTTCTTTCTTTCTTTCTTTCTTTCAAGCATCCTTCTTTTTGTCTCTAATTCCTCTTCTAAAATGGGGCTTGTCATTTCCAGTTTTCCTGTCTGTGCCAAAACCAATGAACAGGTTCAGATCTACTGCCTACTTAAGGAGTGGCACTGGTTTAAATGTTTGAACTACCAGTATTTTTTTTAAAAAAAAAAGGCCCTTAGAATCTACTAAAGTGTCCCCTTCTCAGGAGAATCACCTCCCCCAAGTTGTGGCTTCCCACCCTGTTTTGTGGAAATGGCAGGCCACCAGCTTGGGGTACGCCTCTCTGCAAGCATCTTTCACAGTATCCGGCTCCTAAGTACATAATGTCCTTTTGCAGAGTAAGAAGAAAAAGAAAACAGACTTCATTCCATACAGGGATTCTGTGCTGACGTGGCTGCTTCGGGAAAACCTAGGTATGAAGTTGAGACAACCTTTTCCTTCCGTTTTTAAAGTTTCACTCCTGAATAACCAGCAATCACTTGATATGTGGTAGATCTCTCTGCAAAGAATGGCCCCATTTGGTGAAGCAGCAGACATCGCTCCTTGAAGTTTAGATCCTCTGTCTTTGAAACCAGGACTTTGGTCTTTTAAAAATGTTGGTTTGATTACCTACGTTTTCAAAGCAAGGATCTAAACCATTGTGGCTCTGCGGTGGAACAAATTCTGACTGTAACTTTGCAGTGGTCAGATGACATTTGATCCAGATAGACATTTTTGGGGCCAAGAATTTGCAATTTTCTTTCTTAGACTTGGCAAATTGTAAAACTAGTGTTCACGCAACTCGTCAAGCCGTAGTGTGACTTGACTCTTTTTGGCATTCTATGCTTTGGCAACTCTGCTAATCTGATTTTCAAATTATCATACGTTTTAGCATGATGTGTGAACCCAACCAACTTTGGTTTGTTTAGCAAACCCAGAAATGAAACCCAGCTTGCCTGAAACGGGATTCTAGTTTCCTTTCTGACATTCAAGATGACAGTGCTGTTACGATACAGACATGTATTTTTAAAAATCCCTGCTTTTAGTGGCCTTTCTACATCCCAGCGATGGGCTAGATAATTGTGATTATAATGATGGTGCATTTGTGCTGAGTCTTTTCACGATTTGGCAGTCAAGGTTAATCTTCCTTGATCTGATTGCATTTCTGCCTTGTAGGTGGCAACTCCAGAACCGCCATGGTGGCTGCTTTGAGCCCAGCAGACATAAACTATGATGAAACATTAAGCACATTAAGGTATTGAATGGGATTATAAATGCTGGGCTTTCTGTTCCATATGTTCTCTCTTGTTTTAGGCAATGTGACTTGAGTTTGATGAGCAATTGATGTATGGACTTCAACTTCCAGAGATGCTGGCTTGGGAATTCTGAAGTCCATCTTCAGGCTGATCTAGATAAAAGCCCTTGGAGTCTTATCTTCCAAGATTCTTGACCATCAGCAAGTGAAGGATGTTTAAACATACATTATTGCCGTTGTTTTATCTCAATAAACCAATCTGTCCAGATACGCAGATCGGGCCAAGCAGATCAAATGCAACGCAGTGATCAACGAGGATCCCAACGCCAAGCTGGTGCGGGAACTGAAGGAAGAAGTCACACGGCTGAAAGATCTACTTCGCGCCCAAGGGCTTGGAGACATTATTGACAGTAAGTGGATGGATCTGGCTGATTCCTGGTTTCTCTGAAGGAGATCACTTCTTTCCCATTACATTCCTGGAAGAAAAATCTCGCATTTTTGGTCAATTTGAGGTTGTAGCAAAGAGGCAGGGACAGGTTTAGCCAAAGTTCATGTACCTTAGCTTGATCAACAAGCCTGCTCCATTATCTTGTGTTGGGGCCTTGTTGATTTATCCATCCAGTTGAGTGTTAAGCAGAGAAGAGATTGGACAACCATTTTTCTGAAATGGAATCGGATCTCCTGCTTGAGCAGGGGTTGGACTAGAAGACCTCTAAGGCCCCTTCCAACTCTGTTATTCTATGTTTCTTTCCCTGGACAAAATTAGAATGCAGCCGTGCAAGCTGCAGCAATAGTAACCTTTTGTTTCAGGAGTAGGTTATAGCAAACAGAGCAACAAACGTTGACGTTTTCCATTCTTTCCAGAGTCGGCCGACAAGCTAGATCAGGGCAGTTCCATTTGCCAAACTGGGATTCATTCTAGCAGAACGTAAGCTGCCAGGATTTACAGCTTTCCATTATCTCTCTCTATTATGATGATGATTGCTGTTGTTGAAAGAATAAAAGAAAAAAACCACACAAGGGCAGGCTAGATGAAAAAAAAAAAAAAAGAGCCAAACACAATGAGTAAAGTATGGGAAGATTGCCAACAAATTTAAAGCATCATTTGACTAATATGTTCTGATACATTATTAAAAGCTTAATATAGTACAAGATGTTTTGCATCCATTTTCAAATCAAAGCATGTCTTTATTAAGCTTTAAAGTTAATGCAATTGAAAATTAAAAAATATGAGGGCGGGGAGGAGATGATAAACACTTCATTAAATTTTTTTGTAAATGGTACATTGGTTACATCTTAACCTCTTTTGTTGACCATCCTAAATGCCTATTGGCTTCCAGAGCAACTCTCTCCTGCTCACAACCCCAAACAACTTAAACTTAGAAGGCCAGTTAACTTCAAATGAAATATTCTCAATCTGTAACTCACAAAAGCAAAAAAAGGGCAAAAGATTGGGATTTGTGGGACATTTTGTCTACATTTGTCTGTTTTTTAAAAAGTCCTTCTCGGGCCTTCTAAAAGTATTTTATAAACCACACGATATAATAGGTCTGGCTCTCCCACTGCCACTCATCCCATCCGTGTCGTGAAAAGGGGCTGGTTAAATAAACTCCCCCCTGATTGGAAATTGCTTGCATTTAGGCCCAAATTATGTGGAATATTTTCCGTAGACTTAATGTTTTTTTCAGAGTTCTAGCCACCCTGGAATTGTAGGTCAATACAGTAGTCCTCAACTTATAAAAGTGACTCCCGACTCCCGATTTTTCACACTTAATGACTGTTGTGGCATCCCCAGGGTCACGTGATCCACACTTGGCCATTTGTCAACCGACTCATGTTTACGACACTTTCAGCATGCGATCCCCTTCCGACAAGCAAAGTCGATGGAGAAGCCAGATTCACTGAAACAACCCAGGTCACCAACTTAATCACACTGCTGCGATTCACTTAGCAACTGGGGCACAGCAGGTCGTAAGATGGGCCAAAACTCATTGAACAAGGGTCTCATTTAAGCAGCAGAAATGTTGGGCTCACCTGTGGTCAGTACTCCCGTATTGATTATCCCACCACACCCTCTCCCTCCTGGGAAGTGAGTCACTTCAGCTGGTCGGTGAATTATAGTGAAAACGCCCCTGGTCAGCTGTTTGCCGCAGTGAGATGGTGAGAAAGTTTTGACGAGCGAAGGCAAAGCTTTGAGTTTCTGGAACAGTGAGTGTCGTTCCCCCACCCTCCCAGTGAATCTCTGGGAATTATTAAGAGACGAATGCTTAACCTTTGCTTTTGAATTCTGGATGCTTCTTTCTCAGCCAAGAAATGTTTTCCCATTCTTTTTAAACACACAGTGGATAAATATAAGAGCATTTACTCAAAAAACAATGGATAAAAGGAGGGAACATTTCTTAAGCACAAATCGAATAGCAATTCCAAATCATAAGAGTATTTTTTTTCCCCTCCTGTTATGGTAACAAATTAGCTGAAATTGTTGAATTTGAGAATCTGACTTCCTTCTTTTTCCATCAAGCTTTTCCTTTTCTCACTTCATGTCTCCTGTTAACCCTGAGTATTTTTTATCCTTCTTGTGTTTCCTTCCTAACCTCGTTCTTCAGTCGATCCACTGGATGATTTCTTGGGAAGTGGATGCAAATGTGTGTATTGCAGAATTAACCCATTTCCCCATCTTTGGCTTTTGTTGAGTGGGCTGCATTTGAACTTTACACTTCAATTTCTCACAAGGGAAATCCCAGGAGAGCATTTTTTTTTTTTTTTTTTTAAAAGAGAGAGTATGAAATCATCCGACAGGCCTCTCTGAAAGAAAACATGAATTATCTGCTGAGAAACTGGGTGAAATCAAGGAGCTCTATTTTAAATTCCTCTTATACTCGAACTACCAATATTTGGAAACATAATAATACCCAGAGTGGAGGAATTGATACTTACCTGCATTATGTGTGTATGTATCAAATATTCCTATTTGTTTCAAATGCTGGGAGTTCAAAGGCAGGGGAAATTTCAAAAGTGTGCAGTTTCATTCAGTTTAGCAGTACTTTCTCATTCATGTATATACAAAATGTGTCCGTGTGTAGGTGCAGATAGCAATAGGCAAAGCATTTATACGCAGCTCCACAGTGCTTTTACAGCCCTCTCTAAGTGATTTACAAAGTCAGCCTCTTTCCCCCAACAATCTGGGTCCTCATTTAAACTGACTGCGGAAGGATGGAAGGCTGAGTTAACCTTGAGCCAGTCGGTCAGGATCGAACTCCTGGCTGTGGACAGAGTCAGCCTACAACATGGCATTCTAACCACTGCACCACCAGGGCTCATCTGAAGTAGCTGAAAAATACAGTGCATTTTTGTTATTTATTTGAATGTTGATATCAAGATGACTCTCTACTGGATAATGCCTTTTTTATTAGATTTTCCCCATCCAGGGCTCAGTTTAGCTAAACCCATCTCGCTAATAGAGAGGTGGACAGGCTGAAAAATCATAGACTTCACTCAGAAAGTCTTTATTTAATGGATCGCTAGAGAGGTGGCTGAGCAGTTTCCCGCCGACTTCTCTTTTCCTCGGTGGAGATTTTTTTTTTTTTAAAAAAAAAGTCGGGATTTACAAAAGTGCTGAGTGCCGTTTTCAAGGCCTCAGCCTGCCCTGCTATTTAAAGCAAGAAAGGCAGAAGGGATTTTATTGGCACTCTCCTTGAAGGCAGAGAATTGGAAGTGTAATTGATCTAGTCTCTTTTCTGGCATCGTTTTTTTTAAAAAAAAACTTCCAGTATTTCTGGCTTCCCTTTTGTTTTAATGCCGCTTTCAGCTTAACAGCTTTTTAACTCTTTGATTTTAGTACATGCAGCCGCAGCTTTGGGTGAGGGGGATATGTATGCATGGGCTAGCCGTGTGTGGTGCTCTCTGACAATTGTGTAGCTGCTTTGGCATTTGTAAGCCTTCCTTGCTCTCCTGTGGGACGCATGAGTTTCTCCAGGGTGCCGCGATTTGGCTCTGTCCCTTGGCTTGCCATCCCGGCGTGTTCGAATTGCGCTCTATCCTCAACCCTGCTCTTTTCTGAATGTGCAGATGGCAGTTTTTAAACCCACTTGAAACATAACTACTGGGCTCTTGAGAACAGAACATGTATATGCTGGGTACCCTCAGCCCTGCAGTTTCTGGATGGAGTTTGGGAGGGTTTGGAAGAATTTTGATACGTTTGTAAGAACAGAATCATCATTACGTACCTACCCCTATTCTGGCCATCATCCAGGATATACCAGATCATTCAGATCTAGCACTTAATGAGCATTTCTTTCTAGGGCCAGCTAATTCCAAAATTACGTTTTCCCCCTCCTTTTAATAATGGGATTTTTCAAAACCCTGCACCATCACGTATGGGAAGGAGATAATGGCCACTACTGAAGGCTTATCCCATCTTATCAAAGAGAGTGGCAGTTAATCTGATCATTCCTTTCAGGAGCCTCTTATTTCCCTCCTGAAGGGTATCTGCCAGATGTGGAGGGGAAAAAATTAAGATGGTGCTTGCAATGGTGTGGTCAAAGCCACCCCTTGTTATATTGTGTTGCACGTGTAAAGAACCAGGCATTGTGGTTGCCATTTTTTTTAAAATTATGCCCAGCAGACTCTCCGCCTACAATTGATTCCAACCCTGGTATTAACATTTGAAAGGAACAGTTGATATCAAAGCTCTTACTCTATATCTGAACTAGACCCAGATAAAATAGCAGGATACCTATCAGACTGAACCCTTGAGGAAGCCAGCTGATCACTCCAGGGAAGGAGCTCCCTTGAATTTTGTCAAAAGACTGAGCCAGGGGGAAGAGTCAAGTAGGGAATTAGCCCGGAATCATTGCATAGGCAGAGAGCAAGGTCTAGCCCTCCTTGAATGCCATTGAACTTTATCGAGTCTTGCCCAGGTGCAAACCACCTGCCTGAGAAGATTCCTGTGAAAGAGGCATAAGCAATAGAGTAACTAATTGAATTCTTCACGTGTGGATCTGGTTGTTTGCCTCAGACAAATTAGCAGCCAGGTGAATTGAAGGGACCGTGTTTCAAAACTTCAAAACTGCCATCCTAGATCTATTATATCTCTGTCTGTTTGCTTTTTGTGTGCTTTCCTCTGATACTGGTATCTCCTCCCTCTCTTCTTTCCCTTTCTTCTCCTTTTTCCTTTGCCTTGCCTCTCCCTTCTGCTTGTCTGTCTCTTTCTCTCTCTCTGTCTCTCAGATCTGAAAGATTTTCAGAACAATAAGCACAGATACTTGTTAGCCTCCGAGAATCAACGTCCTGGCCATTTTTCCACAGCATCCATGGGCTCGCTCACTGCATCTCCATCTTCCTGCTCTCTCAGTAGTCAGCTGGGCTTAACGGCCGTCTCCAGTATCCAAGAACGGATCATGTCCACGCCCGGAGGAGAGGAAGCCATTGAGCGTCTGAAGGTACGATGGCTGGAATTGTCAAATGCCCAAAGATACACATCTTGGCTTAGCCCAGAACCTCATCTGCCCAACATCTCTTAGAGTGCAGCACGAACGTGTCTCTTTAGAACAGAGTTTTCCATCCTTGGCAATTTGAAGAGGTGTAGCGTGCTGGCTGGGGAATTCTGGGAGTTGTAGTCCACGGTTGGAAAGCCTACTTTAGAAAATGGACCATTTGATACTTTCAGAAGTTACTGGGGAGGGCAGTTAATAATACGGTGAGAGCCAGTTTGTTGACATGGTTAGAAACCAGGTGACTGTGATCCCTAGTTCTCCCTTAAGCATGAAGCCAGCTGGGTGACCTTGGGCCAGTCCCTCTCTCTCAGCCCTGAGAAGGAAGCAAGAGCCAACCACTTTTCAAATTCTTGCCAAGAAAACCCGTCCAGGAATAATAATAATAATAATAATAATAATAATAATAATATAACCAGTGCAGGTGGTTCCAGTGGTACTGGGCACACTGGGTGCTGAACCTGGTCAGCTGCAGAAGGCCACCATACTGGGATCTGCTTGCATAATCCGCCGATACATCACACAGTCCTAAATGCTTGGGAAGTGTTTGACGAGTGATTTGTGATATGAAACGTAACCATAGTTATCTCGTTTGTTGTGTGCATTGTTGTTTTTTGTGTACTACAACAACAACAACAACAATAATAATAATAATTGGGTGCAGTCCAGAAACAACTGGAGCGCCACTGGAACACCATCAGTGGCATTGACAAATTCTGCCTTGCAGAAGGCAGCTTGACTGGAACAGCTTCCATCCTGCGGCAATATCCGTAACACCATCAAACATCCAGATTTTCCTGTCCCAGGTCCTTGGTAAGGACTCGATAGGTAGACAAAAATGCCAAACCCCAGCCTGAACATCTGGCTGGCTGTGCGATGAATAATAATAATAACAATAACAACAATAATAATTGTTTGGAAAAGCGGAAACCAAAGCCAACATCGGCTGAAGAACTGGCAGCTGTGATTTCACGTTGCTATTGATATGTAACAACAATAATAATGACACCTCATCAGAAAAAGAGGAAAAGCAGCCATCTTCCCAAAGCATGATATAAAGTCATTCTGCTAGCATTGCTCTTGAAAATAAATAACTAGGGGAAAAAGCAACCCAACAAACAGCAAAGTTTAAAACAAAAGTGGAAATAGCTTTGCGAAGGAGCTTAGCAACTTCTGATTATTTTTTTTTTAAAAAATCTTTCTTTGATGGAGACCCACATACACACCCTTCCTACTTAAAGGGAGTCCTCAGCATGGCCAACAGAATTAAAGAGAACCTCCCCCCCCCAAGTTAAAAAAGCGACCCTTAAAATTCCCGTATTTGTCCGATCTCTCTGGGAGTCATTGTTAAACCCGTCTGTAATGCAGGGGACCTGGAGGCCGCTCATTAAAATGTGTGGTGCACAAAATGCCCCACTCTCTGCAGACAATGCAGCCTTTGTGTGTGCTGAGCGGCTTCCAAAAGGCACAACAGTGGAGGATTTTTATCTTTTGGCCTTGCCAGAGCTTCCCTCTCCCATCCCACCCCGCCCCCATTCAGGCTTGTGAAGCAACAAGCTGGCTGGGTTGTGGATTTTGAATGCTGCTTTTTTGCACTTCGCTTCCCCCCTCCCCCATGAGAAACTTGGATGGGCTGGATGCATACAAAATTTAGGCATTTTTTAAAAAAAAGAAGCGAAAGGGGTGGAGGGCAAAAAAAAAAAAATAGAAAAAGTTCTGTTTTTTTCTCCAAGGCGTGTCTCTACCCTTAAGACCCCTACTTTGGCTCAAGGTGGCAGCTTCAGATTCTCCTTATTTGCAATTGTCTGTGATAGGCTTGCTGTTTTCATCAGTATTCACAGCGGCACCTCTGCTGCAGCCAGCTTTGAAATGCCATTAAAGCTCCCAGGCGGGTGAATGTGTGCAGAGCAGCATATTGTCTCCCATTCTGCGTCGCCCTTTTTTTTTTTTAAAACGGCTTTGAGTGACAAGAGAAGCAGCCCTGTTGACTGTCCTGCTCAAAAGAGAAATTGCAATTGCCAAAGAAGCAACTCTTTGTTCCATGGCTGATTGAAGATACAATCGTGGGGAAAAGCTTCAGCACTTTGAAGTATCACGAGGCTAATGTGTTTCTAGAAACCACGCTCTCTCCAAAAAAAGACACTTTTCCTGCGTCTTATACGTTATTGTGGCTCTTTACCTAACACTTAGCAAGGCAGAGATTCTCAGTTTGGTTAAAGCAGGGAAGAGAAAACAGAACAGAACAGAATTCCTTATTGGCCAAGCGTGATTGGATACACAAGGAACTTGTCTCAGTGTACATTAAGAAAAAATAAAGAATCATAAGATACAACTCTTAGTGATAGTCATAGGTTACTAATAAGCAATCAAATCATACTAGGAAACAAATAAAACAATATAAATTGTAAAGATACAAGCAACACAGTTATAGTCATAAGAGGGAAGAGATCGCTACTAAGAAGAGTAATAGTAACACAGTCTTGGTAAATAATTTGACAAGTGTTGTGGGAATTAGTTGTTTAGCAGAGGGATGGCATTCGTGGAAAAACAGAATGGCTGGTTGGACCAAAAAAAGAAATACCTCATACATGGAGGCTAGAGATAGTCAGAACTTCTTTCAGCAGTAAATCTGAAAGTCCTGAATTGTTGTCATACCAGACCTCCACCCCATCCTCCCGTAGCTGAAAGATGTTGGCCAACATTCTGTCTCAGATTCTAGATGGTAAGATGAATTGGAGAGATAACAAGTTATCAAGACTTTTCAACAAAGATGTCCAAAACGTTGGGCCAAATCTTGTGTAATTTTGGCACCAGGTAGGATTCAACTGCAGGTGTTTTTTTTTTTTTAGAGTTGGTAACCTGGTCAAAAGAACATTTAAAAATGGTTGGTTTCATAAATATGCATCTATTTTATGAGAGCAAGATACGGAATTTATAGCGCTTTAGATGAAAGAAAGTGGGAGAAAATATGGGTTGAAAATGGCAGAATCCGGTGCAAAATCAACAGCTTTACAGAAACGCTTAGGATTTCCAGGTTCCAGGGGAATCACTGTTCACTGACCACTCTGATTATTTGCTTTAATCTTTACATTTGGCTAGATATAAATTTGTTGTGCTGAGGAACGTAGAATGAAACCGGTATTCGGTCTCATTCTTCCATTCTCTTTTTTTCCAGGAATCTGAGAAAATCATTGCAGAGCTGAATGAAACCTGGGAGGAGAAATTGAGGAAGACCGAAGCAATCAGGATGGAGAGGTTAGTGCTCCCAAATCATCTTGATTATTACCTTAGAGCAGTGTTTCCCAGCATGGCTTGCTAGGGAATTCTGGGAGTTGAAGTCCACGCATTTTCAGGCTGCCCAGTTGAGAAATACTGCCTTAGAGGAGCAAGGCTGTCATAACTTCAAGGTGGAGTAGGATTCCACTGGGTGGTTTTTAAGTCCTGAGTTCCAAAGGCAAAAAAAAAGAGAGAGAGGTTGGAGTAAAATGTAGACAAAAATGTAGAATAAAAGGGTTATAATCCAGATAGAACTCTAATTCTGAAGAAATGGAGTGGCCAGTGTGAGATTCGAGAAGGGGAAGGGTTACCTCTGTGGATAGACCATTCAAAACAGTTAATAGAGCATTGAGAGAGAAAAGAAGAAATCATATTCAAATTAAATCAAATTAAATTCATGCAGATATATAAATATGAAATGAAGGTTCCCAGATACTTCTGCAAAAGAAAAGTTGACTTGGGTTTCTTTGGATGCTCTTAATAGCAATAGCCCTTACGACTTATATACTGCTTCACAGTGCTTTTACAACCCCCTCTAAGCAGTTTACAGAGCCAGCCTCTTGCCCCCAATAATCTGTGTCCCTATTTTACCAAATGGGGGAATGGAAGGATGGAATATTTCAGATGGATGGAAGGTTGAGCCAACCTTGAGCTAGTCAGGTTCAAACTCCTGGCTGTGGGAAGAATTAGCTTGCAATCTAACACTGTGCTACTATCGTTCTAATAAAAAAAACATGTTTTGTAAAAACTGGGAAAGTTTACAAATGTGTTAGTTCTAATTTATATCTCATTATATGAACTCTTCTTACTGTTTTTTTTTCTTTCTGTCCTGTGCATCTTCCTCAAATAAACTAAATCAAAGAAAAACTAAATTCCTCTCCCCCACTTCCACTGAAATTTAGAAATCGAATTTGAAGTGTGTTTTTCGAGGACTTCTTAACCACTTCTTGTCCATCTTCCATAGAGAAGCTCTCTTGGCTGAGATGGGCGTCGCCATCCGAGAAGATGGAGGCACCCTTGGCGTCTTCTCCCCAAAAAAGGTAAGTAGTGCTATAAAATGGTTTCAGGTCCCTTCTTTCAGGCAATCTGAGATCCCAACCACTGTTGTGGGGGGATCCAACAATCTGCTGCAGAAATGGCAGTGCTGTGATCGACCCGCTGCTTTTGTGATTCTGTGCTTTTTTTTTTGAAATACGGTTTTGAGATGCTTTCAGTTAAAAGGCAGTATCGATTAAAACAATTGTTTTAGAAGCGTTTGTGCTTTTCCGTAGGTTGGATATCAGACATTTATTTATTTGTCCCATTTATTACTATCTCGTTGTGGGGCTATTCTAGGGGGCTTGCAATAATGAACAGGAAGAAAAATGAAAGGCGTGTAAACAGAACAGAAGTTAAATAATAGAACAATAAAATAAGCAATGGCAAAGGAACACAGTAAAAATAAATACATCAGTATGATAACCAAAAAAGATGCCTGGGTGGAGAGCATGCGGGTTCTGAATTCAAATTATGCTGAACAGAGCTCTTCAGAAAATGCTCCCATGAGCCATTTCAAAGTGATTTTTCAACACCACGGTCGTAATTTTGGTAGCTTTGTGCCTCCCATTTGGGCCACACTCCAGCAGATACTGAGGTCTAAGATGAGATTCTGGACCCTTGCTGAAGCTTTCTGGCTGGGGAATTCTGGGAGTTGAAGTCCACACAGCTTAAGGTCGCCAAGGTTGAGAAAGATTGCAGCATAGTATGATTGTCTCATGGTCACCCTAAATGAAACCCTCTTTCCCCCTCTTTTTCTCATCGTCTGAATTTCCTTCTGTAGATCTTCTCTCAGAGACCATTAACTTTGTTTGATGACTCTTTTGATACCTTTGCAGTTGACCAGGTTTGTCTTTGTGCCGACATTGAGGCTTAAGCAGAGATTGCAGCTTGTGAAAGTAGCATGAGAAGGATAGCATCCTTCTTCTCCTTCTCCTTTACATCCATCCTGGTTAGCTACTACTTCCCTGTCTTTCATTGGCAATCTCTTGGGCGCAACAAGATCCAGAGACACTCTGAACAAATGGGGCTGTCTGGTAGCGTCTGTCCCTTTGTGTTTGTGGTGATATGCAGACAATAACACACACGAAGACACCTGCCTGTTGTGTCCCGATCAGTATACATTTCAGGGCCTCATGACATGTGAAGGAATGCAATGAACGTTCCTACTTTCTGGGCAAGATCTGTTTAAATCTTGTCTTTTAGATTTTATATGTGATGTCATATAGTATGCCTTATTTAGAATATTTGCACCAAGACAAATTCCTTTTCTGTCCAATCACACTTGGCCAATAAAGAATGCTATTCTATTCTATTCTGTTCTTTTAATTGTGATGCTTCCGACATGAAGCAAACAAACATTATTAATCTGTTCCTTTCACTCCTTGTGCTTTTGTAGCCTTTGTAACTAAGGAGAAACTGCCCTTAGTTTACAAGCTAGAGCTACCTGATGTGAATCTTCAGGGAAGGGCCTATTCCTGCTGCTATGCTAATATTTTGTTTTTCCTCTGTGTTTACTGGTACTCGTTGGCCAGATATTCACGCCAGGGCCTTGTGATTTGTTGGCTGGTTCCAGTGGGATGTTCTCACCAAAGAAGGTTGGTTGAGTGACTGTACAGGTAGTCCTTGACTTATGACCACAATTCCTGTTGTTAAATGAGACATTTGTGAAGTGAATTTTGCCCCCTTTTTACGACATTCCTTGCCACAGTTGCTAATTGAATCACTGCAGTTGCTAAGTTACTAACATGGTTGTTAAGTGAATCTGGGTTCCCGATTGACTTTTGCTTGAGAGAAGGTTGCAAAAGGGGATCATATGACCCCAGGACGCAGCAACGGTCATAAACATGAACCAGTTGTTAAGCGTCGTACCTGTGAAAAACAGTCAGTCTTCTCTTTTTTCTGTACTGTCGTAACTTTGAACTTACAAACTGTTCTAAGTTGAGGACTACCTGCAGTAGCTTTAGATCCCATTAGGAATGTTTGTAGCAAATAGATTCTTGAGACTTTCCAGCAAAGCTGCGATTTGAAGGCATGGGAGATCCCAGTAATCTGCAAGGTTGCTTTGTAGAAGTTGCTCAGTAGAAATTCCACAATTTGTTTTTCTGAGCCAAATCAGCTGAGAGCATTTTTCTTCAATTTAGCTATTTCCATACGAGATGAACTACACACTCCTAACTTTTTGATTCAGTGGTGAAAATGTCCAGTATTTTTTTTTAAAAAAATCATTTCAACCTGTCCAGTTCCTGCTCCCTTTTTGAAAAAGTAGATATTTCTCGCAGAAAGAGGGGAGAAAACAAAGAAATTGGTAGCTACTGAACCAAGGATAATCTGAAGAACCTGTTATTCCTGGCTGTCACTTACCAAACCTATTCCTTTAAAATAAATACATGTTAAAATAACTACCGTTTAGCCCACAGTGCCCCCAGTGTGAAAAGTTTTCAATATTTCTGTTCTTCCTGGGATGCGGTTCTCTTTCTCAGGGTTTTCAGTGCACTCTGACCTTGGTTTTCATGCCCCTGTTGGGATCTGATTCTGAGGGAGAGGTGGAACAGCTGACAGGGAGTGGATGTGTGGCTCCGGTGGCTGTGGAGGAAACTGGGGAAGGGCACAGGCCGGCTGGGCATTCAGAGGAAGACCCAGGCCCACCCCCTTTTCATCCTAGGGCATGCAGGGAGGAACGGAGAAGGGAGCAACGTGGGTTACGGGGGAGGAAAAGGCCCTGATTCCCTTAATTAGCTGCAGCTGGGAAAACAGGATAAAGAAGTTGTTTGCGCACAGCTCCTTGCTGGAAGCAGAACATGAATTATCTTTGTTTGTCACGTCTTATCTGAGTTCTGGCGTCCTCCCAACTGTGTGTGTTTTGTTATCTTTTGAAGTCTGCAATTCCTTATCCTGCCCTGTTGCGTTAATTGCTGCAGCAAGTGGTTTGTGTTGGTTTTTATTTATATTTTATATGTACTTTGGGTTCGGACTGAATTTCTTCTTCCCTTTAGAAACTGTTCTTGGGAGAGTTTTTTTTTTTCCAGCCGATGATAACTGGACATTGGGGGACAAGTTGGAGGTCTTAAAGGGACTTTACCTACTTTTGTGACTTTGTTGCTTTCGTGCCACGCCCCTTTGGGTCATCACATTGATGGTTTTCTTGCAGATGTTTCTTTACCAAACTAGGTAATATCATCAGTGCTACGTTATCAAGTTTGAGTAATGAAACGTCAGCAAGGAAGCCACCAAGCTCAGAGCGCACCGAGGACTCCCTCATTTCAACCCTGAGCCACGAATAGTCTCCTTTATTGGCGTTCTCTTCCTGCACTGCAATAAAATGGCATTCCTTCAAGAATTTTCTCCTGGGAGGGCCAAAGCAGCTTTGGATTTGGAAACTGCCAGCTCTTCTGTGAGAAGCCCCCCGTGGGGAAGAGGGCGTGTAATTTCAAAGTCTGCTGTGTTTATTTCAGACCCCTCATTTGGTGAACCTGAATGAGGACCCCCTGATGTCAGAGTGCCTGCTTTATTACATCAAAGATGGCATAACTAGGTAAGCGGCACAATCCGAATCCTTTCTGATCCCGTCTTGCGTTTGTGGCTTGGAGCGGAGAAGTTTTGCCTGTTTTTAAGAAGCTGTGACAATGCCTTTAGAAGTCCTCTTTTATTGGGCACAGGGTTGGTCAGGCGGATGCCGAACGGCGCCAAGACATCGTCCTGAGTGGAGCTCATATCAAAGAGGAGCACTGCATTTTCCGAAGCGAGAGGAATCCCAACAGCAGTGGTAAACAGGAGGCGGACCCTGGATATTTTAAATCAGGGGTTCCCAACCGCCGGGCTGTGGCCTTTTTTTAACCAGGCTGCGCGAGCGTCTGGCTGGTCGATGTGTCCCTGTGCGTGCAGCTCGATTTACACAAGCGGCGGATCAGCCATGCACCAGCCCGCTTCTTGCACAGCCCGGTTCCAAAAGGGCCAGGACCCTTGGAATTGGGGACCCCTGTTTTAAAATCCCTTAGCCAGCTTCCCCTGACTCTGTCCTCAGTATTATATGTTGGATCTCTCATCAGCAGTTCAGACACTGACTGGTGAGTGTTTTCTTCTTCCAGTGGTCGTTATCCTGGAACCGTGTGAATGCTCAGAGACCTACGTCAATGGCAAGAGAGTGATCCAGCCAGTCCAACTGCGTTCAGGTAAAAACGTTCATGAGCAAATGTGTCTTGAATGGCTGACTCATCTGGCTTCATTTTACGCTCAGGACATTATTTGACGAGCTCGATACCTGTGCTTCGCTATGAAACTATGTGATCGGGCTTAATTTTGGGGGAGGAAAATAAGGAGAGAAAAAAATTGTGCCTCCGCCTACCAGCATCCATCGGTATTCATCTGGCTAGCGTCCTGTCAGTGTGTGAGAGAGTTGAGGGCTCTTTGGAAACAGAAAGAGTATTCTCTGTGTGAGCAAGAAGGAGGCAGCAAGGAGCCTGGGCGTGGCTTAGCTCAACTGTTTTGTACTAAAGCTGCTTGGTGCTCTGAACCTGAAACTCCTCTGCTTGTGTTTTGCACTTGGAAGAGATTTCTTTCCAGGTGGGGAGGGGGAGTAGAACTCCTGAGCATCAGAGCGGGTTAATAATAATAATAAAGGAAATACTAATGGTCATTTCGAAAAATCCTTTCTTAGTGAGCCCCTAGAAGCCAAGAGGAGGAACATACGTGCCAAATTTTCAAGTTTGTAGGCTTTACAGTTCTGGAGGTTTTGTGATGATGCATGTGAGTGGTCTTTCGCCAGGTGTGGGTGGTGGGCTATCTGGTCCACAATTACTAGCCTTGGCTAGTCATTGGGAAGAGCTTTGAGGGTCTACCAAGCCTTTTCACAAATGGGCATTGAATTGAGGTCTTCCTGTATGTTGAGCAGAGTTTCTCAACCCTGGTGACTTGAAGGCCTCACATCTTCAAGTTGCCGAAGTTGAGAAATCCCCAAAGTCGACGACCATGTACTCTCCCATCCACCTCTTTTCCTTGCTCCCCCAATTACAATGGTTTCTCCCCTGGTGTTGATTGTCCTGGAAAGCGTCGTTGCCTGAGTTTGTCCTTCTCCCAAAAGGACCCTTGGCCAACCCTCTTTTGTTGCCCCTCCAGGAAATCGCATTATTATGGGGAAAAACCACGTCTTCCGCTTCAACCACCCCGAGCAGGCGAGGGCTGAAAGAGAGAAGACGCCCTCGGCTGAGACTCCCTCCGAACCAGTCGACTGGACTTTTGCCCAGAGGGAATTGCTGGAGAAACAAGGAATTGATATGAAGCAGGAGATGGAGAAAAGGTAAGGCAGAAACCCAGCCAGAAACCAAACCAAGGCCGCCATTATCCCCTGTGAAATGGAAGCAGAGCAATCCCTTTGAACTGGAACATCATTCACGCCATCTTCATAGCAACAGATAACATTCAAATTAACAGAGTTTGGAAGGGACTTTGGAGGTCTTCCAGTCCAACCCTCTGCTTGAGTAGGAGACCTTACACCAGGGGTCTCCAACCTTGGCCCCTGGAAGCCTGGTGGACTTCAACTCCCAGAATTCCACAGCTGGCTGTGGAACTCTGGGAGTTGAAGTCCGCCAGGCTTCCAGGAGCCAAGGTTGGAGACCCCTGCCTTACACCATTCCAGACAAATGGCCATCCGGCCTCTTCTTAAAAGCCTCCAGTGATGGAGCACCCACAACTCCCTGAGGCCAGTTGTTCCACAAGGTAATTGTTCTCACGGTCACGAATTTCTTCCTTAGTTCTAGGTTGTTTCTTTCCTTGATTAATTTTCCATAGATTACTTCTTGTCCTACCTTCCGGTGTTCTTTGTGGCACCCCCTTCAAATATTGGAATATCGCTGCAGGTCACCCCAGTTCCTTCTTATCTCTAGACTAGCCACACCTGGTTCCTTTTTAGCCAGATTATCTCTTCTCTGTCCTTTTGTGACGGTGCTTCGTTTGATAGAATTTTGTTCAGCCCTGAGATGGATTATGATTTATTAGCCAGTTTCATTCCTTCTGAACTACGTATTTGTGCTGTGAATACAACTCAAGCCGACAAAGTAAGTTCCTAAAAAACTGTATGCGTTGTTGGAGGAGTGATCTTAAGTCTAGAGCGGCCAAAAATCAGGAGGACTCTGGCGCACCTTTTCTAACTCCAATTATTTTCTAGGTAGTCCTCAACTTACAACCACGATTGAGCTCAAAATTTGTATTTGCAACTGTCTTTGACTATGAATTCTGTCTTACCTGCTTTGGCCAAAATGGTGCTTTGGGCTTCAAATAAATAATGAATGGCACATACTGACAAACAGTAATGCTGTCTTACCGGAACCTTGCCTCATTAGTTTTAGAAGAGTTTTGAATGCTTTCCTTCAAGAAATAAATGTACAGCTTTATTCCCATCTCTCCAAATGGTTCATCCCGGTCATTGATTTAGTCCTAGGTAATCCCCAAACCCGTTTTAGATCCTTTCTTAAGATAGTGTTCTGACCCAGCTCCCCAAAAACGACAAACCTTCTGAAGTTAACTCAGAGATTCCTTTATGAGGAATGGTGACAGCCCCGGTACAAAAGCTTCTCTCTCAGGCTAACGAATCTGTCTGTCAGGAAGATGAATAATCTGCCACACCTATTCATCTCTGCCCCCTGCCATGTATCCCCACAGCTAGGGTGGGCCTTCGCTAGCAGCAGTGGCTTTTCTGTCCCAAGGACTGGCCCATTGATTTCCACTGCTCTCCTCTCCTCTCCTCTGCCGTGCGTCAGGCACTGGGCCCAGCTGTTCCTCCTCTTCCAGGGGGTTGTTGACTCTCCATCTGAAGGCTGATGGACGGCCCACGCTCCACCTCTGCCCCTCTCTGCCAACTCCATTCCCTCTTCCCCCTCGGAGCTCTCACATTGCCTTGATGCTAACCCTGACTCCTCCTCCTCCTCTGATTCGGCTGCTAGAGGGGTTGCGACCGACAGGCCACAACAGATAGTCTGAACATGGGACCACCCATCATATTCTTAAGTATTCTTAGATTGGCTCTTCAGCAAAGAGATGCATCCGCTAGTTCTCAACATGCCATTGAGGCCAGTCCTGCCAAGCAAGGCTTCCATTCTTAAGCGAGTCAGCGCTCGCGTTTTGATCCTGTGACTGTGGAAACGCTGCCATGGCCATAAGCGCGAGGGCTGGTTGTAAGTCCCGTTTTTTTCCTCAGTGCCGCTGTGACTTGGAACGGTCGTTATACGAACGGCTGCAGTTCAAGGAGTCCCTAGTAAGCAGTTCTTGTATCTCTCTGCAGACTTCAAGAGATGGAGATTCTGTACAAGAAGGAGAAAGAAGAAGCGGACCTCTTACTGGAGCAGCAGAGGCTGGTAGGTGTCCCTGCCACGTACGTGGGCTAATTTTAAGAGAGATTTCTCTGCTTATTCCCAGAGCTAGTTGCCCTTTGGCTGTTAGTGTGCTATTCTGGTTTTACATTGTTATCAGACAACGTGCCGATCTCTCTCTCTCTCTCTGGTTCAACACCGAGTTAAGCTTCTTCAACAGACAGAATAAAAAAAGGTGTTGATCTGTTGTTTCTCTCCGCACCTCACACCCAATTCCAGACCTCTCTGAAATTACCTTGCCACCTCCTCCGAATGAGGGTGGAGATGGGTCTTACAAGTACTGACTGGGTCTCTCTGAGGAGAGGCGGCCCAGATCCGTTTGCCTGCCAGGCTTGGTCCCCCTCCGGGATCTCCAGAATGACGGCTGTGGGGGATGCATGCCTTTCATCTCTCTGTCTTTGTCCTGCCCTGCCTTGCATGGAGTCTGAATCCTTAGCAAGAGAAAGGATCGTGCATGAAGAAGGAGGGAGAATTTGGGGGGGGGGCTGGGGGCTGGCAGATCGAGCCTTCCTAGAGCTGGACTTCACACACAAAATTCCTCGCCTCCCACAAAGAAGGTGATGAAAGGAAACCTTGACCTTCCAGGGGTGTCAAACTCAACACCCGGGGACCATATCCATCCTGTGGTGGACTTAGACATGGCCTCTGTAGGGACGCCCTGAAAATAGATAAGGACTGGCCCCGCGATGCCTCTGCCAGCCAAAATGGAGCTCCATTTTCGCTGGCAGAGGGGTTGCAGGAGGCTGTCGCAGCTGAAAATTTCCTTTTCCCAGCCAGACAGTTGTTAAGAGAGTTTTGCCCCCAGTTTACAAGGCTTTCCTAGCCCCAGTTGTTAAGTGAAACAGTGCCGTTGTTAAGTTAGCAACAGGTTTGTTAAGTGACTCTGAAGAGGTGCAGTGGTTAGAATGCAATATTGCAGGCTGACTGCCCACTGCCAACAGGTCGAACCTGACCGGCTCAAAGTTGACTCAGCCTTCTGTCCTTCTAAGATCTGTCCAGGGAGGACCCAGATTGTTTGGGAGCAAGAGGCTGACTCGGTAAACCTCTTCGCGAGGGCTGGAAAACCCTGGGAAGCAGCATATAAGTCTTTAGTGCTATTGCTGTCCAGCTTCTCCATGGACTTGGCTTGTCAGAAGGTTGCAAAAGGGGATTGATTACATGATCCCAACCAGTGGTGGTATTCAAATAAAGCTGCCACCGGTTCGGTGGGCGTGGCTTGGTGGCCATGCTTTGCACGCCAAACACGCACTTTGCGCAGAGGCGTTCTAACTTGCCTCCTGAAAGCCTGCATGATGCTGGTTGCTGCAGCAGCTGCCGCGCGGTGCTATTCGGCATTGCACAAAGCAGCTGCGCTTTGAATTCTGGCCATAAAAGTGAGTATGAGAGCCTGGGCGGGCGGGTGAGCCAACCACAGAGCAGCAAAGAGAACCGGTTCGGTTTCCACTGCTCATTGCTGCTACCGGCTCTCCAGAACCGGCCAGAACCGGTCGAATGCCACCACTGATCCCAACACACTGCAACCGTTATAAATAAATGCAAGTCAGTTGCCAAGCATCTGAATTTTGAATTGTGAAAAATGGTCATCAGTCGCCTTTTTTGGGTGCCGTTGTAACTTTGAATAGTCACTAAACGAATGGTTATAAGCACTACCTCTAGTCTCTGGTTATCATTAGAAAGTGGTTCTTCCCTAGACCTTCCTCCTCCCCACTTTGAAAAGCCTCTAATTATCCTGTTTGCATAGTTTAGAAACATGGACCCTATCAAAGACCGTCCTTTTAACAAAAATGTGTCTGTAGCTCTTTATTTTTAACGTAACATTAAAAAAAGTACCTTACATATGCAGTAGTGCCAAAATACTTCAATGAGAGAGTTTTGTTCCAAACTTTCTTTCCATGAATGGAATAAAATTCATGGCAATGGAGAGTTTTCCTACATCACTGTTCTTTCAGCAGTATTTAGGGCCTCCCAGGCACTAGTTTCTGGCATTTTGGGAATGCTGTGCAGTATGGTTTAGGGAATAGTTGGTGGGGATATATAACTTCTTAAGTAATTAGGTCAATGTTATAGACTCCGAGCCCATATAAGTACACTTCCGATTAAATCTCAGGTGCATGATAGAATAATTCTCGAAATCTCTGGGGGAAATTAATTCAAAACTTGTTTGGAATGGGTATTTTTTAACCTCTTCACCAATTTCATTAATATAGAAGCATTTTATGTGGCTTAAAAAAAAGCATGAAGTTTGCAACAGGCAGGCATAACTTATGGGTCGGTTCATATGCATGAGAGTGAGATGTGAAGCGGTAGAAAACCTTAATAAGATTCCCTCCCCCCCCCCCCAAAAAAAAAAAAAAAAAGTCTTGGGCATTTTTAGGATGATCTGTAATAACCAAAAGGCATTTCTGCCTTTAAACCAAGAATCACTGGCAAATGGAAAGAACATGGGCAGCCTTATTTATTTTATTCTTGGCTGGCCAAAAAATTAAAATAAAGATTTTTGCGATGGTGTTTGTATTGTTTTCTTTGTCAGATTTATAACCCACTTTTTCTCCAGGTGGCATGTATAGCATTCTTTACCTCTGTGAAATAGAGGGGGTTGAGAGGGGGTTTGAGGGTGGATTTCAACTTAGGTTTACTCTGTCCAACATTTTAACCACCTGTTATGACACTTTCTAACCTTGATGCTAGTGGCTGCTTCTGAACTTTGGTTTCTCTCTGATTCTCTAACCCTTTTCTGGCTGCTTTTCTAGTCAACTGGACTGTCAGTCTGAATCCACGTGCACAGCACTTACTAACCCAGTGCTAACTCCACCTAACCTTGGCTGTCCGTCCGATCATTCTGCGGTGACTGTCGGGTACCACTCCTCGTGCAAAGAAGAATCTCTTTTTTTCCGCCCCCTTCTAATGAAATAACTTGGCGCCTGTAACTAGCCCCCCCCAAAAAAAGTTTGGCGGGTTTTACACATCGATAGCACGAAGTGTCTTACGTCCACCTCTCTACAGGTACTTGGTTTTGGCTCTTCTAAGAGTTTCATACGGATTGGATTTTGGAAAATGTCTTGGCATATTCTTGGAGGAGAATGAAAATCCCACCAAATTTAGATATGTCTGGAATTAAAGAAATCTACAGAAGACTGTTAGGGATAGTTTAAGACTCTAGTTAGATGTTCACTCCCTTCCTTTGTTCCTTTGCCTTTTCTTCCCTTCCCCGAATCATTTCTCCCTAATTTTGAGTTGTCTTTTTTTTTTCTTTTCTTTTTTTTCTTGTTCAGAATTTTTCTTCTTTTCTCCAAATTTTAATTTTGTTTATTTTGGGGCCACCTCTCGATTGTTTTTTTTCCCCAAAGGATGCAGACTCTGATAGTGGAGATGACTCGGACAAGCGGTCATGCGAGGAGAGCTGGCGGCTGATTACTTCCCTGAGAGAGAAACTGCCCCCCAGCAAGTTGCAAACCATTGTTAAAAAATGTGGCCTCCCCAGCAGTGGCAAGAAGCGCGAGCCCATCAAAATGTATCAGATCCCTCAGCGCCGACGCCTCAGCAAGGACTCCCGGTGGGTGACCGTTTCCGATCTCAAGATCCAGGCCGTGAAGGAGATCTGCTACGAGGTTGCCCTCAACGACTTCCGGCACACCCGGCAGGAGATCGAGGCCCTGGCCATCGTCAAGATGAAAGAACTCTGCACCCTGTATGGGAAGAAGGACCCCAACGAGCGTGACTCGTGGCGAGCCGTGGCCCGAGACGTTTGGGACACGGTGGGGGTGGGCGACGAGAAGATCGAGGACCTGCTGCTAAGCGGGAAAGGCATCGCTGACGTGGACGATCTGAAGGTCCACATTGACAAGCTGGAAGACATCCTCCACGAGGTGAAAAAGCAAAACAACCTGAAGGACGAGGAGATCAAGGTCCTCAGGAACAAGATGCTCAAAATGGAGAAGGTGCTGCCGCTCATGAGGTCCCAAGAGCTGAAAGGGCCAGCCGCCACGAAGCCGAAAGAGCCCCCCGGCCTGGGAGTCAGTGCAGAAGGAAATGTAAATGAGGACAGGAAGAGTGGCTCCGAGAAAGAAGTCCGGGTTTCCCAGTTAATGGAGGAAGACCCTGCCTTCAGGCGTGGGCGAATGCGCTGGATGAGGCAGGAACAAACCCGCTTCAAGAACCTGCAGCAGCAGGAGATCACCAAGCAGCTCCGCCGGCAGAACACGCCGCACCGCTTCATCCCACCGGAGAACCGCAAGCCCCGTTTTCCTTTCAAAAGCAACCCGACCCACCGGAACTCCTGGAGCCCGGGCACCCACATCATCATCACCGAGAACGAGGTCATCGAAGTGAGAATCCCCAAGGAGGAAGAGAAGGAGGCGGAGGAGACCCAAACCCTGCCTGCTAAAGCCACCGTCATGCTCCCCAAGGACCCTCCTCCACTTTGGAACAAGCCCGGGCTGCCCAAAGCCCCAGATCAGATCCAGATCAAGAGGCAACCCTTGAACCCGCAGCTCCAGCCTTGCCCCCTGCAGCCAAACCCTTCCACCCCAGGGCGCTGGAGAAGCCATTCCCTCAACGGCCAGCAGAGGGCTTTCCGGCACCAGTTGTCGGACTCCTCTGAGTCCTTGCCCTCCCAGGGCACAACCCAACCCCAAAATCTGCAATCCTTCCATCAGAGGCGCCACCTTCACCAGCACTGGCAATCTTACAGTGCCCACGGCAGCCTGGAGAGCCGAGCCAGACCGGCAGATCGGCTGAACCCCTGCAACCAGTTTGTGACTCCTCCGCGCATGAGGCGCCAGTTCTCCGCCCCAAACCTCAAAGCCAGCCGAGAAACCACAGTTTGATTCTCCCACCGGTGAAAGAGAGAGCTCTGCCCATCCTGACAGGGTGGGATTGGGATGGGGAGGCAAACAATTGGCCTCGGGCCTCAAAAGAGAGGAAGTTTGCCGACCGACATACAGAGCACAAGACCGCACATTTTCTACTTATCTGTCAACTGCCTGTGAAACATTTGGTGTTTTCTGTTTTATTTTTAGAATTGTGGAAATCTCTTACTTTGGCCTTGGGGCAAGGCCTCTGTGTTGGTTTGGGACCTGTCAGCGTATCATCGTTTTTAGGGGGTGGGAGAAACAATGAACACAAATATGGACTTTTTAACTCACATTTGTGTCGATCTTTGGACAATCAGCAAGGCTCGCCTGGAAAGCTT
The DNA here is from genome assembly GCA_033807585.1 of Hydrophis major. Classification (NCBI taxonomy): domain Eukaryota; kingdom Metazoa; phylum Chordata; class Lepidosauria; order Squamata; family Elapidae; genus Hydrophis; species Hydrophis major. The sequence goes on along the minus strand of CM066342.1, from coordinate 11,459,945 downwards.
CCCACTTCAATTGAGTATTTTATTTGGATTGTATTCCGACACCTCTTCGAAGCCTCGAAAGCCACCCCTAAAGTTTTGGAATTGGGGCAGATTATTAAGACAGGGCAGCTAATCCCTCTAAAGTTCTTGGGGAGGCGAGGGCGTGTTGTTCTATAGCCGTAATAGCGAACCTATGGCACGAGCCATTTGTGCAGGCACACGAGCCCCATGCAAACTTAACTCACTGTGCATGTGCGCGTCTCCTGGCTGATTTTTGGCTGATTTGAGGCCTTTTTTGCCCTGCAAGAGGCTTGAGGGAAGCCTCTGCAGGTTTTGCCGGTCGAAAAATAGGCCCGTTTTGTCACTTCCGGTATTTCTAGAAATACAGGAAGTGATGAAACGGGCCTATTTTTCATCCTGAAAAGCCTGCAGAGGCCTTCTTAAGCCTCTGGCAGGCCAAACAAGGCCTCAAATTGGCCGAAAATCAGCTGGGAGATGCAGTGCAGGTAGGGGGGGACGGTGGGGTGTGTGGGAATCGTGCGTGCATGCAGAGACAATTTTTGGCACAGGAGCCCAAAAAGGTTAGCCACCACTGTTCTGTAACATATAACAGAATAACTGAGTTGGAAGGGATCTTGGAGGTCTTCTAGTCTAACCCCCTGCTCAAGCAGGAGACCCTATTCCATTTCAGACAAGTCAAACAGAGCAGATTTTGCTGCTTTGGGATTCAACAGAAAGAGACCCAGATGTGACTGACCAGGAATCACATCTCCACAAGAACCTTTTGTGCTGATTGTGGGGCTCTGGTGGTTTCTTCCGAGAGTCCCATTGGGAGGATTAACAGGCAGTTTGATCATTTTCATCCACTTGCGCTCTTTTAAAGAGCTCTTTGCAAAAAACAGAGGCCTTCACATTCAGATGAGGGGAATGTACGTTGCCTGCAGGAAGGCACAATCCAAGGCAGGCAGAAATCTTCCTACTACAAAAAAAAAACCCACAAGCATTTGGGGTTGAGGTTCCAACCAGAAAGCTCCCGTCAGAGATTTCAAAAACATTCGCTTGGCGTGTGATTCTCCAGCGGGCTAAAACTCCCCCCTCTTTTTTTTTTTTTTTTAAAAAAGCATAGGTACATTAAAAAGTGCCTTTGATTTTCCAGCCTCTCTGGAGCCAAAATTTTTAGCTGTCGTTTTTTTTTTGTGCGCAGTTTTGTAACCAGAAGCACAATTTTGCTCTACACAAATGGAGCAAAGCGTTTTAGGTCCTGTGAAAAAAACAGAATTCTCTCATGTAGAATAGGATTTAGGGGTAATTATACCTGACGGAGTTCAATTCTTACAGGTTAATGGGGCGATTCACGAAAGAACGTGAGAGAATTAAAATTAAGCAAGTATAAAATTAAGCAAGTGTCTCTTGCTTAAGTGAATCCTATCCATCCCTATCAGAAGTGTAATAAGGAAGAGAATTTTGGATCTCTCAACCCAAGAAGCTTGAGATTGGTAGTGAAATTTTGGCAGCGGGAGTTGCTTGGGGGTCCTTGGTCTTTTACCCTGCTGCTTTCTAAGTATTATTTCAGTTTCCTTTCTCCTTGCCTCCTTTTTGAGTGATGCTTCCCTGGGGAGATTAACTGAGGAGATCTACCCAAGGTGTGAGTGTTATCCTGCTTGCTTCGCTGTGGACAAGTTGTCCCTGAGTGACGGACAATTGAAAGGTTTGCTTTAAAAGTTTTAAAAATGGGTTGGGGATGGAAGGCCAGCCATCTCTGCTTCCTTTGCACCTACAGTGTATAAGCTCATAAATTAGGCCACGTTAATTTTACTCAGACCTCTTCTCTACTGAGGGCCACAGGAGAGAGCTTCTAGTTGAATGTAGAATCACATAGCGCTGGAAGGGATGTTGGAGGTCTTTTAGTCTAACCTCCAAGGCTTATTAAAAAAAGGACCCTTTTTTAATGACAGTGATTTCAATGAAACAAGGGTTGAGTTGGGCAGTAGACAACAGTAAGAAGCTATAGCTGCCTTTTAATTTCTCCTTTCATTTTTCTTTCTTTCATCATCATTATCATCGTTATTTTAATTGGCCTTAATCAAAAAAATATGTCCAAGTTTGCGTTCCTCAAAATAGATTCTGCCAGATTCTTCTTCAGTCCCTACTGTGCCTTCTCCTTCTGATTGTTAAGCAATATAGATTATATAGGTAAATATATATGTATGTATATGTATATATAAGTATATATATTTTAATGCTCTAGTTAAGTTGCCTTTAAAATAATTTCTTGAAGCTTTTGAGCATGAACCTATTCGCAGTTACTGTAAAGGAGGAAATTGTTTCTTCCCAGTGAAGTGATGGAATCTGAAAAAAAAACCCTAGTCCATCTGTTGTTTTTTACGTGGTTTTGATGATTTTTTTTAAAACTACAAGCCTGCATTTTGTGAAAAGCAGATCCTGCTTGTGCTTTTTAACAAGTCATTTCAATAAATTACAAAAGATTTTTACGAAGCCTGTCATGTACCTTGGTTGGGGAGTCAAGCAGCAGCCTTTGGGAAACCCAAGGTGCTAATGTTGTTTTTGCTTTTTTTTTAAAAAACCAAAGTTAGTTTTTCTTCTCTTAATGCTGGCCTTTTGGAGGAATCTGATGGGAAAAGAGGGCCTAAGATTCAGGACCGAGTGAGATCCTTTCCTAGACCTTAAATGGCGAATCCCTCTGGTGTAATTAAAGCGAGCCTTGTGAACCTTTTGCCTGGGATGTAACTTAGTTTAAACTTTCACGGGCAGGAAAAAGGTGGGTGGTTTTTACATATCCCCCCCCCCCCCCCCCGCCAAAATGGCATCCTGGAATGAAGTGCAAATCGGTGGGTACGTTGCAAAAGACTTAAGTCAATTGAAATGATAACGTTCTGGGTTGCTGCTCTTTCTGGAATTCATATATTTTTATCGGTCAAAGGAGGGACTAAAACAATGAGATCCAGCCCAACTTTTGGGGGCATTTTAGTCACATCTCAGCCTTTTCAGTTGTTTTATCCAGCCTCCTTTGATATCTCTGCTCCTTGAAGTACAGGCACTTAACAACAGCTCATTTAGTGACCGTTCAAAGTTACAACGGCCCTGAAATAAAAAAGTGACTTAACGACCATTTTTCATAGCTGTGACCTTTGCGTCATGATGCAACCCCATGAGGATGGGATCAGAATTCAGATGCTTGGCAACTCGTTCATCCTTTTACGACCGGGTTACTGCTTTAATGACTCCAGCGATTGACTTAACAACTCTGTCCAGGAAAGTTGTAAAATGGAGGTCAAAACTCCCTTAACAAGTATCTCACTTAACGACCAAAACGTTGGGGTCCAATTTTTGGGGTCATAAGTTGAGAGGGCTATCTGTAATCTTAAATAAATTCATGAACTGAATTTATTTGCTAAAGAGCTCCTTTTCTTGGAGTCTCTGACTTATAATTGGGTGGGATGCTACCGGTTCTGCCTAGCTCTGACGAGCAGCAGACACTGAACCAGTTCTGTGTTTGCTGCTGTTTGGTCCACCCACCTGCCTGGACCCTTACCTGTCCTTTATTTCCTGCTTTTTCAACCTCAGCTGCTTTGCCCGGCACAGCTGAGGTTGAAAAAGCAGGAACGAAGAGGATTTTCGAACACTGCCCACCTGCGGGCAGCGCTTTTCAGCTATCTGGGTGGCAGAGCTTAAGGTTTTTTTAAACGCATATGTGCAGCAAAACATAGTCACCGAATCCGTAGTAACACCGGTTGAATTCCACCCCTGCCTGTAATGTCTCTTTGGTCGGTCTGGAGAAGCCCGGTGACTTGCTAGCGTAAACCATTGATTGTTGAATTAAGAAGAAATCCGTCGATCCTTTTCGTGGATCTAAATGCTGCCTTTGGGAGGGTCTCGGGGAAATTGCCTTCTTCTTAATCCTTCCCTTTCCACCATTTGGTTTTCCATTCCTTGGATCCATTTCTTCTCATCACGGATAAAAGAGCTGCACTCAAACATCTATGAAAATAGTTCTTCAGATTTCCTTATTTCTTAATAGTTGGTTTTTCTCCTTTTGTGACCTTCTGACAATCCAGCCAGCTCTCCATTACTGCATCGCTCAAGATGCTACACTCTCTCCCATGTCCTGCTTTAGTGCACAACCTTTGCATTGAGATTCACCCCAACCCCATCATGGCTTCTCCTGCACATGTTGAACACTTAGTCCCTTTCAGAGCAATGCTGGGTGTGCAAGAGCCTCATCTCAGAGAAAAGACTTGCTCCACAAGGCTCATTAACAATTGACGTAGCCATTGCTCGGTTCTGAGATCGAGAAACCTGCCTTTGCTGGATTGGTCTTCTCTGCCTCTTCCCACCTAAATCATCCTGTTTTAGCGGCCCCATAATCCCTTGTGGGGTGAAGTCTGGGCAACAGAATGGGACTGAGTGTTTACTGGCCAGATGCCCTTCCAGTTGCCAATGTGGAGTTATATTCAGCAGATCTATTCTCAACATGCCCAGAGAGAGAAATATCTGACCTTACCTAGGATCAAACTCACAGCCTCCTGATTGTGAGGCAAGCACTCCACCTCTAGGCCACCGCACCACTCTCTCTTCCCACCCAAATACCAATGGGATTTGTACCCTGGAGAAAGTCTTAAGGCTGGGTTGGCACCCAGCTCACCACATACCCTGGATTACAACGCCCCACCAGTCTTGAACACCATAAAAAGAATTTACTTCTTTCAATGTGCATCTGAAAGGGGAAAGGCCATTGCTTCTCCACGACCTTTGGCTGTTGCTAAGACCAAATGTATTTGCCATATTCCCAAATCTCTCACCTTTACTGAACTGGAGAAGAAATTCTCACAGGCCTGATTCATCCCCTACATCCAAAGCCTGTTGCTAATCTCTTGTGTATCAGCGTTTCAACTAACCAAATCCAAACCAATAAACTCCAAGACAAACAATCCCACAAAGTTCCATTTTATTAGAGTTGTCCTATTGGCACATCTGGGAAAACCTGAATTTGAGAGCCCCTTCCCAAAAGAGAAATCAAAAACCCATCCCAAACACCCATCAGTCCATCACATGTCCCAACCAAATCTTCGTCCCAAGTGGAGACATTCCTCCAGGCACTCCCCTCCAGGTGCAGGGCAACATGTCCTTGACTCTCTGAGAAAGGAATGTTGTTGTGTCTAATCTTCCACTTCTCTATGAAATCTCTCCCTTCCCAAATTCCCAGGTATTGAATGTGGCAGCCTCGAAGCTTCCAAGTAAAAAATGGCTTCCAAGGCTGACAATGTGGACACAGCAGCATCGTCCCGGTCTGTTTCTCACATTCTCCCTGGAGTGTTCTCCCTCTATGTTCCTCCTCCTCCCTTTTCTCCCCTCCCTTCCTCCTCTCTTCCCCCGACTTTTCCCTTGTCTCCTCCTACACAGTGTCTTCTTCTTCCCCTTCAGGACTACGAAAGCAAGCTCCAGGCTTTGCAGAAGCAGGTCGAGACGCGCTCCTTGGCTGCCGAGACTACGGAGGAAGAGGAAGAAGAAGAGGAAGAGGAGGGTGTGTTGAAAAATGGAGCCGGGCCGGGAGCCAACTCCTGCAGGAAAAGAAGGGGCATTTTATTTTTTGCAACGGGAGGCTTTGCAGCCATTCTTTTTCATTTTACGCCCGTTTCCCCCCTCCCCCGGATATTCCACTTATTTCTTTTCCCACAGGACATGGTGGCTGACTTGTCCGGTGAGACTTAGAAATTAGTATTATTGCAAGCCAAGGAGGTTACTGAATTTGTAAGGTGGAAGCGGTGGTGTCTTCTCCATCTTAGCCCTTATTTGATACTTTGGGCAGTTGGGGAAAAAACCTGCCCACTACTCGTGTTTTTAAAAACTAGGGAAACAAAGTTCATTTCTAATTTGCCCCCCCCCCAAAAAAAAAACTGAAGCCACCAAAAGCTTACCCTGTTTCCCTGAAAATACGACCTACCCTGTAAGTAAGCCCTAGCTTGATTTTTACACATGTGCCCAATATAAGCCCTACCCCCAAAAAATAAGCCCTAATTAAGATCCTGCCCACTCCAGATTGCATGGGTAAAAATGAAGCTAGGGTGGGGATGGGTGGAGGGTGGAGCTGCCCTACTACTTAGCTTTGGACGGTTGTAGCCAGGCCTCACACACCCTGACATCTGCCTTGCTGACCCATTTTTTCTGAAGCCGGCAAGGCTTTCCTGAAGGCCTCTGGAGCTGAGAACAAAGCTCAGGATCGATCCAGAGCTATTATCAGCCGCAGAGGCCTTCAGGAAAGCCTTGCCGGCCGCAGAAGTTCCTGAAGGCTTTTGACAGCCAAAAAGGAGGCCGGAAGCGATGTGCGCAAGTGAGGTTAGTCAGTGGAGGAAATCCCCCGAAAATAAGACCTGGTGCCTTTGTTTGGTGGCAAAAAAATATAAGACAAGGTCTTATTTTTTTTGGGGGGGGGGGGGAAACACAGTACAAAAGCAACAAGTTTTAAGCCACATGACCCTTCAAAATGCAGCTAGTCGAGGACTACCTGTATCTTCAGGCACCGTAGTGTCGTTATGTCCTACAAGGAACACTTCTTTGAGTTAATCCTAAGGCAGTGTTTTGTTTTTTTTCAACCTTGGCAACTTTGAGATAGGTGGACTTCAACTCCCAGAATTTCTCAGCTGGCCCTTACCCTAGAGGCCACCCTAGAGAAGACCTTTTCTTTAGTGTAAACCTTAGGAACTAACTTATGCGTCTTTTTTATTTGTTTGTTTGTTTGTTTATTTGTTTTCCAGTACCTTGGACACAGCATGAGTATGACCTTGCCCAATGGGCTTTCCGCAAATGGAAGTTCCACCAGTTTACCTCTTTAAGAGATCAGCTGTGGGGCAATGCAGTCTACCTGAAGGAAGGCAATGCCATTAGTGTGGAGCTGAAAAAGAAGGTAAGGGATTCTCGGAGGAAGGCCTTTCCATGACAAATCCACAAGGTCCAGCTGGATCAGCGTTTCTCCAGTTTCGCCGCTTGAAGACGGGTGGACTTCAACTCCCAGAATCCCCCAGCCAGCTTATATTCTGGGAGCTTGAAGTCCACGCATCTTAACTGGAGAAAAATCAAGCTGTTTGAACAAGGGAGCTTCTAGGTTTTAGGACTTTAGGCTAATTGGCAAAGCCCATCAGTGGCCATCAACCTTGAAGGCTTCCAAGAACCTCCATATGCTAGAGCAGTATATATTGCCACAATAGCACCAGTCGAGGACAAAAAGACACTTCGTTGTTTAGCTCCGCATCTACATCCACCTCTTATTTTTGTCCTTTCAGGTACAATTCCAGTTCGTTCTGTTGACCGACACGCTTTACTCTCCATTACCTCCGGAGCTGATGCCCATCGACTCAGACAAGCCCCGTGGCCATTGTCCCTTCCCTCGCACGGTGGTGGCAGTAGAAGTCCAGGATCTAAAGAACGGCGCTACTCACTACTGGTCCCTGGAAAAACTCAGGTGCGCAAGGACCGGCTTTGAACAAGCTGACGAGCCTTCCTAAAGCAGAGGTCTCCAACAGTGGCAACTTTCAAACTTGTGGACTTCACCTCCCAGAATTCCCCATTCAACTATGCTTGTTGGTTTTTTTTTTTGGTTTTTTTTCTCCGACTCCCTAGAGTGGAGAGATTGCAGAGGAAGGGATTACAAGAGAGGAAGCAGGCATCGAATTGAAGTCTAGCAAAGCTGTGAGGAACTCTGGGAGTTGAAGTCCACAAGTCTTAAAGTTGCCGAGGTTGGAGGCCCCTGCTTTAGGAGTCTCATCAGCCCTGTTTTTTTGTTTAAAAAAATGCTTCTATAGGCACCAGTCCAACCTCTGGTGATAGGCAGGAGGCCCGAAACCCCTTCACATAATTTAAATGGATCCAGGCCGTATCTCTTGACCCCTTGGCCATCTTCTGCTTTGTAGACAGAGGCTGGAGCTGATGAGGGAAATGTACGACCGAGCCGGAGAGATAGCCTCTGATGCCCAGGAAGAGAACGAGAGCACCCTGACGGGCAGCGATCCTTTCTACGACCGATTCCATTGGTTCAAGCTGGTTGGGAGGTAAGCGGAACCCAATTCCGTGCGGAAGAGATCGGCCTTGTGGGAATATCTCTGGCACGGCTGGTCTGAAGGGGTGGTATCGTTCTGTCATATCCCCTTCCTAGATAGATGCAAGATTGGGATAGGACTTTGTGCGGTCATCCGGTTGGTTGTCTTTTTTTTAGAACTTGGGAATGAGCCGAATTGGCCAATTTCTCCTCAAAAATTGACCTCTTGTCCCCTGAGTAGAAATTCAGTTTAGAAATGGCATTTCCTCGGATGTGAAAACATGGAAGATGCCATTCCATGGGAAATTTGACTTCTGAGCCTTCCTTCAGAAAAGAGCCAGAGGTTCAGATGAGGTCACTCTTGCCTCTGAGATCTGTTTCCGAAAGAAGAAAGATCCACGCTGAGAATCCAGGCATTGTTCCACTGAAAACCATCCCACAGTAGCAGAATGTTGTTAATTTGCTTTTTGTTTTCGAAAAAAAAAACCCTTTGCTTTGGTGTACACATGTATTTCCTCGGCTTGCTAGCAACCTGCGTATTAGTCTCCTATGAGAACGGAGTTTTGTATTTGGATTTGAGATGGATTTGAAATTCCATTTTAAAGTATGCCAATTAATATACATTTGAAATGACTGTTCTGACCCAGCCTCCCAAACACGACAAACCCTTTGAAGCTAAATCAATGATTCCTTTATTCAGAGCACCAACAGCCCCGGCAAAAAATGTTTCTCTCTCACCGCAGGCTAACAAGTCTATCCAGCAGGGAGATGAATAGCTGTGTGCCACACCTATTCATCTCTGCCCCCCTGCCTTTTATCACTAGGGTGGGGCTTTGCTAGCAGTGATGGCTCTTCTGTCCCGGGGACCAGCCCATAGATTTCCACTGCTCTCCTCTCCTCTGCTTTCTGCTCATCCTCAGTCAGGCACTGGACCAGGTTGTTCCTCCTCTTCCTCATCAGCCACCTCCAGTCCTGGGGACTGTTCTCTCCCTCTGAGGGCTGATGGACGGCTCAGGCTCCATCTCTGTCCCTTTCTCTGCCAGCTCCATTCCCCCTCGGAGCTCCCAGGTTGACCTGGCCCTGACTCCCACGCCTCTGATTCAGCTGGTGGCCGATAGACCACAACAGCGACAATAAAAGTGATCCTATTTACCAACCTGTTTCTATGTGCAGAGTTTCCCAGAATGGGTTGAAATATTTTGCTTCGACAGCTTAGGGGAAATGCTAAGTTTCTCTCGCCGGAAACCCTCTTCCGCGATTCGCACACAACTCCGTGTCAGAGAGTCTGCCTTTACTCCGCACTGTGCTTTGTCTCACGCCCTCTCTCTGCCCCCAACGCCACCTCCCAAAGCTTTGCCTTGAGAATGTTGTTTTCCGGTGTGCTGTGCGCTGGGTTCTGCCGGCCGCAGAGCCCCTTTCTTTTTTCTTTTTCCTTTCTTTCTCTCCTCCCCCCGCCTCCCTCCTCTTCCTCCTCCCTTGCCGCGTTAATCAAAGTGTTCCGTTGACCGATATCTCTAGCTCCCCCATTTTCCACGGCTGTGTGAATGAGCGCCTGGCTGACCGCACACCCTCCCCCACTTTCTCCACCGCCGATTCCGATATCACGGAGCTGGCCGACGAGCAGCAGGACGAGATGGCGGATTTCGACGACGAGGCCTTTGTGGACGACACGGGCTCTGACATCGGCACCGAGGAAGGATTGGACTGCTTCAGCGATGGTCATGACCCGTTTTACGACCGCTCCCCTTGGTTCATTTTGGTGGGAAGGTTGGTTGAGGTCGACCGTAAGAATGACCAGCAAGGACTGGCTATTTCTCCCCTCCCCCATCCCCAATGAACCGTGTGTCCTTCCTGTCAAAAGGAGCCGGTCCAGGCCGATTTCCCCCAACTTATTATTCCAGGACAATTTGATTTCCTTTCCATGAATTCCTAGCCTCCATAATACAGGTAGTCCTCGACCTACAACAGTTCACTTAGTGACTGATCAAAGTTACAACGGCAGTGAACAAAAAAAGGGACGTTCACACTTCGTGTTGCAGCATCCCCCCCATGGTCACGTGATCAAAATCCGGACGCTTGGCAACTGACTCGTATTTATGACATTTGCAGTGTCCCGGGGTCATGGATTCTGGTTTTGCCACCTTCTGACCAGCAAAGTCAATGAGGAAGCCAGATTTGCTTCAGAACAGTGTGACTCAATAGTGGGATTCAAAATATTTTTGCTATGGGTTCTGGGGGCGTTGCTTGGTGGGCATGGCAGGGGAAGGATACTGTAAAATCTCCATTCCCTCCCCACTCCAGAGGGAAGGTTTAGAGGTGGTCTTCAGCCGGTTCTGACCAGTTCTGGAGAACTGGTAGCAGAAATTTTGAGTCACTTGGAGAACCGTCCAATCCCACCTCTGACTGGCCCCGCCAACCCCATCTCTTCTCTGCCTCCCATGGAGTCCCAGCTAATCGCCTGGGTCTCCTTGGGTTGCCCTGCCCAGGACAACGGAGCTGGAAAGCAGGTTAGTGGAGTGGGGAGGGAAGGGGGATTTTTACAGTATCCTTCCCCTGCCACACCCACCAAGCCATTCCTATTTGAAGGGCAGCCATTGCTCTGGTCCTCCATAACATGGTTTGTGGTGGTGTTAATATGGCACCCGAAGAGATCCATCGTGGCTTTGCCTTACCAGTACAATTGTGGCTTCTTAGAAGCTCCCAGCTTAGCAGGATGGGAAAACCCAGCCATTCTGTCTTTTTACCCTTAGAAATGACCAAACAGGCCTATGGCATTGCAGGCCTCTTAAAAACCAGGAATATAAAAGTTGCATTTGGTTAAGCACCAGCGAGTTTGGGGATGGTGGCCAGAGTGCCCTACGTTTGGCTGTGACAACTTGCCACTCGAGGCAACCTGAGGAATACCCACCTTGTCCTCTTCCTGGCCCTGTTTGTTAAGCTAGAGCTTGTAAACCGTGCAGTGGTCCACATCTGGATGCTGGTTTGGCCTCCACTTTGCGGCTCAGAGGAAAAACGCCGGTCCTTGCAGTCAATTATTTTGGCACGCCGTGTGAAATTGATGTTTATTGGCTGGCGAAGGCATCCAAAACGGGGCCTTCGCCTCCACCTCGGCACGGATTACGTTTTCTAACCCATCCCAGACTTCCTTTGCGTTCTATTTGTTGCCTTGCCATCCTCCCTCTTTTTTTTAATTTCCATGTTAAACTTTTATTTTCTCATCTGACTTGGCTTTTTATGTGAAGATGCTGCTCTGTCTCTCACCCAGCCTTTGGGATCATCCTCATGCCTCCCCTTTTCTTTCAGTCTGCTGCTGCTGCCTTGAAAAAAAAACAATTTGCTTCCCTCTGAAATAAGCTTGCAAAAGGAGGCTGGAAAAAAAGGAAGACGATTTGTCTCCGTTTTGAATTGCCGCCATTTCAGTTTGTGTCTCCATTGTGTTGAAATTGCTAGTGTTCCCCCGCTTTTGTGTTGCACTCCACTGACATTTTATTGTTGTTGTTGTAGAATACACAGACCCATTGGTGCTTGTGTTTTGCATTGCTTTACCATCTCTTCATTTCAGGAAATTCCCATCGGTTGGGGGGAAAGATAAGGAGTGCTGGCAGAATAGATTAAAATGCCCATATAAAAGTTTCCCATATTTCTGGTCCACAATGTTTCTTTAATTAGTTAATTAGTTTAATTATTCATAGGTGCTTATATTTGGCCATTTGTGACATAGAGTCCCTATGTCTGTAGGCCCAGTCTATTGGGAGAGGCTGGGAGATGGAAAATACAATTTGAAATTAATGCCTTGTTTTATTCTGCTGCAAAGGCCAATTTTTTTTGGGGGGGGACATTTGGCAAAGCTAATTTGCACAAAAAAATGCAATAGTTCAACGGCTACTTACATGTGTAAGCTTTAATGTAAACTGTGCCGTAATAGGGTGTTTGTGCCTCTCAATGCAAAACACATAGCCTTTAAACCTTGTTATGGCTTCTCGATGTAAGCAACAATCTTGACGTTGCCACGAAAGATATAGTAACTGGTTAAAATATTAAAAAATATTCCGTTCAAAATTCATAGTGAAGAAGAGCTAAAATTTGACATGTGTTCAGTAATTGCCTTCCTCAGTTTTTCTTTTTAAGTTTTCGTGTCAGGTAAACAACTGAGAGTTGTCTGTGAGATGGGTTAAATCGTCGATGATTTGTTAAAAGGTTAGGAGGGGTCGTAGCTACGTTTTATTTCAAGCTTCCTAATGGATGAGTCGTTACTGTGTTTGTCCTCAGCCAGATGCCATCTCTACTCCAATCAAATCAAACGTAACTCTTGTTTTACAAATGATGGTCTAACTAACATTTGGTTTCCATCCTTCTTTTCCTTCAGGGCGTTTGTATACTTAAGCAATCTTCTCTATCCAGTCCCCCTCATCCACAGAGTGGCTGTTGTCAGCGAGAAGGGAGAAGTGCGTGGATTTCTGCGTGTGGCCGTCCAAGCTATCGCTGGTAAGTAGCAGCCAGGCCTTGACGAGAAGCTGAGGGTAGCTGTCGGTTTGTTCATGGCGTTGTTGGCTTTTTCATGGTTTGGGCCGGTAACAGAATTGTAACCTTTTAATGATTCAGGGACGCAGTGTCTCTGCGGCTAAGACGCTGAGCTTGTTGATCAGAAAAGTCGGCCGTTTGGAGGTTCGAATCCTTAGCGCCGCGGAACGGAGCGAGCTCCCGTTCCTTGTCCCAGCAGCTTCTGCCAACCTAGCAGTTTGAAAGCACGTAAAAAATATACAAGTAGAAAAATAGGGACCACCTTTGGTGGGAAGGGAACAGCGTTCCATGCACCTTCAGCGTTCAGTCCTGCTGACCACATGACCATGGAGACGTCTTCGGACAGTGCTGGCTCTTCTTCGGCTTTGTGACGGAGATGAGCAGCGCCCCCTAGAGCCGGAAACGACGAGCACGTAGATGCAAGGGGAACCTTTTTACCTTTACCGAAAGATTGAAGTTGGGATGTTTGAAAACTTGTTTCTCTAACTGCTGTATTTTGCCTCTTTCTTTGAAGGGTCCTTGGTGCCTTGGAGCTTGGTGGTTTTCTCACAGACGTTTCATGACCAAAGCAGGCGACATTATCACGACGTGCTCTGCACTGACAGGGTTACCTAGTTTGGTCATGAAACGTCTGCAGAGAAAACCACCAAACTCAGAGAGCACCAAGGATCCTGCAGTGCTACAAATATTCTCTCCTCCATTGGTTCTTTCTCTCTCTCTCTCTCTCTCTTTTTTTTTTTTTTCGATAGCTGACGAAGAGGCCCCTGATTACGGCTCTGGCGTTCGGCAGTCTGGCACAGCCAAGATCTCATTCGACAATGAGTATTTCGACAAGGTAACGTGTCTTCCTTAAGTGCACCTCTACAGTCTTGGTGTTCAAGGGGCAAAGAAGGGCTTGTAGAGGAAGAGAGCAAGGGAGGGCATCACCGGGCATCTCCCGTTGGTTTGTGGTTCTCCAGAGCAACTTTTCATCCGTGTCCATGACTCGTTCCGGATTGTCCTTGGAAGAACTGAGGATCGTGGAGGGACAAGGCCAGAGTGCGGAAGTCAATACGCCCCCTGAAGAAATCAACAGGATGAATGAGCTGGGTGAGTCGAGCAGAGCTCACTGCGTGCCGAAGATCTCTTCCCATTCTTTGAGCTCTGGCAGAGATTGGAGATGCATCAAATTAAGCTGGGACCGTGCTAGAACCAGACCTTAAAATATTTTGAGGGGGAGAGAAGCTTTATAGCCATAACAATAGCACTTAGAAGTATATACCACTTTATAATGCTTTCCAGCCCTCTCAAAGCAGTTTGCAGAGTCGGCCTCTTGCCCCCCAACAATTTTGGGTCCTCATTTTACCCACCTCGGAAGGATGGAAGGCTGAGTCAACCTGGAGCCTGGTGGGATTTGAACTGCCAAATTGCAGTAGGAGTAGCTTGCAGTACTGCACTCTAACCACTGCACCACCGAGGCTCACTATGATATAGAGGGGTTCCCAACATTTGCTTTTCCAGGGTTCTGTCAGCTTTGGAAACCATATTAGCACCAGAAGCTTCCACGCTGTCACATTCTTGAGCCTGGGAAATTGGGAGGGGGGATTTCATGGAGCGTATGTGGTTAGACATAATAGCGTTCTTCTTCTCAGTCCAGGTCATGTTATTTCTGCACCTGGGTGAGGGGGAAGTCTCAAGTTGGGACGGATTGTGATTGGGGCATGTGATGGAATGATGGGTGCAGGGAGTGGACTTGTATTTTTTTTAATCATTGAAGGAAAATTTGGAACTCTCCGATTCGGGTTTTCCCAGATGTGCCAGTATGACTTTTCCAATAAAATGGAACTCTGAGAAAATGCCTGTCTTCAGAGGTTTTGACTGGAGGTGTTCAGATGGCTGTTTGGATGCTATCAAGGCCACCTCTGGATCGGAAGCCGCTCTCAAAGCGATGGCCACAGCCACACTGGGCAAAGAACAGGCGGGACGCATCTTGCGATGCAACTTAACTCCGAGTGAAAACGCTTCAAGATGGTTGCCATCCTTTCCGAGATGGCGTTCCTTTTTTTAAAAAAAAAATATTTCTTTTTCCAGACCTGAAATCCAGCACCCTGTTGGATGGCAAGATGGCCATGGAAGGCTTTACTGAGGAGGTTGGGGACCACCTGAAACTGGGCAGTGTCTTTACCTTCCGTGTGACGGTGCTGCAGGCCAGCGGGATCCTCCCAGAATATGCAGATATCTTCTGCCAATTCAAGTAAGTCTAAGTAAGCTCCTAGTCCTCATGTTTGCACAAAGTCCAATCTTCTCTACTCCAACTCCCTGTTTAGACAGGATACCCTACACCACTTCAGACAAAGGGTTATCCAATCTCTTGTTAAAAACTTCCAGGGTTGGAGCATTCACAATTTCTGGAGGCCAGTTGTTCCACTGATTAAATGTTGTAATTTGTCAGGAAATTCCTCCTTAGTTCTAAATTGCTTCTCTCCTTGATGAGTTTCCACCCGTTGCTTCTTGTCCTGCCTTCTCAGGTGCTTTGGAGAATAGCAGTCTTCCAATATTTGATGGGCTTCCCCAAAGGAGTTGACCCCTTCTTCTTTGGGGATGCCCATCAAATATTGGAAGACTGCCATCCTGTCACCCCTCGTCCTTCTTTTCATGAAACTAGACTATATATAAAGTATATGATGTGGGAGATGGCAGGTATACAGGCTTAAGACCCTCATTGGGACTGGAACTGACACTGCTAATTGAGGCGATGATGGCATAATTCACCTTCACCTGATTTATTCTTGTTTTCCTAGCTTTCTCCACCGGCACGATGAAGCTTTCTCCACCGAACCTCTGAAAAATAACGGCCGAGGGACCCCGCTTGGATTTTATCATGTCCAAAATGTAAGCAATGAAGTGACCTTCTTGGAGGGATTCTTGGTGGCTTCTCAGAGATCAGAATTAGGATTAGAATTAGAATTCTTTTATTGGCCAAGTGTGATTTGTCTTGGTGCAAATGTTCTCGGTGTACTTAAAAGAAAAAGGTACATTTGCCAAGAATCATAAGATGCAACACTTAATAACAGTCCTAGGGTACAGTAAGCAATCCAATCATACTAGGAAACAGTCAATATAAATAGTAAGGATACAAGCGACAAAGTTACAGTCATACAGTCACAAGTGGGAGGGGATGGGCGATAAGGAGCGATGAGAAGATTAATAGTAATAGTAACGCAGACTTTGTAAATAGTTGGACAGTGTTGAGGGAATTAGTTGTTTAGCAGAGTGATGGCGTTTGGGGAAAAACTGTCCTTGTGTCTAGTTGTGGTGTGCAGTGCTTTATAGCGTCATTTTGAGGGAAGGAGTTGAAACACTTTATGTCCAGGATGTGAGGGGTCTGTAGATACTTTCCCAGCCCTCTTTTGGACTCGTGCAGGATGCAGGTCCTCCATGGAAGGCAGGTTGGTAGCCATTGGTTTTTCTGCAGTCCTAATTCCTCTCTGGAGTCTGCGTCTGTCCTGTTGGGTTGCAGAACCAAACCAGACAGTGATAGAGGTGCAGGTAACAGACTCAATCCTTCCTCTGTAGAACTGGATCAGCAGCTCCTTTGGCTCAGAATCACCTGCAAATGAAGTACTGGCAGCAACCTTTCTATTGCCAGATAGCCAAGCTAGCCATCTCTTCTCCTGCTGGCTGGCTGGAAGGTTACGGTTATTTTATTATTTTCAAAATCTTTTCTTGCTCAAAGTCAGACAGCTGTTTCGTTTCTTGGCAGATTTCCGTGGAAGTGACTGAATCCTTTGTCGAATACATCAAGACCAAACCCATTGTCTTTGAGGTCTTTGGACACTATCAGCTCCACCCGCTCCACCTGCAGGGACAGGAACTCAACAGGTACCTGGATAACAATACCCGTAGTCCTCAGCTTATGACCATTCACTGAGTGACCATTTGAAATACGACCATTTTCCCCACTGAAGGCCATGGCGGCATCTCCTGTGGTCATGGGATAGAAATCCAGACCCTTGGCAATCGGTTCATATTTATGATGGTCGCAGTATCCCAAGGTCACGTGGTCGCCTTTTGGTGGCCTTCTCACAAGCACAGTCAGTGGGGAAGCCAGATTTGCTTTGCAACCGGGTTGCCAAGTGATCAACTGCAGGGATTCATTCAGGAACTGTGGCAAGGGAGGCCATAAAATGGGGCAATATCCACTTAACCAATGTCTCAGTGAACAACTGAAATTTTGGGCTCAGTTGTGATCCTATCTGTACAAGGGGAACTGTCCATCCTCAGTGTGGTGCTGAATTAAAAGACTTCATTGCTGCTCCCTTTGTCTTTAAACATGCAGCAGTTGTGCTAAGAGCCTCTTTTCTCCGCAGCCCTCCACAGCCATCCCGGCGATATTTCCCTCCTCCCATGCCTCTCTCAAAGCCAGGTAAGAGCTGTTTTTCCTTGGAAATTGTCCCTTTTGAGTAGCAAAGAAATTGTCCCTTTTGAGTAGCAAAGTCTTGAGCACTCAGAATGGTTTAGGAGATCCGCAGGGAGTGGCAGAAGGTTGGGTGAAATCAGCTGGCGTCAAATCAGATAGAATAAGAATCACGCATGGATTGCTGGGACTTAGAATCATCGGAGTTAGGTGGCATCGAATGGAAAATAACAATAAAAATAGATTAGTACCGAAACATCTACAAGAAAACCGCCCAGTTCATTGAGCTCCAGGAACGCCACAAGTCCATTAGTCATTGGAATGAAAAGGAAGAGACAAACCTTACTAGTTATTTAGTAGTAATAGTAGTAGTCACAACAACTGGCTACATCTTGTGGGGATACCTTTAATATTACTAAACAACACCTGCCTCTCCTAAATCCTTGGGATGGACTCTGTAGCAGGACAAGAATGCCAAATCCTAAACATCTGGCTGACTGTGCAACCAACCTTGGTGGGCCAGCCTTTATCTGCCCAAGGGTTACCAGCTGTTTGTAAACTGAGAGGTCTTCTTGAGACCAGTTTCAAAGCAGACTTCCCAAAAAGTTGGAGGATGGGATGAAGAGCAACTACTATTCTTGTCATGACTGGAGATTGTGTCAGACTCCTGTGGATCAGTCCTTTTCTACTCACACGTGGCTCTCTTCTCAGTAACCATCCCATCACTCATCACATTTCCCCAAGCCCCTCTTGGTTGTCTTGGTTTAACTTTCAGTTGTGCATGTTGAATTTTTTGCATTCATTCCATTTTTATCCCCCATCTCCTCTCCCTCCCAACCCGACCTCCTTGCCCCTCTCTCATGCCTCTCTTTTCTCACCGCTGCCTCTTTGCCTGACGCCTTTCCTCCAACGTCCCCGTTGCTTCCTCCAGACCATGAGAGAAAAATTGAATTGGTCAAGTATCTCATGTCTGGCTATGTAAACGCGCCCGTGCTCGATGCCGTCTCCCAGCATGCCAACATGCTTGCGACGTCGGCCGTGGCAACGTTCCAAGACGATGCTGACCAGTCGCCTCCTTTTCTCTCTCTGCCTGTCCCCAGCTGTCAGGCCCAGCGGTTCCCCAAGCGAGATGGTCAGTAGCACAATCAATCTGCGATCCGTGTCGGAACACCCCTTAGGCTTCTTTCGCCAGGCACCTGGGGGTTCTCCTGACCCTTGTATTGCCACTTTCACCATGTGGTGGGCTGGGGCTTGACTTGAATCCAAAACCACGACTCTACATGCAAGCCCACGAGTTGAATCTATAGGTTATGGACATTCTAAGATTCTCTTAAGACGGGAAGAAAACCCTGCCGAATACTTTTGACCAAAACTGTCAGGATTCCTTGTGGATCCATGTTCCTATTTTGCTATGAAAACCATGTTCTGTCCATCCGTTATTCTGTCTCTTTTGTTCCTGAGATCCCTTTTTGTGTCTCTTCTTTTTAATAATAATAATAATAAACAATTTAATGAATTCTTGCTGGTTAACAAGTGACAAGGGGAAACTTGCCCCTCTTGTTATCATATTATAACATAGGGGTGCGATGGCTCAGTGGTTAAAGATGCTGAGCTTGTCAGTTGGAAAGCTGACAGCCCAGGTTTGAGACCTGAGCACCACATGACGGGGTGAGCTCCCATTCCTTGCTCCAGCTCCTGCCCACCTAGCAGTTCAAAAACATGCAAACGCAAGCAGACAAATAGGTAGGAGTTCAATGGGAAGGTAAAGCATTCCACGTGTCTTGTTGTGTAGCTATGCTAGCCACATGATCACAGAAAGAAATGTCTTTGAACAACACTGACTCCCTTGGCAAAGAAATGGCGATAAGCATTGTACCCTAGAATCGTAAACAACTGGACAGGGGAAATTTACCTTTATATTATAATGTAATATAGGGTGGAGCTGATGAGTCCTAACCCATCAGGGAAAGCATGCCAGAGATGTGTTTCTCAATCCTGTGGCCTCAACACTCATAAACCCCAGGCAGCATTAGGAGTATTTATATGTCATTTCCAGACTGCGTTTTCTTTTAATGTGTAAACCAGCCTTTTTCTCTTTCAGTCCCAGCCACCAAACTCAACACGATGAATAAACCTAGCTTGGGACAGAGCATGACCAAATACGATCTTCTGGTTTGGTTCGAGATCAGCGAACTGGAGCCGACAGGAGAGTGAGTTGGGTCTGATTGCCTTGCCCGGTAGGGGAGCTTGGTGACAGGAGCAGCCAGTGCTGCTTATCATTTGGGTTGAGTCCGCTGAAGCAGGAGGTCAGGATTCCAGCAGTTGCCCTAATTAAATCATGAGCCTCAAGCCAAGCTTCAAAAATTTCAAAGGATTTATTAGGAGCGAACATGTCGGCATGACCTGTATGAATTCTGAGACACGTAATATACCATCACCTATGACCCTGTTTTTCCCCCACCCCTCTGGGTGTGTCATAATTCATATTCTCCAATGAAACACGTTCATAGCTGAGAGTCATTAATCATGTTCTCCAATTAGGGATTTCCGAGGCAGAAATTCCGGTAGCTTAGTTACAAATCTTTGCAAGATAAGAATGGAATGCACTTTTGGTTTTAAATTGCTCCTTCCAATTGCTCCCCGCTCCCCTGTTTATGGCAACTCTAAAACCAGCATAGAAATGTATTATGAGTTGATATTCGGCTCCCCTCACTTCTTGAAGGTGACCTGAACCAAAAAAAAAAAAAGACAAATTGAGTGCGGGTATACAACTTAGAATTGCGAAACACACACACACACACACACAGGCTTGGTTGGATTTTTTGCATGGAACCTTGAGTTGACACGAGATCCTTTTGTTGAAGGAGCTTGGTGGATTTAAGCTGGAGCACGGAGAACTACACGCTACCACTGTCTAACGGACTGCCAAGGAGAAGACCTCCTTTCGTGCTGCAAACCCAGAGGAGCATTGCCATTCCAAAGCTGCCTTGCTAGAGCTATTTACTGTTGGGGTTCCAAGTTATAGCCCCATAGAAAGCAGAACTCTGAGGCAGACAGATTCCTCAAAGGACAGTTTTATTGGCGAGATCATATTGAGAAATAATTCTGAGTTGACACGAAGATCTTGGTATTTCCCAGCAAATAGTCCAGCTGTATTTGTCATTTTATCCGAGGAGGAAAAGAGTCGGGATGGAGGTAGCTGTGAGCTCTGGGGAATTAAACCTCTCTCTCATCTTGATTTGTCCCTCTCTCCCTTGCAGATACATCCCGGCCATTGTTGACCATACCGGAGGTCTCCCCTGCCAAGGGACATTTTTACTTCACCAGGTGGGTAGATGCTGAAATCCCCACAAAGGCTCCTTTGAATCCGGCTCGATTCTGGTGACTACATGAAGACTTGTTTTCCATTAGTTGGTTTTTTTTTTTTAATGAGTGGCAATAATGGTCAGAGAATTGCCATTTTCCTCCCTTTTTTATATTTTACTTCCCAATTCGCAGCCCGACCTATCATCCGGCTGTTACTAGCCGTCTCCTGACCTAGTTGTAATCAGACCACACCCTGCTGCCTTGAGGTCAGACGGGGACTATTTGAATGGTCTGTTTGAGCTGGGCTGTTTGAAATAAAAATTAAACGGTGATGCTTGGGGAATCTGCCAATAAACCTCATCTCGGTGAATTGGAGCTAATTCTCCCCTTTTTCTGGCCAGCACTGAAGTGAAACCATGCTTTTTGGCACCTGCATCTGGTGGGATTCAACCAGTGTAACAACTGGTTTGCTGAGCGCATGCACGCAGTGTTTTAAAAACCGCCATTTTCAGCTAAAACTGAAGCCCCGGGGACTGAAACCGCTAAGGCACAGCAATGTGCTAAGTGAATCAGTTGGGCTTCAAAAGAAGGAAATAAAGGACAGACTAGGGCGGGGACGACTGATCGCCGGAACTACCGGTGCCCACGAACCACTACGTACCGGCTGAATCCCACCACTGAGGCTTCCCCAGTCCTCTGCTGGTCCAGATGTCTTAGCGGTTTTAAGCCTTACATTTAAAGAGGCCGAATGCTAAGCAACAGAGCCAGTCTCTTTTTCACCACTGCAGGGAATACAGCGGAGGATCACCATTACCATCATCCACGAGAAAGGCAGTGAGCTCCACTGGAAAGATGTGCGAGAGTTGGTCGTGGGTAGGTATCCTCTGTTTCTAGACGGCTCCTTCTGCCTTCTCACTCTTCTTACACTCACTGCAGAGTGCCTGGACTGCTTTGCTGCCACATATATCTGGCCCAGGGAGTTTTTCAGGGAGGAGGGGCAAGGAGGATGGGTCTACGACAGTTTGCCATGGCCAACTTGCCACCACTGTCTTGCCACAGCCAGCTCGCTGCAGGACAAACTTGCTGTGGGACAAGAATTACACTGATATCAAATACTCAAATAGGATCCTGAAAGAAAGAGTGCCAAAGGCAGGCCAAAATAAAGTGTGAATGACAAAAATTAAAATCATTGTTAGAATTATTTTAAACTAGCTTGATACCCATGCTTCACTATAAAATTATGTGGTCGGGCTTAATTTTTGGGGAGGAAACTAAGGGAAAAAAAATCTGCCTCTGCCCACCAGCATCCATCAGTATTCATCTGGCTAGCGTCCTGTCAGTGTGTGAGAGAGCTGAGGGCTGTTTGGAAACTGAAGCAGTATTTGCTGTGTCAGCAAGGAGACAGCAAGGAGCCTGGGCGTGGCTTAGCTCAACTCTTCTGTACTAAAGTTGATTGTTGCTATGAAACTGAAACTCCTCTCCTCTGCTTGTGTTTTGCACTTGGAACGGATTTCTTTTCAGGTGGAGAGGGGGAGCAGAACTCCTTAGCATCAGAGCGTGTTAATAATAATAATATTGGAAATACTCTAAATACTCTGAGGGTCCTTTGGAAAAATCCTTTCTTAGTGAGTCCCTAGAAACCAAGAGGAACATATGTACCAAATTTTAAGTTTGTAGGCTTTATGGTTCTGGAGATGTTGTGACGATGGGTGAGTGACATTTCGCCTTTATATATATAGACAATGAACTTGAATTATTGAATTGTCCTGCAACAGGTTAAGTTGGCTACAGTGAATTGGCTGTGGGTGAGTTGTCCCAATCCAGATGATGATCCTTCACGGAAACTCAGGGTCCAACGGGGACCTTACTTCTGAAGTAGCAGATTGGGAGGATCTGTACCCAAGGTTGCTTTTTTGCAGGAAGGAACTTGCCATTCCACAAAGATTTGACTTGGCCTTTGGATTGATGAATGGCTTTGGGTGGGGAAATGCCCCAGCCTGGGCACATTCCCTCCCAAATCCTCCTGCAATTACACAGCTTTCTGACAGTGAATGTAAGATACGACCAGGCTGAGCCTGAGGGAGGGGTCAAACATGCCATCAGTCATGAATTCCTTTTGCGCCCTTGGAAGATCCAAGTCCAGCCCACCTTGAATTCCACCAACTCTTACTTATCTCCCTTTTGCTTGGACATTAGTAGTTCGGATTCTTGTAGAGAGCTTACGCTTGCCATAAATCTTTACCTCCACTTTGGACCTTCTGGCTTCCTTGGCGCTGGATGGTGAGTTTCCCTCGGTGGTTCTTCCCCGCGAAGTGACCCCGAATAAATCTGTGCTCTTTGGCCTCTGTTCTCTTCACAGGGCGCATCCGGAACAAAGCCGAAGTGGACGAAACGGCCGTGGACGCCGTCTTGTCTCTCAACATCATCTCCGCAAAGTACTTGAGAGTTTCCCACAGCTCCAACAGGTCAGACTAACATGGGAGCCCCAGCTAGGGTGGATTGCAGTTCCCATGCTCCCCAGACAGCCAGACTGAGGGGGATTCTGACCCACTTATGGGGCCCTGGGTAGGGATCGGCTCCTCCGTTCTCCGAGTAGGATAGTTTTCAAGCAGGTTTTAGACCTAGTAGGAAAGAAAAACGAGGTTGCGGCACTTAAGAATCCGCGACCACAAATCTAGACAAATAATGATATATGATTATAACCCACCACAAAGGGTTTTTTTTTTTTTTTTTGACCCCCCCCCCCCCTCCCCCTGGCTTCCATCCCCTTAGGTCGTGAAATAAATTCACCCTCTTTGTGATTTGCCCAGTTTCCAGCTCTTGCCCCCTGGCAGGAGAAGTTAGAAGTGGCAGAAACGTCTTCCTGAGTTCACATATACGATGCATGTCTCTCTCTCTGTGTGTGTTTTCAATGTCCCTGCATTTGTGTCTTTGGGTTGTCCTTTGGCCCGAAGTTTTGGTTATTCTCTGCTGCTTTCTTTTCTCGCTCGCCCGCCCGTGCTTGGGACAACCTAACCAACGCTTTCTGTATCTCCACAGGCTCTTCCTTGATAAGGATATGCCTAGGTATTTTCAAATTTGCTTCCTTGGCGCCCAACGCTCCTGGCCTAGTGCCCAACCTGTCCTTGTCCCCTTTTCCCTAATCCCAGTTTTGGCTGGCAGGCAGAGCTTTCATTCTCCCAACCCTTTGCTGCTTGCGCTGTGGCACCTCTCCTTGTGGGAGGGTGGCTTTCAAAGCTCCCCTTCACCCCGTTCTCAGAGGCCTGCCCAGCATATCTTGAGAATCTTAGGGGTGCTGCAAAAGGGACTTTTGGTGATCTAAGAAGTTTGGGCCAGCATCTGAATCTGCTAGCTAAGAAGCTTTTCTGTGAGTTCAAGGCTCGTGTTTGTGCTTAGCTTCTTTCTCCCCTCCTCCTCCTCCCCCCCCCCTTAATTTTTACTTGTTGCTCTTTTCCCAAATCCCATCCTCAAAAATCCAGAAATGGCATTCCTTTCCAGTGTGTCTTGACCCCCAGTTCCCAGTCTGTATCCAGTTACGTTTCTTTCTTGCTGATTTAATACCTTTGGCTTCTGTTGTGCTCAGTCTTTGGTTCTCACACGGTTGAAATATCATTTTCATGTCGTCCTCTCTTGTCTTTTCCACCCTGTCCCAGCAGGACAGGTCAGGAATTAAACATAACTTTGGGTTGAAATCAATTAAAAGGGGATTTCATTTGCTGCTGTGGTGTCTCAATCTGCCCTCCCCTCCTTTTTGCACCGTTCTTTCACTTCTTGCTCTCCTGTACAAAATTCACTCTCTTTGAACCCGGCAAAGCTGGTCTATCCAGATTTAGAAGAGCCTGAAAAAAAGCTTAGAATACCTGTAGGGCAGGGCTGGCCCACTCCGTTGCGTTTCCTTCAAGAGGTTTTGGTCGGTAAGCAAACCTTTAGAAATTTTAAACGAGCAGGGCCCCCTGAAGAAAACCAAAGCTGGGCCCTTCTTCCTTGTTTGCCCCTGGAAACGTAGCCACCATTCCCTCCGTTTCTCACTCTTAGTTCCAAATGGCAGTCATTCACCCTGACTTCTAAGCCAGGAACCGTGAGTTGATTTGATATGGTAAACACCCCCCCCCCCCCAATCATTGCAGAATTGAGGTTTGCAGTTAAGTGAGAAGAAGTCAGAGGATGTTGGTATGAAAACTCAAAAAGGGGATCTGCTTCCTTCCAAGATTGCTCTGAGCTTATCGGAGATGGTTGCCTAGCCATCTGATCCTAGCTGTTGATTATTTTTCCCTCCCCAGAACTTTCTACCGCTTTGAGGCTGTCTGGGACAGCTCCCTGCATAACTCCCTTCTTTTGAACCGGGTGACTCCCTACTCTGAGAAGATTTACATGACCCTCTCGGCTTACCTGGAGGTGAGGTTGCATCTTCTGGTCTCACAGCTTCAGTCTGACGGAAGGGCGGGAGGAGAAGCGGGAGTTCTCTAAATTAACAGGGACCCCTTTCTTTCAGTTGATAGGCCATTTTTTTTAAAATGTTTGCCTCATATCTGTGCAGCCCTAACTAATCCTTGGGCAGCGACAAAAAAACCCAAACTCACAGAATAAAATGAGCCAACTCAGCCAGAGGGACATAATAGCAGCAACCTGACCGAATTGCAGACAGAGATCTCTAACCCGGACTACAGAATTCCTAAGTGAAGCAAGGAATTTCAATTTCCTTTTTTATTTTTTAATTTAGAACTTCTAAAAATAACCAACAAGAAAATCACTGGCCAGAATTAGGCTCTTGTAAGTCCAGAGTATGGCACCGAGGGAGGCTTATTTCTCACCAAGATGACCATTTGTCAATGGTCTGGATCATTGCATGTGGTACCTCCCTCTTCCGTCGGCGAGAAACTAGGAAGCAAGTCGCTCAGGAAGAAGGGCCTGCGATCACTCTCTGATGTGCTAACTTTTTTTCCTGCGGGGAATCTCTTTGGGATTCAGTCGATAAATCCCTCCCTGCGTTGTGTAATCTCAAACTAGGAGTTAGGGACTTTAGGAACCTTTAAGACCAGTGAAATCAGTCCAACTTTGATATTTTTATGCTTATCCAGAATGCTGCTCATTTCTAATTTTTGTTTTCTACCTGAAAGCTCAAAACTAGCCAAGATTAAGACGTTTGTCTAATCACTTAATAGTCTGTAGTTCTAGAGCTCTGAGAAGTACATATTTGACTTTTTAGAGTATTATTTCCTAAGGGACCGATGTCATTCCTCTTCCTGTTAAGTGAGTTCATATGATTTTAAATGGAGGGGTAAATTCTGATCCAAACAAGATGTTCAGCCGTGGCAATTTTTTAAGACTTGTAGACGTCAGCGGCCCAGGCTGGGGAATTCTGGGAGTTGAAGTCTTCACCTTGCCAAAATTTGGAGCCCCATGATATAGAGAATAATAAGTCTGGAGCTAGAAGTATGTGTGTTCATTTCCACTTGTGTCAAAGAGAGCCGAAATGTTCGCTAGTATGTTGCCCATCATCAACGGGGCAAGTGATCCAGCTGTTTCTTCCCTTCCAGCTGGATCACTGCATCCAACCAGCCGTCATCACCAAGGACATCTGCATGGTCTTCTACTCGCGAGATGCTAAGATTTCGCCCCCCCGCTCACTGCGGAGTCTCTTTGGACGTGGCTACTCCAAGTCCCCAGATTCGTAAGTCAGATCATTCCCCTGCGGCACTCAAGGGCCATGAGACACATGGATTAAAGTTGGTGGGCAGGCTGGTTTGTGGATGGCCTAGTTGGCTGTCTCTCGCTGTCTCACGAACCTCCTCGTAAAATTTCAAAAGATTGCTTTGAGTTGGTTCTTGGAAATCTTCAAACAAGTGGCCAAAGCAGAGGACTCTGATTTCAGGATGACCGGGAATAAGTCAAATATTCCTTCCCTTGAGAACAAAGGAAAGCAGGTGTTCCTCTGTACATGATAAAAATATATATTTGTGACATGACAAATGTATGAGCCGTGGTGGCACAGTGGTTAGAGTGCAATACTGCAGGCTGCTTCTGTTGACTGCTGGCTGACTGCAATTTGGCAGTTTGAATCTTCCCCAGGCTCTCAAGGTTGACTCAGCCTTCCATCCTTCTGAGGTCAGTAAAATGAGGACCCAGATTGTTTGGGGGCAAGAGGCTGAATCTGTAAACTGCTTAGAGAGGACTGTGAAGGCCCTGTGAAGCGGTATATAAGTCTAAGTGCTATTCCTTCCTTCCTTCCTTCCTTCCTTCCTTCCTTCCTTCCTTCCTTCCCACCCTCCCAGTGGTTAGAATGCAGTAATGCAGGCTAATTCTGCCAACTGTTAACAGTTCAATCCTGACTGGCTGCAGGTTGACTCAGCCTTCCATCCTTCTGAGGTCAGTAAAATGAGGACCCAGATTGTTTGGGGGCAAGAGGCTGACTCTGTAAACTGCTTAGAGAGGACTGTGAAGGCCCTGTGAAGCGGTATATAAGTCTAAGTGCTATTGCTATTCCTTCCTTCCTTCCTTCCTTCCTTCCTTCCTTCCTTCCTTCCTTCCTTCCTTCCTTCCTTCCTTCCTTCCTTCCTTCCTTCCTTCCTTCCTTCCTTCCTTCCTTCCCACCCTCCCAGTGGTTAGAATGCAGTAATGCAGGCTAATTCTGCCAACTGTTAACAGTTCAATCCTGACTGGCTGCAGGTTGACTCAGCCTTCCGTCCTTCTGAGGTCAGTAAAATGAGGACCCAGATTGTTTGGGGGGCAAGAGGCTGACTCTGTAAACTGCTTAGAGAGGGCTGCAAAAGCACTATGAAGTGGTATATAAGTCTAAGGGCTATTGCTATGATGAATTAACTCTGACCTGGACCAATGTAATGATTCTTGAAGAGCTTCACCCTTTCCTGAGACTGCCTTGTTTTCGCAAATTATCGTTTTTTTTCCCCCCTGCCTCCCTCTTTGCAAGCAGCAACCGAATAACCGGGATCTACGAGTTGAGCTTGTGCAAAATGGCTGACACCGGAAGCCCAGGTCAGAAGACGCTCTTTTTTTTTTTTAATATGCCCCCCTACACACACACACAAAAAGAAAGAAACATTCCATCCTATTTTTCCTGAACTGGGTTGATTTGTGAATTTATCATATTTCTGTCTGTTGTCTCTGGAGATTCTCAGTCATCCAGGTCATGGTTATTATCCCGAAGGTGCTTTTCCAACGGGACTTCCTTTCTTTGGATCGACAGAGGTTCCCTCCTGATGCGTTGGAAACTGACTAGACCTGAATCCGGTTTGTACATTTCAGGAATGCAGAGGAGGAGGCGGAAAATCCTGGATACCTCCGTGGCCTACGTCCGGGGGGAAGAGAACCTGGCAGGGTGGAGACCCCGAGGAGACAGCCTGATCCTGGAGCACCAGTGGGAGCTGGAGAAGATGGAGCTGCTGCATGAGGTGGGGGCCCAAAAGAGCAGGAACAGGGAAGGAGAGCTGGGATCCCTTTCCTGTAGAAACCTCTCCCTGAGGCTGCCGACATTCTTCATTGTTCCAGTTCCTCTTTGTCTACAGAGATTCTCAGTCCTCTTGAGTTGTTCTTGTCCCAAAGGTGGTTTTGTTTTTGTTTTTGTTTTTTTATAAGAGGCTGCTGGACTTTCGGGTGTTTCTTTGAAGATGTTTCGCTTCTCATCCAAGACGTTTCTTCAGCTCGGACTGGATGGTGGGGAACGGGAGGATTTAAATTAATAAATCCTAGAAATCCATTATATAAATCCAAAAAAAAAAAAAGGATTTAAGTCAATACATCCTAAGGTAAAAGGTTCCCCTTGCACATCCATGCTCGTCGTTTCCGTCTGTAGGGGGCGCTGCTCATCTCCGTCACAAAGCCAAAGAGCCAGCGCTGTCCGAAGACGTCTCCGTGGTCTTGTGGCGCTGCTCCCTTCCCACCAAAGGGGTCCCCAGTCCACTTGCATTTTTACATGCTTCCAAACTGCTAGGTTGGCAGGAGCTGCTGAGACAAGGAACGGGAGCTCACTCCATTCCACGGCAGTGCTAGGGATTCAAACCACCGAACTTCCTGATGGACAACTCCGCATCTTAGCCAGCTGAGCCTCGAATAAATCCATAAATCTTTCCCTTGCCCACCATCCAGTCAGAGCTGGGGCGAGAAGCGAAACGTCTTCCAAGAAAAAGCAAAGAAAATCTAGCGGCCTCTTGGGGTGGGGGGTGGGGGGTGGGGGAAAACACCGTTGGAACCTGTTCCTCTTTCTGCCCCATGTCCTTTCTCGCTGGGTCCATTTTAGTCCCGTCAACCCAATGCTTGTCGTAGTTTGGAGGAGTGAGGTGGCCAGAGGAGGATATCCCAGTTTAGAAGTTTCTTCTCTTGCTGCCCAGGTGGAGAAGACGCGTCACTTCCTGCTGCTGCGCGAGAAGCTGGGCGACGGCCTCCCCAAGTCCCTGAGCGACTCGCTCTCCCACAGCCTGAGCAGCAGCACGCTCAGCAACTCTACCAGCATCTCCTCGCAGATCTCCTCCACCACCTTTGAGAGCGCCATCACCCCCAGCGAGAGCAGCGGCTACGACTCGACCGACATCGAGAGTCTAGTGGAGCGGGAGAAGGAGCTAGCGACCAAGGTACCCCGAGCCCAGGGGTCAGGGTTCCAAGGAATACGCCCTTAACAAACTGAACTCTGAGTCAGGCAGATGCCTCAAAGGTCAGTTTTATTGGACCTATCATATTGGCCCAGGCCGGTGAAAACCAACTCTGAGGGCTCCAGCGGTTTTCACCTAGTAAGTCAAAGTTTTCCCCTCTTCCCAAACAGACAGTCACATGGTCCAATCAGGGGGCTAGCCGTCCAGTTGCTTGGTACACTCCTCCTCTCTTCAGCCTCCTGTTGGAATGTCCTTGGTTCCCAGGGGAAAATATTTTGTTTTGGCTAAAAATCCCCCAGCTATCTTTTATTTCCCTCTCCCTAACCCTCATCTCCGCTGTGGCAACACTTGAAGCCTCAAAGATGGCCTCAGTCAGGCCAACTTCAGGTTTGACACCGGGGGTGTGTGTGTGTGTGGTGGTGTGGGTTTGCGAACCTGCCTTCTCCCTCAACCCCTCCCCCTCCCCCATGGGTGATCCCTAGATCTGTATTTCTCAGCCTTTGGCAACTTTTAAGATGCCTGGACTTCAACTCCCATAACTCTTTCCCCCCCCCCCACCCCCAAGCCAGCTTTCCTTTTGCCCACTTCTTCCACCCTAACACACACCTTTCCTTTCCAGTGCCTTCAGCTTCTTACTCATTCTTTCAACCGCGAATTCAACCAGGTCTACAACAGCATCAGTGATTGTAAGGTAAGCCAAACTCCTTAACTCCTGGGCAACACGAGCTTTTTCCCATCCAAGAGTTAACTGCCTAACTCTCCTTCTCCTTCCAGCTGTCCGACATCTCTCCAATCGGCCGGGATTCTTCGGTCTCCAGCTTCAGCAGCTCCACCCTTACCCCGTCCACCACCTGCCCCTCACTGTCGGATTCGAGGTACAACTCGGTGGATCAGAAGTGAGTGAAGCTGAGCTGACTCCTGTCCCTCGGCAGAGCCCGCAAATCTCTCTGGCCTGGGGAGAAATTAGCTCTCCCTCTCAGCCCCGTTCATCCGGATGGAGGCCTGCTTTTGGGAGTGGGAGGGAGGGTGCAATAGTTTCATCCAGATTTCAACAAAGCCGAATATTTGTAGCTCAGGGCTGAAATGAGGGATCCTTGGTCCCTTTCTGAGCTCGGTTTGCTTTCTTGCAGATGTTTCACCAGTGCTGATGGTATTAGTAAGGACTTCAGTTTGCTGTCAGTTTATATTTTGGTGGCTTGATTGGGTGGTCTTAAGTCAGTCTTTGGTTGGGCTTTTTACTGTTGGCTCTTTGGCAGTTTCTTTATTATTGAGAATGTGACATCAGACCAGCAGTCAAGTAAGCAATACCCCAGTCAAGAAACTGCCAAAGAATATAAACTGACAGCAAATCCACTCCATACTAGCACTGATGATGTTCCCTAGTTGGGTCATGAAACGCCTGCAAGAATCACAAAGAACCCCGCAGTCCTTTTCCCCCTCCGTCCCTTCTCCTCCCTTGTACAAACCTCCCTTCCTTCTAGTCCTGATGATGTTCCCGAGTTGGGTCACGAAACGTCTGCAAGAAAACCAGCAATCTCAGCCCCAAGGACCCCCTTAATCCAGGTTTATAAGGAGCCTAGATGACCTCAAAGGTCTCTCAAAATAACCTGGAGCCTTGATTGTTGTGGAGTTTCTTTATTTTTGGCTCGTGAACTGATCGTGAAACATTTGTGAACTAAGTCAGTATTTTCCTGCTTTGGCAGCGCCTGACTTTTGGACTGTTTCCTTTTCCTTTCTTTCTTTCTTTCTTCTTTCTTTCTTTCTTTCTTTCTTTCTTTCTTTCTTTCCCTTCCTTCCTTCCTTCCTTCCTTCCTTCCTTCCTTCCTTCCTTCCTTCCTTCCTTCCTTCCTTCCTTCCTTCCTTCCTTCCTTCCTTCTTCTTTCCTTCCTTCTTTCCTTCTTTCTTTCTTTCTTTCTTTCTTTCTTTCTTTCTTTCTTTCTTTCTTTCTTTCTTTCTTTCTTTCTTTTCTTTCTTTCTTTCTTTTTAAACCCAAGAACCCCCGAAGCAAATTCTCGGGCCTCTAGCCCTGGACTGGAGGCAGAACCATTCCAGCTGACACCCCCTGCTGAAGTTTCTTACTTGGCAAGGGCCGGGAAGAACGAGTTTTTGAACCTCGTTCCGGATATTGAGGAAATCCGAGCTGGGTAAGTATCTTCCTCAGAGGAAAGGAAGGTGTCATTCAACAACTGGGAGAAAAGCCAGCCCTCCCCCTTTTCTGAAGATGGGATGCTCCATCTCAGCCTCTGATTTCTAGCTTTTCCTCCCCCTGGGAAAAGGGGGAAGATTTTCCTGGTGCTCTTAACCAGTCGGACTCCCTACCCTGATGGGTCTGTTCCATGCCGGGCTCTGCTTCCAGGTCCGTGGTCTCCAAGAAAGGCTACCTTCACTTCAAGGAGCCACTCTCCCTTTCGTGGGCCAAACATTTTGTGGTGGTGCGACGCCCGTATGTCTTCATCTACAATAGCGACAAGGACCCCGTGGAAAGAGGGATCATCAACCTGTCCACGGCTCAGGTGGAATACAGCGAAGATCAGCAGGCCATGGTGAAGGTCAGTGGTGCAGAAAATAGAGGGAGGAAATAGATCAGAATAGAGCTGGAAGGGACCTTGGAGGTCTTCTAGTCCAACCCCCTGCTTAGACAGGGAGACCGATATTGTTTCAGACAGGTGGCTGTCTAATCTCTTTTTAAGATCCTCCAGTGATGAAGTACGCACAGCTTCTGGAGGCAAAGCTGTTCCACTGGTTAATTGTCCCCACTGTTAGGAAATTTCTCCTTAATTCCAGGTTTCTTCTTTCCTGGATTAGTTTCCATCCATTGTTTCTTGTCTCCTGCCTTCTGGTGCTTTGGAGAATAGCTTGAGTCTCTCTTTTGCGGGGCAGCCACTCAAATATTGGATGACTGCTCTCCTGTGCTATCCTCAGTCCTTCTTTTCTCTAGACTAAAGGTAAAAGGTTCCCCTCGCACATCCATGCTGGTCGTGTCCGGCTCCAGGGGGCAGTGTTCATCACTGTTACAAAGCCAAAGAGCTAGCCCTGTCCGAAGTCGTCTCCGGGGTCATGTGGCCGGCAAGACGGAAGGCGCACGGAGTGCTGTTCCCTTCCCAACAAAGGGGTCCCTATTTTTTCTACCTGCATTGTTTTTAACATGCTTTCGAACGGCTAGGTTGGCAGAAGCTGGGACCAGGAACGGGAGCTCGCTCCATTAGGTGGCGCTAGGGATTCGACCCGCTAAACTGCCAACCTTTCTGATTGACAAGCTCAGCATCTTCGCCGCTGAGCCACCGCGTCCCAAATCCTGCAACCGTTCTTCGTATGTTTTTGTCTCCAGCCCCTTCATGATCTTAGTTGCTCCTCTTTGCACTTTTTCCAAAAGGGTCAACATCCTTTTTTTTTTTTTTTAATGGAACGTGGTGACCAAAACTGGATGCAGTGTTGCTGGCGTGCCCCTTGCTAAGACTTTCTGAAGTGGTATTAAATACTTCGCGTGTTTTTGATTCTGCACCTCTCTATTTGTACCACCAAGGGTTTTATTAGCTTCTTTGGCTGCTGCTCCACAGGGCTGGCTCATGTTTAAACGATCACCTATTTGGTGCCAAATCCCACTGCGGTAGTTAGATGGCCTTCGAACTCTGTATAGATAGATCAAGAAGGATTCCCTTGAGGAGGAAAGGACCACGAGTTCTCCGAAACCCTGGCCAAGAATTTTCAAACCTTCACGATTTCTGTCGAGCTGGTTTTTGTTAACAAACATTCTGCTTTACAGAATCGTGGAGACTAGAAAAATTGCTTAAAAGGCTGGCCGTGGTTTTTTGTTTTTTTTGCCTTTTATTTAGACACCAAACACCTTTGCCGTCTGCACCAGACACCGTGGCGTCCTCCTCCAAGCCCTGAACGACAAAGACATGAGCGACTGGCTGTACGCCTTCAACCCCCTCCTTGCTGGCACGATACGGTAAGAGGGACACGCCGGGGATGTCAGATCTGGGGCCTCTTGGCCTGCAGACAGTAGCAGACAGGCCATCATAAACCTGGCTAAAAACCTGAAATGGCATAGCATGTGCCGACAGCCTCGTAAGGGAAAAGGGGCTGGTGGAAATTTCAGGTCTGCAAGGAAAACAAGTGGGCGTGTTTCTTTCCAGAGGAAGTGTTGCAAAATGGGTGAGAAGTGAGGGAATTGGTTAGAGAGGGGAAAAAAAGGGGATGTTCATGAGCAAAGAGGAAGTGGAAAAGCCGCCTCCCTGCTTGCAGATGATGAGGGGAGATCAGAGATGAGGAGTCTGGGAGCCTCTTTTAGACTAGAGAGTCTCACTTCAAGGCAGAAGCTTAGATGTCACCGGATGGTTCAGAGCATTTCGGAGCTCAACAGGCCTGCCACTCAGGCAGAGGAGCCTGCACTGTCAGCCCAGCACTATACATTTACAGCGGCTTTTCTCAGTGACAATGTGGCAGTGGGGAAGTGGAAAGTATCTCACATGTCCTATTGCACTGCAAGTTCTGCAGGGACCTCAGACTGACGTGCCACGTTTCCCCCCAAAATAAGACCCTGTTTTATGTTATCCTTTTTGCCATCAAAAAAGGCACCAAGTCTTAATTTGTGGGGAAGTCATCCACTGACTAACCTCACTTGCGTCCGTCGCCCCCGGCCTCCTTTTCGCTGTCAGAGGCCTGTCAGGAACTTCTTCTCCTGCAGCTGGCAAGGCTTTCCTGAAGGCCTCTGCAGCCCATAATTGAGCTCTGGATCGATCCTGAGCTTTATTACCAGCTCCAGAGGCCTTCAGGAAAGCCTGGCCAGCTGCAGAAGAAATGGGCCAGCAAGGCAGGTGTCGGGGTGTGCGAGGCCTGGCTACAACTGTCCAAAGGTAAGTAGTAAGGCAGCTCCACTACTACCCCATCCCCACCCTAGCTTAATTTTTACCCATGCACTCTGGAGTGGGCGGGGTCTTAATTAGGGCTTATTTTGGGCAGCATGTGTAAAAATCAAACTAGGACTTACTTTCCGGGTAGGTCATATTTTTGGGGGGAAACAGGATTTATTCTCCCTCTATTAGAGAGATTTCTAGACAGATCAGATAATTTTTACCTGAATCATCTTCAGGATTCAAATCCAGGGAATATGTACTTAATACTACATGTATTAACAGCGGCTAGAATTGTATTTGTACAATACCAGAGGAGCATAGAGATCCCTCCAGAAGAGAATGTAATTAAAAAAAAAAAATACTACAATGTGCAGTATTGGATAGATTAACACTTAAAATTAAAGACAGGGAAGACACTGAATACTTTTTAATATGGGATTCGTTCTATCAATGGTTATTGAGCAGAAACAGAAGTTAGATTTTTAAAAATATAAGGACTAACTTTGTCAGAATGGTTTACTGAATGGATAAGGAAGCACTCTTGTCACTATACGTTTATGATCAACGTTACGATGAGACATTATTGTTACTATGAGGACTACTAATGTTATGAATGCTATTGTTAATAGGAGGACAATTATTGCCCAAAACAACTATATCCAGACAACAGAGTGTTTTATCTAGAAATTGAATTTTTTTGCTCTTTCAAATTAAATAAATAAATAGATAAATAGATGGGCAGATAAATAAATAAATGAAAACCCAGCCTCTGCTCCTGCAGTAAACAAAATGAAAAAAAAGGAACTTCAATTCCCAGAATTCCCCAGACAACTGTCTGGGGAATCCTGGGAGTTGAAGTCTTCCAGGCTTAAAGTTGCCAAGGTTGGAGACCCCTGACCTAAAGAATCTTATTCCTATTGCTCCTTCGCTTCGCTACTTTCTGATCATTTTCGGAGAACATATTTACTTTAACCAGGGGTGGACTTCAAAACCGTTAGCAAAGAGTCCTCTGCCCGATTGCTGGGTGGGCGTGGCCTAACCCGCCTCCTGCACCACGCCCGGCAAAGATTCCCGCCTCTCCCAAATCCCCTTTTCCAGGCTGCATTTCTCTTCCCCGGCCTTAATTTTAGCTTCCCAGCAACAGGGAGAGTTGAAAAAAAAAAAAAAAAAAACTCAAGGAAGAGGATAAACTTAGGTTAGGAGAGAGACGCACACCTGTGTTGGTTGCGTTGTGTTCTGTCTCCACGCCCTTCTCACTCCGTTCCCTTGTCCTCTTTTTTTCTCCTTGGCAGGTCCAAACTCGCCCGAAGACTCTCTGGACAACTGAAGTACTGAAGGTCCCTTTGGGGAATTCTCCACGCAATTTTTATTTTCTCCCCAATCCATCTCTGGCTATAAGATAAAACCTCCCCTCTTGTTTTATTTTTTTATTTTTCTCTGTGATAACTTGAGTCGCTCCCTTCCCTTGTACGTAACCCCCTCCGTGGCTTAACTTGGCTCACTTTCAGCCCTTTCCCTCCATCCTCTCCTCTCTTGTCTCCCTCTCTCTTTCTCTCCCCTCCTTCCCCCCCCCTTTAAAAACAAAACAAAAACAAAAACAAAAACTATTCCAAAGTTTTTTTTTTCCCTTCCCTTTTCAAGTGTTGAAAACACTTATTAATCGCATGTGGCCAAACCGAAGACGAAGTGATGGGAGGGAAAGAAAAAAAAAAATGTGGTTAAGTGGGGAGAAAAACAGGGTGGAAAGGGGGTGTGTATGTGTGTTTCATATTTATATATGCACGACTTTTTTTTGTTTCCAAGAAAAAAAAAAAAACTTTCCTCCCCTCCTCCTCCTCCTCCTCTTCTCTTCTTCTCCTCCTCCTCCTCCTTCCTCCTCCTCTTCCTCTTCTTCCTCTTCTTCTTCTTCTTCTTCTTCTTCTTCTTCTTCTTCTTCTTCTTCTTCTTCTTCTTCTTCTTCTCCTCTTCTTCTCCTTCTCCTCCTCCTTCTCTTCTCCTCCTCCTCCTCCTCCTCCTCTCCTTCTCCTTCTCTCCTCCTCCTCCTCTTCTCCTCCTCCTCCTCCTCCTCCTCCTCCTCTTCTCTTCTTCTCCTTCCTCCTCCTTCCTCCTCCTCTTCCTCTTCTCTTCTTCTCCTTCCTCCTCCTCCTCCTCCTCCTCCTCCTATGTGGGCTCTTGCTTCCTCACCCCAAGTGATGTCTCTTGTTCTGCTTTCTTCTACGATGTGTTTGTCTCTGCCTGGATGTTGAGGATTTTATTTATTTTTATTTTATTTTATATGTTTTGGTCCGTCCAACTTTGATGGCTTGGAAATAACCAGGTCAGGAAGGGCTCCTCCCCTCCCCCAGCGTCGGTTGCCTGGCCCTTTGGATCTTGTTTTTTATTGATTTACTTTGGGATTTTACTCTTTGGGATCTCTGGTTCAGGAACTGGAAGGGAGGGTGGACGTATCCCGGCTTGGCTTAAACAATTCAGCCCTTCCTTCTCGGCCCTGGCGATGGCTGCCTGCAGCTTTTCACCCTTTGGGGCAGTTTCGGATGAGCAGGTTTCAGACCTTCAGGGTCTGGCTTGTGGGATCTGCCTCTGCCTTTGATTTCCCCAGCCACCCAAGTGGAAATCTTGCCTCCCTCCCAGAAGGATTTGAACCGGAAAAAAATAGGCAGAGGATTTCGGCTTCATGTAAGCGCCCTGTTTTTTTTTCCGCATGGGCAGAATCAACCGGGGGAAGGTGGGGAGCGGTGTTTGAAAAGGGGGTCAGATTCGTGAAAGGGGGGGGGGATTTTGCTGGCATTGGGGCTGAGGGGCAACACCGCTTTCTCCCTGCCCTCCACACCATCGAAGGATCATTTCTGTCCATTTTAGAAACATTCCTGCTTTAAGGCTCAGCTCCTCTCTCTCTCTCTCTCTCTCCCTTCCTTCCTCTCTCTCCCCTCTCTTTCTTTCCCTCCTCCTTCCCTCTTTCCCCCTCCCTATCTTTCCCCCCTCTCTCTCCTTTCTTCCCCCTCTCTCTTCTCCCTCTCCCCTTCCTCTTTCCCCCCTCCCTTTCTCTCCTCTCTCCCTCTAGAGCAGGGGTCTCCAACCTTGGCTCCTGGAAGCCTGGCGGACTTCAACTCCCAGAATTCCACAGCCAGCTTTGCTGGCTGTGGAATTCTGGGAGTTGAAGTCCGCCAGGCTTCCAGAAGCCAAGGTTGGAGACCCCTGCTCTAGAGTCAGGAAGGAAATTGAAAACAGGAGGGTGGGACATGCTGTTCTCTTCTCCACCTGTCTTCTCTGCCCCTGAGGTGGAAAGGTGGCCTACCCAGCACTCCACACACACACACACACACACATACACACCCGATTGTCTCCTGCGGGAGGGAGGCCTCTCTCCCTTGGGGGATTCCATAGTAGACATTCCTGTACCTCTTTTGCAGAACCTCCAAGAAATTCATGTTCGAATTGCAACCAGGCGGGTCTCGCGTGGCTAAATGCTCCCTTCTTACCAAGAAATCCAGCCAGCCTTCTTCCCCTTATCAGGGCATTCTTTCCATGGTGGAAGTGGATGCCCTCTTTCCTGGCCTTTTGCCTGCAGGCTGGCAAGGAAAAATGTGACCTCATGGGCTTTCTAAACTAGCATGCGCGCGCACACACACACACACCCAAAGGTTTGTGTGTGTGTCTCTCTCTCTCCTTTTGGTTTTTTAGCATCTCTGCAAAACTTGGGCCCACAAGGGCCCAGAGGGAGCCTTGGTAGTCACTGATCTGTCCAGAGAAAGGCAAAAATCTGATTTTCACACACACACACACACACACACAGGGGACCTGTTAAGGAAGTAAAATGGGACATACTTATGTATTTGGTTTGATTGCTTTGGGTTTATTGCACTAAAACGGAGTCTTAACAGTGGGACTCCCAACCTTATGAGATATTATTTCATCTCCTACCAGACACACTACTTAGCAGACACACAGACACACACACACACTGTAAGGCTGCTGGTTGGCGACATTTTGCAGTGGCTTTAATGATATGTGAATTTTTCTTTTTGGTGCATAAGAAGCCACTGTCACTCCAGCTTTGGGCTACACTATGGTGGAAGGAGTCTTGTCTGAAGCTGGAAAAGGAAACATTTTTTTGGCAATAGTGTGTCTATTACACTTCTGTAACTGTTTGTTGAGCTTGGAACAAAGCTGGTGGGAAAATTTGCTCTGGAAAAACCACTCCCTAAGTAACAAGGGAAGAATTATATAAATTATATAAACTATATGCTCTATAGGAGCATTAAGGAGTCAGAAAGGGCACCACCTCAGCTTGGGCCAATCTTTACGTGAGCAAGAGGTTCAGTGTAAATCTTAAAGCCGCCTTCTGTTGCTTAGTTTAGATGCTCCAGATTTGGCTGTGCGGCAGTTGATTTAAAATGGATGATGGGGAATTAAGATTATTTTCCTCCCCCTCTCCTTTGGAAG
This sequence comes from Hydrophis major, assembly GCA_033807585.1. Lineage (NCBI taxonomy): Eukaryota > Metazoa > Chordata > Lepidosauria > Squamata > Elapidae > Hydrophis > Hydrophis major. The sequence continues at coordinate 11,421,788 of CM066342.1, read as the reverse complement.
TCCTTAACCCATCCTAAAACTCAACCAGCCCTGCTTTCCTGCAAAGCAGAGAAAGAAACTCCTTCTCTTTGCTTCATTTTAGAAAAGAAATAAGCTAAATTTTGGCAGAAGCTGGATGTAGAAAGCTTTAAGCAGCCGATGCGGCCTAGAGCCAGCCAGCTCTTTGGGCCGGTCTCCGGAGCTGCTGGGCCGCTGCCACGGGCCAGCCAACCCTCTGTGCAGGCCCTGCAGCTCCAAGCAAGGACCGTTGGCATCATCTCCTCTGCAGAGTTTGCAAGTTAAATGGCAGGAGCTGAGAAGCCAAGACTATTACCCTGACTGCAATCTCGGAATCACCTGCTCCTTTCCTTCAGTCGGAGTCAGTTGATTTCACCCTTTTATTTCTTTATATCTTATCTGTCTTTGCAAACGAACAGCATACTTTTAATTCTTGTGCCCAGTGCCCTCCTTGGTCATTAAATGATGTTAAATTAGAAAGGGCTGCCAAGGAACCAAGCAAATTCCTAATGGTTCTTTTCCAAGCAAAGTTGTTTTCCTTTCTTCCGCTTTGTTCGTCTGATGCACTGTAGGAATTATTTAATTTGTATTTTTTTGTGTGCATGCGTAAAGGGACGTGTATTTGTGCTCGCTTTCCTTGTACATAAACCTCAACCTCCCATTGTTCTCCTCTCCCTCTTGTATGATCTGCCATGAATTAATCCTGTTGTCTGCCCAGGCATCACATGGTACAATATAAATTTCCCATTCTGCTCGCGTCGTTTTTGTTTTTAAATTATTATTTCTAACATGCTGCTCTTAAATAACAGGGGAATATTGGGGGAAAAAAATTAACTTCTGCTGCTTGAAAGGTTCTTTGAATGTATCCGAAACAGGACCTCAGTTTGTCCGGGGAAAAGAGTTCTCCGCTACCATTCCACCTGCCTGGCACTTTTTAGAAAAGGGTCAGGAACGTATTTCACCCTATGCTTCCTCACTAGCCCTGGGGAAAGGGGAGAAAAGACAGAGAGGAAAAATATTTTAATTTCTCTTGGCTCCAAAGGCCACTTTGGTGCGGGGTTCAAATCCATCCAGGCATGTCGGAAGACGACTGGCCGAAACGAAGGCTGGATTTTGAAAGCTTTACATTCTTCTCTGCTTCCCGGAGCATCGGTGGAACTTCAACCTGCTTGCAAGACCCAGCCTAATTCCTTATTTATTGATGACCTAAATCTGGGGCATCCAATTGTGGCCACTTTGAGACCCGTTGGACTGCAACTCCCAGAATTCCCCAGCCAACCATGGAATTCTGGGAGTTGCAGTCCAACAGGTCTTAAAAGTGGCCACAGTAGGATGTCCCTGACCCAAATCCTTTGTGCTTTGCAGTTTTCCTCTTAGGATCCACTCCCTTTGTATATTTGCAGATGTATTTTATTTTTTGTTTTTAACAAGGACCTGCCATTCCACTCACATACCCCCCCCTCCCCTTTCTTCCTGCCCAACTGAAGTGGCCTTTTGGACCAGATTCTCAATTTTTTTCTTTCTCATTTGGATCCAATCTCCTCCTGGTGGAAGGAATCCATTCCAGAACATGTTTTGACGTGAACGATTTGGTTTTCTACCTTTTTTTTTTTTTTTTGGTCCCAAACCGCACTCCGTCCCTTCCCTGGCAAACCCCATGTTTTATTTTGTAAATATATAACTGATAATGTTTGGAGCTTGGGTATACAAACTGTAAATAGACTTCATGTATTTGTACTAATTTGGAACCATTTTGCTGTATAGCCTTTAGGTGTGCAATACAGATACTCTTAATCTAAAACTCTTGTGTGTGGTAACTGCACCACTGAAATGTTAGTAAGCAAGGTGGAAAACAATAAAGATACAACTAGCGTATGAGCAAGGTGCGTGTTCATTTTGTATTGTCTTGTTTAGTTACAAAGGAATGGGTTTTTTTTCTTTTTCTTTTTGAATAAGATCCTTACAGGAAATTTCTCTATTGCAAGGGTCTTCAAGCTTGGCCAGTTTAAGACTTGTGGACTTCAACTCCCAGAATTCCTGAGCTAACATGGACTGGAGGAGGAATTCTGGGAGTTGAAGTCCACAAGGCTTAAAAGCTGTCAAGTTTGATATACAATATCTTCTATTTCCATTATCTACCCATCTACCTACCTACCTAATCTCTCTCTCTCTCTCTCTAATCCAAGGGTCTTCAAACTTGGCATGTTTAAGACTTGTGGGACTTCAACTCCTAGAATTCCCGAGCTAACAAGGACTGGAGGAGGAATTCTGGGAGTTGAAGTCCACAAGTCTTAAACATGCCAAGCTTGAAGAGCCCTGCTCTATTTTGGTTTCCAGCTGATTCAACCCTATGGAGCACCTTAGATTAGAAGACACCTTCAAGACAAATGGAGCAGGGCAGGAGGGGAACAAACACCAAAGGGGGCAAGCACCCTGTTGGTATGAGGTTTGTGCTACCCTGAATTTGGGCTGAAAAAAACAAGAGGGTAAATTTCTCTTTTTTTAAAATATTGTTTTTCACATTTTACAAATCTGGAACAGTAGTGACATCGTTATTACAGATACCAATCTCCTTTTTGCAATCTGAATTGAGGGTCCCTGTGGACCTCAAGGGGGAGAGCAGCCACGGAAGCCAGAATAAAGCAAAATCACTATTAAGTCCACAGAGGTTCTCAAAGTCCTCCAGGTCGTGGTTGACCCAAAGGGGCTTTTTTTGTTTTTCCCCACAAGAGGCCACTGGACTTCCTGGGTTTTTTTCCCTTTCTTTCAAGAAGTTTAGCTTCTCCAAGAGGCTTCTTCAGCTTTTAAGTCTCATTTCCTGCTTCCACCATACAATAAAAATGGATGCATGTTAAAATGAGCATAAATTTGAATGTGTCTGTAGGAAGAGACAAAACCCGGGATTATGCTGCTTTCAAAAAAGATGTTTTATGTTTTGTTTTCAAAAATCAATACAATTTTTAAAAAATGGATGGATGTTAGGTAACATATGGGTACTTAGATGCGGGTGGGCGAATAAGTAGGAATCAGTGGTGGGATTCACATTTTTTTTTACTACTGGTTCTGTGGGCGTGGCATGGGGAGGATATTTTGCCAAATCCCCCTTCCCTCCCCATCCCACTAACCTGCTTTCCAGCTCCGTTCTCCTGAGCAGGGCAACCCAAGGAGAGCCAGCCGATCAGCTGGGACTCGATGGGAGGCAGGGAAGACATGGGGTTTGTTCGGGGCCAGTCGGAGGTGGTTCTTTTGCCGGTTTCTCCAGAACTGGTCAGAACCAGTTTGAATACCCACACCTGGCTATGCAGATAGGGGAGAAAGGCTCATTTACTTCCCGCACTTTCTCAAGAGAAAGGCGACGGGGACACGAGACGATTTTCAGCAGGAATAGGGGGGAAGCGCTTCCCCCGACCCCCAATACGGGCCGATGAGCAAAGATTTCTCCCCCCCCCCGAGGCCACATGGCCCCCGTTAAAACCCCGGGCCAAAGCACCCAGCGACCGATTTCCCTCCCCCTCCCCGCTTCGTTTCTTTACGTGACGCGCATTGCAAAACCCCGAGTCTCTTTTCCGCATCCACCTTCATTCATTCCTCAATGGGCGGAGCGAGTTTCCCCGCCCCGACGGGGGAGGCGGCTCCAGCGAAGGATGGGCCGAAGGTGAGCCGATCCCGTGGCCGCCTTTTCCTCCTTTGCCTCGCCCAGTCTCCTTTCACACACACACCCCCGTGGGCAAAAGAGGGAGGGAGGCCGGCCTGCACCGCCTTTAAAAGGGCCGGTCCCCGACCGAAGGGAAGCCTCGCTCGCGAAGAGCAGCTTTTCTCCGCTCGCCCGCCTGCCGCCATCGCCATGGCCGAGTAAGTCGCGCTCACTTCGTAGGTGGGGAGGGGGCTGAGGAGGGGAAAAAAAAATACCCCCTCCCATCTCGCTGGACATGCGCAGAAACTCCGCCTTCGTGGGGTAAAAAAGGCGGAGTACAGCGCTCTGTATATGCCGATACCCTTGAGGCCGCGCAGGCGCTCGTGAGGCGCAAAGAACCGAGGGGGGAAAAACACGTCGAATCCTCGCCCTCCCCCCAAATTCTCTCAAAACCCCCTCAGTCGGACGCGAAAGGAAAAGGCGCTTCATGGCGGCGGGGGTTGTTATCCGTCCCCACATTACCCCACCCATCGAGAAAGAACCAGACAGAGCCAAGGATGCGGGTATTGTAGCGTCGTATTGGGTCTGGTAACCGGGTTCAGCCGCCCGGGGCGATGGACACGAGGCTGCGGCGCCCCCGAGCTGGCAGCGGCCTGAGGAGACTGAGGGAACGCGCCGAATTAGGGGGGGGGTGCGGTCCTCCTCGTTTTGCCTCCCGCTCCTGGGCAGCCGCTTGCTGGAGCAGGTGCCGTCTTCGCCTCAGATCTCTGAGGTGACCGGTGACTTCTTCAGTGACTCCACCTGCTTCGTTTCCCCCCCTTCAAGTGGGCTCCTTTGCCCCAGACCTTCGGAGGGTGAGCAGTGACTTTTCCCTCAGTGACTCAGCTTGCTTCGTTCCCCATTCTCTTTCTTCCTCACTTCACTTTTCTGTCGCATATCTTCCCTTCTTTCTTCTTCCTCACCCACCGATCCTTCCACGGATGCTCTGAGCCTGGTTTCAGTTGGGGTCCCCTTATATACCACGCCCCCCAACCTCCCCTCTCACCTGATAGGTGGGTTCCATTTGGGGCCCCTTTTATTGGCTCTCCCTCCAGCCTGTTTTTTCCCCCTGTCAGTTTCCCATTGGCTGACAAAGCCAAACTTCAAATATATCAGTCCCATGTTAAAAAAAAAAAAAAAAGAAGTGAGGCAGAAGCTGTCAAATTAATAAATTTACCTCAGGCCAATTTTTAACCTCCCCACAAGATTGCCATGATGGCCAAATATTGGTTTGGTTTTGATACTAAAGATAAACTCTGATTTGGCTGGGCTTGGGATGTGTGGCTTCTTCGGCCAGGATATATCATCAACCATGGTTTGGATAGGTTGGTGATGTGGCCTGCTCAGCAAACCTAGAATTGTTTGAATTGCCAGAATTGACAAGAACTGAGAGGAACTGAGAAGGAAGTTATTTTAGAGGAAACCCAAGTGACCTATGGCATTAGGGGATCCTAATCATTGGGTATAAAAATAGAATCTTAACTTTTTTATTACTTAAGAACATGATTGCAAGAACATGGTTTCAAACAGCCCCTTTTTTCACAGAGAACAATGAACCTGTGGAACTCATTGCCACAACACATTGCAATGGCTACTCCCTGGAATGGGTGGCCTCTGCTAATTTGCAAGTCAATTTTTCAACCAATCCACCCAGGGCCTCTGAATTAAATCAGTTTCAGATTTCCCTGAAAGGGAAAAAAGAAACTTCAAGCCGAGAAGCTAGGATTGGCCCAGGAGAGTTCCCTCACACAAAAATAATAATTTCTTGATTGTTCTGAACTCAGGCGAGTTTACACGCTGCAAATAATCTCCTTCACTTCTGCGGAAGTAAAAGAATTTCTGCCTGCAATTTTTCCCCTCATCACTTCCTTGATCTCTGCAGCTGATTTGGTTTAATTCTGGAGGGCTACATTACCACAGATTTCTTCCTTGGCACTTCAACTTGAGTGCCAGGGTGAAGACAGAAAGAGAGAGAGAGAGAGAAATAGGCTGGATTAAGAAATCCTATTTCCTTCCTGGTTTTTCTTTGAGGCAAGAGGCTGTTGCAACCAATCTCTGCCTTCTGGAAATGTGAGCATTTAGCAAAACCAACATGCAAACTTCCTGAGCTTCAGGGTATTCTTGTTTTTTTGTTTTTTTTTTGTATGCACTCCAACCTCTGATGAAACTTGATTGGTTTGACCTAGTGTGTTTTTTGCCCCCTTCCCCCTTGTTGCTTGTAAACCATGATCTGTGGTTTAGGGTGAGGTTCAAATTAGTGTGGGAAGCCTAAAATGAGAAGCAATGCTTGCAGTAGTGGCCAAAATTGTGGAAACCTTTTGGGAAAAGTGTCTTTTTGAGGTTTGATGGCTAATAATAACACCACTTTTTGGGGGGGGAAGCAGTACCATAAAATTATATATCAATGAAAGGACAATTTAATCAAGAATGTAATGCAACAAAGCTTGTTCAATTATCTGTATTCTATGCCATGTTATAGCCAAATAACCAGAAAAGGGAAGCACAACTTGCCTAGCTGATATTAGTTAGCTTTCCTTCATCTAATTGTAGCCAATGAGCACGAGTGTTTAGAGAGGTAATCTGTTTTTGGCAATGAGCCAATCAGATCACAGTAAGATTCGGTTATTGCTGTCATGTATTGAATATGAGAGCCAAGGGCATTTGTCAGTGTGTTATGTGATCGCTATCAAGTTGATTGTTTGGTTTTTTTGATGTTCTTCCATTTAGTGAGCTTGTAAACCCTAATAAAGTAATGGTGCAAGGAGCTGACTGGTTGCCCAGAAAGCGATGTGAAATAATATTATGAAGTGAATAAGGCTACAGTTATAAAGAAATTAGAAGAAAAATTGGTGGCAACTTAACCAAAGGTGGCATTTCTAAGTTTTTGAAGAGGTACAGCTGTGTGAAAAAGTCCTGCACACTTTCAGTTTTAATAGCAATAGCAATAGCACTTAGACTTATATACTGCTTTATAGTGCTTCACAGCCCTCTCTAAGAAGTTTACAGAGTCAGCCTCTTGCCGCCAACAATCTGGGTCCTCATTTGACCCACCTCGGAAGGATGGAAGGCTGAATCAACCTTGAGCCTGGTGGGATTCGAACTGCCAAATTGCAGTAGGAGTAGCTTGCAGTACTGCACTCTAACCACTGCGCCACCGAGGCTCCATTTAAACTGTATTTTCATGTTTAATCAACTTTTCACTCATATAGAAACCGCACAAAATTAGTACTTTGACGAAAATGTCTGTAGTTGGATTGAGATGCATAATTTTTATTAATATAACTAAAATCTTTTAAAGGTTCTGAGTGAGTTTATGTGCTAAAACAAACACATCTTGCATTTTTGAGAATATTAGGGTCGAAAGTAGCCAATTAGCAGCGAGCTTTGGCTGACCAAACAAAATGCACAGAAGCTAAATCTATGAGCCAATCAATGTTGTCATACTCTCTGATATAAATAGGCATGAAAAGCATCGAGAAATTTAATTTAGCTCTGGCTGTGGGCAAGGATGAAGGCCTTTGCTTTCACCAGTACTGAGCAGCGGCACCACATCATTGTGCTTCATGAAGAGGGTGTACAGAAGTAGCCAAGAGAGTGAAATGTCATCGCACCACAGTGAGCAGAGTGGTTGAAAAATACCAAATAACTGGTTCAGTTGATGACAGGCTCCGCTCTGGAAGACCAAGAAGTCGACAAAACGGCAAGATCGGGCTCTGCAACGCATTTCGATGGCTGACAGGAAGCTCACCTCATTTCAGATTACAAGAATTTGGGGTGAAATATATGATCTAAAAGTATGCACAAGCACAGTGCGTCGCAGACTGCTTGCCAGAGGGCTCAAAAGGTGCAGGGCTCGAAGTAAACCTGGGTATGCATCAACCTGTTTTCATAGTCATTGTAAGCATGCAAGAAAATTCACAATCCCCATCCAAACAGCACCAAATTGCAAAAAGCTTATGCTTTTCACTTAAAAACCACCAGTATTTATTCAAATGTAACAATATTTGCATAGCAGTTAGCATAAAATATCAAAATCAATGGCCTAGCCAAAAAATGTTGTAAACCATAAAGCGTGCAGGACTTTTTCACACAGCAGTCACCAGAAAACCACACTCGTAAAAGTAGGAAAAGGCGCACAACTGCAAGTGATGATAGAAGAATTAAGGGACTTTCTATGTGACAGAAAAAAATCATCTGGGTGTATACAAGATGAAATGGTGCAATGCAATGTGAAGTTGAGTGCAAGGACTGTTCGGTGCAGACTGCAGAAATTTGGCCTAAAATCTAGAATTCCACAAAAAAGCCACTTTTGTCTCTCAAAGGTTGAAAATTATCTTTCCATTGATATACAATTTTATGGTACTACTCCAAAAATATAATATATAATTGTAATATCCATACAGGATGGACTGATGTCTCCTCTTTGGGAGATAGACACCTTGCAGAAGGATAATTTATGAATAATTTACTACTGATTTTGGTTTTGCTACTTTTGTTTTCTTTGTGCTTACTTGCTTGGGTAAGCTAAGGACATTTCACAGGGTGCCTGCCACAGAAGGTGAGATCTCTCTTTTTGGAGCAAATTTGCCATTTAAACATTATTTTTCTACAATTTTTTTTTTTGCAGAGCTGATATTGCGTTGATTGGCCTGGCAGTCATGGGTCAGAATCTCATCCTCAATATGAATGATCATGGTTTTGTGGTGAGTAAACCTTGAGTTGCAAAGATTTGGTGCAGTTATTTGCAAGAGGCAGAAGCTGGACATCGCTCAGATCAGATGTTGTGATGTGGCTTCAATAACTTGTGATACATTCCTCCACGGGTTATTTTTTTATAAACATATTTTTCTTCAGTGTTAATTGTAGCCTTTTGATATTGATTTTAGGCATCTGATAGCATTGTTATGGCCAGATTAAAGAATATAAACTGTGAAAATCAATAATCCTCCTCCTATTGCCTTCATAATAAAGAGGATTCCATTTAAAAAAAACAAAGGAAATCTTTAAAAAAGAATTTCTCTCATTCTCTTGTCTTGGAAGAGTTATCTGTAAAATGTAACTTGACTCACTTCCTTGTGCTCTCTCCTAAATCAGTCATTCTGCAGTTGAGCCTGCAGTGTGATTGGGAAGCAGAGGGCACAAATCATGCAAAAAGTAATAATTTTGTTTCTGTGTAACTAACTCATAAATATAATTCAGCAAATGAGCAAAAAATATTCTTTGCCCTGAGGAAAGGGAAGATAGAAAAATGCAGTCAATCGTCCAGGAAAGATTTTCCTACCATGTTTCCCCCCAAATAAGACCCTGTCTTATATTTTTCCCCTCACCAAAAAGGCACCAGGTCTTATTTTTTTTGGGGGGGGGGGCGGATGTCATCCACTGACTAACCTCACTTGTGTGTGTCACCCCTGGCTTCCTTTTTGCTGTCAGAGGCCTTCAGGAACTTCTTCTATGGCCAGCAAGGCTTTCCTGAAGGCCTCTGCAGCCCATAACTGAGCTCTGGATCGATCCTGAGCTTTGTTATCATCTACAGAGGCCTTCAGGAAACCCTTGCCAGCTGCAGAAGAAATGGGCCGGCAAGGCAGGTTGTCGGGGTATGCAAGGCCTGGCTACAACCGTCCAACGTAGGGCAACTCCACTCCCCCATCCCCACCCTAGCTTAATTTTTACCCTTGCACTCTGGAGTGGGTGAGATCTTAATTAGGGCTTATTTTGGGGGTAGGGCTTATATTGGGCGCATGTGTAAAAAAATCAAGCTAGGACTTCTTATCGAGGTATGTCATATTTTCAGGGAAACAGGTTGTTGCAACAAGAAAGCCGGGAAAGGAAGCTTTTTAAATAATTGCATTTCTTAAGTTTTTCTTCTCCAATGTCTTTTTCCTTTCACTTACCCAGGTCTGTGCTTTTAACCGGACAGTCTCCAAGGTGGACGATTTCCTTGCAAACGAGGCCAAAGGCACCAAAGTGATTGGAGCTCACTCCTTAGAGGAAATGGTCTCCAAACTGAAGAAACCCCGTCGTGTCATGCTGCTGGTCAAGGCCGGAAGCGCCGTGGATGACTTCATCAACAAGCTGGTAAGGAAACCCCTCTGAGATACCAGCTGCCCCTTATCATGCTGCTATCGGCTTGATATACTTAGCAAATCAATAGGAACTACTTAGCAGTGACCCAACGAGGCCGTATGGACACCTTGGGATCAGAAATTACAAAATGTGGTGGGCGTATGTAGATGCGAAGAGATATTGGGTAAAAATACATGCATGGTTGGAAAAGATGATCAAGCAACATATAGACTTAAAACACGAAATATTTTTATTGGGGATGATCCCTGAAAGTTATAGTAAAGAAAAGGCCTATTTAATCATTCTATGTACTAACTGCAGTTAGAATAGTATTTGCTCCAAATTGGAAAAGTGAAAAGATGGCAATAGAAGAGGATGTGATCAGGAAAAATATTAGAATGTGCAGAACTGGGCACATTTAACACTGGCAATCAAAGAAAAGGAACAAACTGACGATATGGGAAATGTAAGAAAATAGAAAAAGAAGGAGCTAAATAAGATATGTGTTAGGATGTTAAAATAAGAATGCAATTATTGTTACGGAAAGGAATTTGTATTAATTAGAAATACTTTTGCACAAGATATTTGTACCCAAATGACACACTATTTGAATGAAAGATGGAATGTTTGTAAAATAAAATAATTTTTTTTTTTTTGATAATAATAATAAAAAGAAATAGTGGCTTTTTCTAATGTATTACAACTTCTCCCTATTCTCCTAATGCTGCTCCATTGCACAGGTGGTCCTCGACTTACGACCACAATTGACCCCCAAATTTCCGTTGCTAAGCGAGATATTTTAAAAGCGAGTTTTTCCCCATTTTAACAACCTGTCTTGCTGCAGTTCTTAAGCGAATTATGGCGGTCTTTAAGTGAGTCCCACAGTTGTTAAGCGAATCCGGCCTGTCAGGAGGTCACCAAAGGGGAATCACATGACTTGATCTTTTTAGCTGATCCAAAGGAATATCCTGCTTGTGTTTTCAGGTGCCGCTGCTTTCTCATGGGGATATCATCATCGATGGAGGAAATTCAGAGTACAGAGATACCACGGTAGGTGTTATGTTCCTGTTAGAATCTGTCTCTGAGGGAGAGGAGGAACAGCCGATAGGGAGTGGGAGTGTAGCTCCCGAGGTTGTGGAGGAAATTAGAGAAGGGACAGGCTGGCTGGGGAGTCAGAGGAAGAACCAGGCCCATCCCCTCTTCATCCTAGGGCATTCAGGGAGGAACAGATAAGGGAGAAAGGTGAATGGTGTGGTCTACAGGGGAGGAAAGGGCCTTGATCCCCTTCATGGGCTGCAGCTGTGAGGACTGTTTAAAAGGAGAAAGTGTGCATGGTCCGGTTCTGGAAGCAAAGCATGAAATAATTCCAGTCCTTCATTGCTTATCTGAGTTCTGGCGTCCTTCCCAGTGTCTGTATTTCGATATCTGTGGATGTCTTCAAGCCCTTATTCTGCTTTGTCTCACTCATTGCTTCAGTGTGGTTTGTGTTGTTTTTTTTCTCTTTATAATTTAAATATATTTTGAGTTTGAACGGAATTTCTTCTTTCTCGCAACTGTTTGTGGGGGAGTTTTTTTTTTCTCCAGTCAATGACAATTGGACCTTTGAAGCCGAGCTGAAGGAATTAAAGGGTCTTCACCTGTTTTTGTGACTTTGTTGCTTTTGTATCCCCCCACCCCACCGGGCCATCACAGCAGGTCTCCGCTAGCCAATTCTTCCATGGGTTTTGTGGTGGTAGTGGGGGAAGCTTCTCAGAAAGGATTCTGTGTTCTGGGATAGCCTCATTTGAAAAACATCTCAGATTGTTTAGAATCTTGCTTTTGCCTCTCTTGTTGGACAGCTTTGAGGCCCTGTTGGACCAGCCCACCTCCACTAAGCCAAGCTCAGGAAATTCAAAATACACTTGGCATTTCAGCTGCTATTTTTTTCTTTTTTTTCTTTTTCCTTTTTTAGAAAAGCCCAACAAACTTCCAGGGAGTTTGTTGGGAGATGAGCAGGATCTCGGCCCTCTTCCCCAGTTCAGAAAGGAAATTTATAAAGAGAAGCCACTGGACATTTTGCTTTGAAGACGTTTCGCTTCTCATCCAAGAACTCATCTTCAGTTCTGGACTTTTTTCGGGTTTTTCTTTGAAGACGTTTAGCTGAAGAAACTTCTTGGATGAGGAACGAAACACCTTCAAAGGAAAGCCAGAAAGTCCAGTGGCCTCTTGAAAAAGAAAACCTTTGGGACAACTATGACCCGCATGACTGGAGAATCTCCTTTTTCGTTGTTAGTTGCGAAGTTGTGTCCGACCCATTGCGACCCCATGGACAACGTTCCTTCAGGCCTTCCTGTCCTCTGCCATCTTCTGGAGTCCATTTAAGCTCACCTGCCAACTGTTTCAATGACCTCTTTTTTTCTAGGCAGGGGGTTGGACTAGAAGACCTCCAAGGTCCCTTCCAACTCTGTTATTCTATTCATTTTCTCTGCCCCCCTTTTTTCCTTCCCTTTTAGAGACGCTGCAAGGAACTCAAGGAAAAAGGCATCCTGTTTGTGGGGAGCGGTGTAAGTGGGGGTGAAGAAGGAGCCCGATACGGACCCTCTCTTATGCCAGGGGGAGCGAAAGAAGCCTGGTACGTATTTCAGATGGTTGTGATAACTTAAGATAAATCCTTTATCTTCAAGCTGCTGTCAATCTTCCCTGAGTCTTCACACCGCCCAGTTGGCAAGTCGGCATTCGGGACTCAGGAATGGTTGAAGATTTAAGGATGTGGGTTAATGCCAAACTTCCAACTAACCAACTCCAAACCAATAAACTCCAAGACAAGCATTTCCTCACAGTTCCATTTTATTAGAGTTATCCTGTTGGCACATCTGGGAAAACCTGAATTTGAGAGTCCCCTCCCAAAAGAGAAATCAAAAACCCATCCCATACACCCATCAGTCCATCACATGGCCCAATAAAATCTTTGTCCCAGCCGGAGACATCCCCACAATCATTCCCTTCCAGGTGCAGGGCAACTTGTCCTTGACTCTCTGAGAAAGGATTGTTGCTCAGTCTAATCTTCCACTCCTCTATGAAATCCCCCCTCGCAAATTCCCAGGCACTAACTAGCCTTTGAACTCTGGGGCTGGAAAAAGATTCCTGCAAGTCCCTTGGACTGCAAGGCCATCCAACTGGTCAGTCCTAGAGGAGGTCAATCTTGACTGCTTTTTAGAAGGCCGGATCCTGAAGATGAAAGTCAAAAGACTTTGGCCACCTCATTAGAAGGAAGGACTCCCCGGAGAAGAGCCGAATGCTGGGAATGATGGAGGGCAAAAGAAGAGGAAGAAGAAGGGGACGGCAGAGAAGGAGGGGGCTGGAGGGAGTCGCTGAAGCCGTCGGCATGAGCTTAAATAGACTCCGAAGGATGGTAGAGGACAGGAAGGCCTGGAGGAATGTGGTCCATGAGGGTCGCGACGGGTCAGACACGACTCAGCAACTAAGAACAACAAAATGTGACAGCCTCAAAGCTTCCAAGTAAAATATGGCTTCCAAGGCTGACAGCTGCTAGGAATTAGAGGCTGGCAGGAGTTGGGTTCATTTTTACTGGGTTCATTTTTACTAATATCTCTCCCTGCTTTCTTCCTTTGCAGGCCTCACATCAAGACAATATTTCAGAGCATCGCAGCCAAAGTCGGGACTGGGGAACCCTGTTGTGACTGGGTGAGTCTTTCCACTGCAGCGTTTCATAGTTTTATAACAGGGAGTCCTGTAAGACCACCATTGAGCCCATAATGTTTGTTGCTAAGTGGGGCAGTTTAGTGAGTTTTGCCCCATTTTAATCACATTTTTTTGCCACCATTATTAAGCCAATCACTGCAGTTGTTGTGTGAATCATGTCACTAAGCAAATATGGCTCCCAACCCTGCAATTGATGTTGCTTTGTTGAAAGCCGGCTGAAAAAGTCACTAATGTTGATCACACCACTCCAGAACTGTCATAAGTACATGCCGGTGTTGCCAAGGGGTTGGATTTTGATCATGTGACTATGGGGCTTCCGCAACAATGGTCCTCGGTGTGAAAAACGGCCCCCAAGTCACTTTTTTTTTTTCAGGGCGGTTGTGATTTTGAACGGACACTAAATGAATGGTTGTAAGTCAAGAACTACTTCTCCTGCCCTACAGCTGAAGAGGGCCTGACAGAAAAAGGAAAGGAATGAGGACAGCCAAATAAAAGACGTGTGGTCATTTCTGGAGCTTTGATGTCTCGTAAATTTTAGATGAAGCATTTGTGGGTGAAGGTCAGGCTAGGAATGGGAAGCCGCGTGGTCCTGCTTCCTTTAAAGCAGAACTTTTTCGAGCCACCGGGCTGCAGTGGTCATAATGCAGTACTGCAGGCTCCTTCTGCTGATTACCAGCTGGCTGGAATTTGGCAGATCGAATCCCACCAGGCTTCAGGTGGACTCAGCCTTCCCTCCTTCCGAGGTGGGTCAAATGAGGACCCAGATTATTGGAGGCAAGAAGCTGACTCTGTAAACTGCTTAGAGAGGGCTGTAAACCACTGTGAAGCGGTATATAAGTCTAAGTGCTATTGCTACTTCTGTTTTTTTCTCAGCTGGGTTGCATTTTTGCAAGATGGAGATAACGGTTGAAAAAGAGGGAAAGATTCAAGTTTGAGCACCAGCCCCACGCTGGTTGATCCACAGAGTCGATCCATTTCTTTAAACTTGCATCTTCCTCACGAGCAGGTCTTGAACCGGATGCAAACATTATGATGCCCTCTGATGTGGTTTCTTCTTCGTTGTGTCCAACAGGTGGGAGATGAAGGGGCTGGACATTTCGTGAAGATGGTACACAACGGGATTGAATACGGGGACATGCAGCTGATCTGCGAGGCTTACCACCTCATGAAAGACGTGCTGGCCATGGACCACGACGAGATGTCCAAGGTGAGTGGTCAGAGACGCAGCTGGGAATGGAGCAAGAAGTGGGTGGTAAGGTCTAAATGATTCGGAGAGATGGAGGCCATTCTGAAATGATGGACAGATAGGTAGTTTATGCCTTCTCAGGTGTGCCAAAGGGGAAACACAGTTTATTCTATGGCTGCACTAACAGAACCTTTGCAAATCTGAAAGTCCAGATCTTTCAGGCTGAGAACTTAAGGGGAACCTCTCTGAGCTGCTTTTTTCAGTCCATTTTGCAGCGGAGAGCTATGGCCTCGCTTATCTGACCATTCCCTAGGCGGCGTCTTCTCCCTCCCCCCGCTCCCCCTTCCCTGGTAGCAGAAAAGGAAGGAGGTCTAAATGGAAAGAAGGAGGGAAAGATAAATGGAGGAAGGGAAGGAAGATAAATGGAGAGAAGAATAAATGGAGGGGAAGAGGAATGAAGGAAGAAGAGGGAGAGAGAAGGGAGGGAGGGATGGAAGGAGAGAGGGAAGAGAAGGAGGGAAGGAAGAAGAGGAAGGAGAAGGAAAGAGGGAAGAAAGGAAAGACAGAAATATTGTACATGATCATAGACCAGCATGTAACAGAATAACAGAGTTGGAAAGAACCTTGGGGGTCTTCTTGTCCAATCCCTCAGCCCCATATTTCTACAATAGATTGATTGATCATGGCCACATCATGTCCTTAGATACCTCTTCTAAATTGGGCAATATACTTTCCATAAACTTACTGGTGATGGAAGGACATTTCCTTGGGCCCAGCAAATGCAAGAGTGACTCCCCCTTTAACCTCCTCTTTTTCCTCCAGGTGTTCCAGGAGTGGAATAAGACCGAGCTGGATTCCTTCCTGATCGAAATCACGGCTGACATCTTGAAATTCCGCGACACCGATGGCAAACACTTGCTTCCTAAAATCAGGGACAGCGCCGGGCAGAAAGGAACGGGAAAATGGACGGCGATTTCTGCTTTGGAATACGGCATGCCCGTTACTCTTATAGGTAACCTACCTTTTGCTGCATGCTTGCTATTTTGCAAATGTTAAGGAAATGAGATTTTTTCCTACAAAGGTTTAAATCTTCCTCTGATTAATCCCGTGTCCTTCTTTTCTTTTCGGGACACACCCAATTTTGGGGGAGATTTATTTATTTACTTTTTCCACCCCTCATTAAAATACTTCCAAAATTATTCTGGCCTTCTTGAGAAGGGTATGCTGCATTTTGGAGAGGCTGGGCTGCCAAACAGGTGAATTTATATTGGGTTTTTTTTTTTTTCCACCTGTTATCAGCATGACTTGCAAGTTCCTGAAAGACAGTGACTCATTTTTCATCAGCAAAGGAGCAGTTTGCTGGCATGGAGGAAATTAATGTGCCTGACAAGAAGATCATAAGTCTGCAGGGTTTTGTTTTGTTTTTACTTTTGATTGAGGGAGATGGAAAGGACACGTTTATGCCTTTGGGTCCTGAATGGACCCCTTACGTTGAGGCACCACGGAGTGAGGGAATCGTAAATCATCACAGGCTCGAAAGACTAAGCCAAGGAAAGCTAACAAAATTGAAAAAAAGTAGCTGAGCTTAACCTGGAAGAGCTGACTTAGCTTTGAAATGATGTGGTTGAGCCAGTGGTGTAAACAGGTGGTACCGAACCTGTTTGGTACCGGTTTCGTGGAAGATAATTCGGGGTTGGGCAGGAAGGAGAAATGCACAATATAGCTCCAATGTTGGGATTCAAACATTTTTACTGCCAGTTCTGTGGCCATGCTTGTTGGGCATGACAGGGAAAGAGACTGCAAAATCTCCATTCCCTCCCCACCCCACGAACCTGCTTTCCAGCTCCATTCTCCTGTGCAGGGCAACCAAAGGAGACCCAGCCGATCAGGAGAGGCGGAGAACAGATGGGGTTGGCTGGGCCTGTCGGGTGGTATTTGCTGGTTCCCCGAACGACTCAAAATTTCCTCTACCCGTTCTCCAGAATTGGTCAGAACCAGCTGAGTACCACCTCTGCTTAGATCCCACATAGACACCGTTTCACTCCCCGCCATTCTCCTCCAACTGTACAGCCCGGTTCCTAACAGGTACCAATCCGTGGCCCAATGGTTGTACATCCCTGTTGTAAACCCCTCTTTTTGTGTGTATATTTTAAACTAGAGGCTATTATTATTCTTAATTTATAAGAAAGATTAAGCTAGGTTTATTTCCTTTTTGCTGCGACAACATAGTTGCAAATTAACCTGAGATAGGTTTTAGCAAGAAAGCACATTTGTTATTGTTTGCAATTTGATTACCCGGCTGGGTTGTATTTCCAATTTCTTTTCATGCTTCTCCTTAGCAGAGTAAATCAAGTTGTTTTTGAAATGCAGCACTGTTCTGTTTGAAATTGCCTTCAGTGCACGTGGTGGAGTTTTGGTCTTTTAACTTGGGTGGGTCAGAAATAATTTGGGCTTTTTGGTTTTCCTTCAAAAAGGAGAGGCTGTTTTTGCCCGGTGTTTGTCTTCACTCAAGGACGAAAGGGTGCAAGCCAACAAACTTTTGAGTGGTCCCAAAACACAAGCATTTAGTGGGAATAAAGCAGCGTTTCTGGAAGACATTCGTAAAGTGAGTTCATGGCTTTTCTTGTCAGCGGGCCTGATCCCTTCTTGAGCTTTGATATTTTATCAAAATGGGTGTAACAGGGCTGGAATACAAACTAGACCAGCCTTCCTCATTGTGGTGCTGTCCATAAATTGTTGATTCCATAATATGCTGAAAATTAGAGGCATATTTTATCTGAGTTGCAGAACTCTGGAGGATCACAAGGTGGCAGTAATTAGAGATTTCCGCTGTTCTCTGCTGCCATCTAGTGGTAAACTAAAGTATGTATTATAACCTTCAATATCTGAAGGGCATCATTGAGGAAAGCTGGTCTGGTCTATGGATCAGCAAGATTGTTTTGTTTTGTAGAACAAAACCTTTTTAGGATCTGAAGATACCCCAGACCTAACTTCTACTGAGGTCCTTCCTTGGTTTGCTATCACTCTGAAGCATAAGGTGGCTAAGTTTGGGGGGGGGGGCTTTTATTCAGCATGATTTGTGAATTTATTTCTTAGAACGATGTGCAAGCTCTTCCTACTCAGAATCAAAATCCTTTATTTTGGTTATGGATCATCGTGGTTTAAAAGTCACCATGGTGCCTCCATGCTATTCTCTAACTTGTGTCCTTCCTATAGGCCCTCTATGCTTCCAAGATCATTTCCTACGCCCAGGGCTTCATGTTACTGAGGCAAGCCGCCAAGGAGTTTGGCTGGACCTTAAATTATGGCGCGATTGCATTGATGTGGCGTGGAGGCTGCATAATCAGGAGGTAAGCCAGAAACAGGAAATCGATTGGAGGATGGACATTCAGTTGCAAAAGCTCTGGGTACAACACAGGCTAACCATTCCAGTCAAACATTCTGGAAATATTGTCAAAACGGTACCAATACCATTCCACAAGGATGAAAGGAAAGCAAAGAGTTGCCTTCTGCGCATTGGCAACAATTTAAAATTTTCAAATAAATAAAGATAAAGATAACCAGATTAAGATGGCCAAAGTTACTTTTCTGAAAATCTCTGCTTTCAAAATGCTAAATCCTTAAAGCTGTCAAAATAGTCTTAACTTGGAATATTATTTGCCTCTGTTGAGACCCCAGAAAGGGATGTACAAATCTAGGGACAGATTTCATCATAGCGCACACAGTCATTTCTTTTTAAATTAGTGCAGCATCGTTCTCTGGCTATAACTCTGAATCAATCTGAATCTGGGGAAAATGTGCCTCGATCAATACAAAACGGATTCATCCTAATTCCCGTTGGCACCAAATGCCAACCCAATTAAATCCCTCATCGGTTTCATATTCTGATCCTTATTCATTTCAATATTTGTTAATGGCTATTTTTGTGTTATCTCCTGGGCAGTGTTTTCTTGGGCAAAATCAAAGAAGCTTTTGATCAAACACCTGACCTGCAAAATTTACTCCTGGATGTCTTTTTTAAGACAGCAGTGGAAAACTCTCAGGTGGGTATCTTCATGAAGACTTTTCTGGCTGGGAATCCTGGGACTTGAAGTCTGCCCATCTTAAAAGTGGCAGAAATTGAGAAACGCCGGTCTACAGAAAGAGAGGGAGAGAGACCAAAAAACTAATTTTTCTGCACTTTTGTCTTTTCCCAAGGATTCATGGCGACGTACAGTTAGCACTGGGGTCCAGATGGGAATCCCAATGCCTTGTTTCACCACAGCATTAGCGTTTTACGATGGGTATAGGCATGGCACTTTGCCCGCTAACCTGATCCAAGTGAGTAACTTATGAATGGAGTCTGATCATAAACTTGTTTTGATTCCTAATTTCTTTTTTCCATTCACAACTTATTGAATCCCAGCTTAACTCCGATTTTCACTAGAAGTGAATTACAAAGCCAAAGGGCCAGCGCTGTCCGAAGACGTCTCCGTGGTCATGTGGCTGGCATGACTAAATGCCGAACGCTGTTACCTTCCCACCAAAGGGGTCCCTATTTTCCCACTTGCATTTTTTACGTGCTTTTGAACTGCTAGGTTGGCAGAAGCTGCTGGGACAAGGAACAAGAGTTCACTCCATTATGTGGCGCTAGGGATTCAAACTGCCAACCTTTCTGATCAACAAGTCAGCATCTTGGCCCTGAGCACCACGTCCCTTACTTTATAAATTAAATTTTGGGAAATTTTATTTCCTTTTTTTGCAGTGTGTCTTTCTGGATCTAATTGTTACCCCAAAGAAAAGCGGGGAGGGATGTAAAATTCAAAGACTCAATAGTATAGCACCATAAACTTAGAAACCCCACTTAAAAAGCTGCATAAACCACAGAGCATCTTTCAGAGGTGTGGACTTTCAATTCCAAGAATTCCTTAGCCAACAAAGAATTCTGGGAATAGAAACTGACCTCTTAGAAGCCGCCATGTGGTCAATTTTGGCCTGCAAGAGTGGTTGTGTGAATGCAATCTTGATCAGCATTAGTTCTTCCGTCGTGAACGGTCTAAGCCTCAAGTTGTCAACTCAAAATGTTGTGCGTTCTCTCTTTTAGGCTCAGCGGGATTATTTTGGGGCCCACACCTATGAATTGTTGTCAAAACCGGGCGAATTCATCCACACCAACTGGACAGGGCACGGGGGCAACGTCTCGTCTTCATCCTATAACGCCTAGAGGGCAGAAAACCCCATGAAAGCTACATAGAGGGAGTCTCCAAATCTTGGGGCATTCCTGTAGATGTCCAGTTTTTAGCTTTTATTTTTTATTTTCTTTTTGTAAAGACAGTCTTATGGTGTCTTAGGCAAAAGCCAGAATAAAGTTGATGGAATAAAATGGTATTCTGCTGAAATAAATGCTTGTTTCCAACTCATCTTCGCTTTTTTAATCCCTTGAGATCGTACCAGTTTGGAAGAAGGTCTTGATGTACAGAAGCAAGAATTAAATCTGGTCAGAGGGGCAGGGATGATGGGGTATGTAGTTCGCCCCTCCAGTCCTGGCTGGCTTGTTTATTAGCATATCAGTTTATTAGACTATCAATTAGCATATCAGATCCTGCTATCTGGTCTTCAGCCCTGGTATTCTCTAATTTCTTGGACTACAGCTCCCCATTTATTGCCAGAGGTGGCCCAGGATGATGGAGCATGTATTGCTACCCATGTGTTGTTTGGATAGGATCATGCACACAAAATTTAAAAAATAGGAATCAGGTTTCTTGGAAAAAAAAGTACTGATAAAAGTTAATTACTACAATACTATTCTTAGTAGTAACATGCCTGGAATAAACATGTTCATGATCCCAACAAAAATTAAAAATAATAAATTGAAAGGAAAACAAATCCTGAAAAAGGCAGTCTACTAGATCTAGATCCACTAGATCTTTAGCTGCCTTCAGTTTTTATATCTCCTTTTTGACTGCTGATCCTTATTAAAAAAAAATTACTTGGTTTTATTTAAGAGGGAGTTCGCTGAGAGCAAATTTGGAAAAATATTTTTTTAAAAATGATAAGCAAAAGCAAATTTAATTATTTTTATTTTATATTGTTTACTTCTACATTCATATATACATAGCTTTATCTTTTGGTTTTTATTTGCCATGCATTTTTATTCTTTACATTTTATATTATATTTTTAATCCTTTTTAAAAAAACTTTTACATCCTTTCCTAATTTATTTTCACTTTCATCCTTTTAGATGCAGGAAAATATAAGGAATAAAAGTGTTCACAAAAGGATTTTTAAAAAGAGTAAAAGAAAATATAAAGAAATTATGGAAGAATGTGCAAAAAATATACATTCTTTCATATTCTTTACAATCTATATTTCAGATTTCATTTACACTTCCATCCTTTTTATTTTCTCTTTTTGGTTTTTATTCAATTCTACATTATATTATTAAGAAGAGATTGAGCAGAGGGATGGACTAGAAGACCTCAAAGGTCCCTTCCAATCCTGTTATTCTGGTACCTGTTATTAAATATTACACTTTTATTTCCATTTTATTTCTCTTTCACGTCGTTTTCAGGCCAGCTCAGATCCCTTTCCCCACCCACCCGCTCGACCCCAACCCCCCTACCCCCCCCGCTGCTCTCCATAGCGAGACTACAAGCCCCATCCTCCTTCCTTCCCTCATGGGGCTTGTAGTCCGACGCTTGAAAGTACCGGGTGGGAGGAGAATGCGCTTGGCGGCCCCACCCCTCGCCCCACCCCTCAACAGCGCCCGCCTGAGGCGAAAAATAAAAGGCGGGAAAGCGGCCGCCATTTTGGCCGCTATGGAGGCTGAGGCGCAGGTACAACCCTTTCTCCTCCCCCTCCCCCGCCCGGGTAAAAGGGCACCCCTGAGCATGTGCAGAGGGCAGGCATGGCTACAATTCTGGATTCTCCGCCGAGGCTTTTTCTCTCTCGCTTGCTTCCCGCTAACTCGGCTTTTATTATTATTTTTTTATGCGCCGCGGCCGTGAGGGAGTACGCCGGCTGGCGGACCTGAGGGGGAAATGAGCAACCCCCGAGACGTAGTGCCTCTGAGCACGTGCAAAGCGCCGTTTCTTGGGCGTTGAAATATTCCACGAGAACGGGGGAGCGGGAGGAAGGAAGCATTGGTGGTAGTGGTGGTGGAAGGGGTCTCTGAGCATGTGCAGAGTTTCCAGAGGAGGAGGGAAGGGTAGTCCTGCTGCTGCCAAACTGGCCATGTCCTTTGAGCATGTACAGAGTGCTTTGGGGGCGGAATATCGGGAGTGGTTGGAGTGACATTTCTCCCCCCCCTTTCACTTATACATACATATAAGCATAGAAACGCATACACTTTTTTGTATAAACACAGAGTCAGCTCTATTGGCCTGGCACCCTGTTTTATTAATGCTTTGTTCAGAGAAAATGATGCTTTACTTAAACCTGTTCAAACCAGGCCTCAATAAAGAAAGATTGAGAAGAAAATGACAATAAAAGGATTGTTTTTGTAAACCGTCCAGAGCCAGAATAGAAATATGATAAATAAATATTGAATGGTCGGTGTCATTGATATATTAAATTGTTTAAAAGGCCTGACCTTTTTATGGATATACCAAAAATATGCTCTTTGGTGTGTGTGTGTTAATTCATATACATATGTATATATAGGGTGTGTCTGTGTATTTAAAACACACCTTATATATACATATGTATATGGATTAAATATGTACATACACACTGGTTTTCAAATACTTCACACAAGGCAGTTAAGAAACTTGTAAAAAAATGCTGATTTTTCTGAAAAAATGCAAAGCTGTCTAAGATTTAGGAAACAGGTGTGGGTGCTGTTATAAAATGCTGAAGGGGATATGAAATCCCAAATTCCTGATCACTCTGGGTCTCCCAAGTTCTTAAATTACTCAAAGATTTCAAAAACCTTGGCTTGATAATCATACTTCATTTATTTATTATGTATTCTGTTTAGTTAGTTAGTTTGAAGACCTGGTATAATACACACGCACACACACACACCAGTGCATAGAATCATTTTGTAACTTTTTTTCCTTAACTATGTTTTTCCTAGAGGTTGAAAGCAGCTTTTCATTACACTGTTGCCTGTCTGTGCCAGGAAGTTGCTGAAGAGAAAAACATTCAGTTTAGCAAACAGAGCATCGCAGCTATTTCTGAGATCACCTTTAGACAATGCGGTACTTTTCCTGATGTTTTCAATATTGTAGTATTTCTTTAAAAAGGAACTGGAAATAACCTTAGAGATAACTTCAGTAAAACTAGAGAAAATGCACAGATCCTTAAGCAAAATCAGTTGAAACTAGACAGCAATTCTACTCTAGATTTCTTTTCCAGTTGCATAGAAGGGACTTCTAATCCATACAGGATACTAGTATGTATTTGCTTTCAGATGGCTGACACAAAGAGACAAATCATGGCCTTTGTGCGATATCATCATGTACATATGTGTGACGTCATCATGTACATTTTGTTATACACTCCTCCCAGACTGGATTTGATCTTTAAAAACGTGCTTTGCAACACATAGGAGAACAAATGTAACATTTTCAATAGTAAAATCCAAAAGGGTACAGCTGTTTTAAGGAGTTCTAGGTAGATGCTATATTCATTCTCCTGTGTCTTTTCAACTATTTGGTTAATAAGATCCAGAATTTTAGCTCATAATATTTATTTTTATGGGTATATTTCTTTTCCCTTCATTCATCCTGTTATCCTTGATAGGTTGCCTTTAATTTTTCTGGAATGTTTTATTAGATCTTTCCTTAGCTTATAAAATTGCTGTTCCATAACCATTTTTTTCATCCCCACCTAACTAACAAGCTAGAGCTGTTTACAAATAAATCTGTTTATGATAATATTGGAAGCTGGCTAGGTTACATTAAATAGTCATGATTTACCTATAACTGTGTTGAGATTGGCTCTACTTTTCAAGTGAAAACATTTTAAGATACTTTTAATTTTTCCCTTTCAGAAATTTTTGCAAAGGACCTTGAAATGTTTGCCAAGTAAGTACTGTGGAAAGAGGTAACACAACAATAATCAGCATGTATCTTTCCTTTGTTTTCTATTGTGTGTCATATCCACATACACTCTTAGCCTCTTGCTTTCAACCAGTTGGCTTTTAGCAAGGATGGTCTAAAATTAATTCTCTTATTACACTGCATTAATTCGTATTTTATTAATGACTATGTTAAATTACTTGTATATCTGGCACCAAGCTATTGAAAAAAGGGTGGACTAAGAATGGTGCTAGTTAATGAACAGAGAGCATGCTTTTGTATTATATTAGAAGAATACAGATTTTAGCAGCAAAATATTCCATAGGCTTCAATGAGGTAACTGGATAATGTTTGGATTTGAATGTGTTGTAATCTTCTAATCTTTTTGTCAGGTTGAGGCCTATGCTCAATTCCTCCTCTTGTATTTACCTAGCTTTTTCTATTGCCCTCTTCTATCTGCCACTAGTAGAAAAAATGTACATCTGGGTTTTTTTGTCTAAAAATATAAAACTGCCACAAGATCAGATCTCTCCTGTTTTTAGCTAGTCATAATTTCATCTTCCCCCCCCCCTTATTTCATTCTACTTACAATTTGTTTTTGTGTCCATTTTTCTGGGTTAATGAAAGTCAATTTTCATTTTGCAAATTACAGTCATAAATCAATGTCTTTATATAATGGGCGTGTTAATATATAAATCAAGCGAGACTTGAATGAAAAGAACCTGGTTTTTAATATCCAGTGGTATCTTTGTACAGCTTTTGAGATTTTTTTCCCTAGAGTTTGCTGAGATAATTCTCTCCTTCTTATTCCCATTTATCATAATTTTATTTTAGAGTCTCATGGGAAAATCAGATGAAACAATGTATTAGTGCCCAGGAAATATTTCAAGGCCTTCCCTTCCCTTGGTTCAAATAATGTTGCTTGTATATAGAATACAATTACAGAATTACAAAGTAATACAGTCAGCTTCCTATTATCAATGAAAATTGCTGTAGTACAGAGAAATAATTTAATAACTTTGTCTACAGTGTATCAGTTGCCAAGGGAACATTCCATTTTACATAGATAAACATCAAAACAGAAGGAACAAAATGTCCCTGCTATTTATCATTCAAAGTTTGATAGATAAATTGTCAATTTAGTCTTGAAAAGAAGTCTAGGAAGGCTGGTAAAATCAGGAGGTCTTCTAGCCAAATCAAAATCCCAGAAATATTTCAACATAATCTAGTTGCCATTAAGTAAAAAAGCTCGCTTTTTAATGTACCTAGCAGTTGTAGAAAAAGTTTAAATGATTTACACTCAAGCAACTTTCCTGATAAGATTTTAAGATTAGACAATTTTCCTGCAACCTTCTTGTAATCTGATCACTTCCTCCTTTTCATAGGCATGGAAAACGGAGTACAATCAATGTTGAAGATGTGAAACTTTTGGCTCGAAGGAGCAACTCATTGGTGAGATGAGATCCTTCCCCTTTGGGTCTGTTGTTTCACTTGGAAAGCCTTGTTTACTGTTATGTTTCTTTTAAATGCTGGAGGCTGCTTGAATGGTAATGATATGCTGGTTTACGGAGGCTGGGTGGCAGTATATTTGACAGAATACAGGTAGTCCTGTATTCTTACAACTACAACTGAGCCCAAAATTTATGTTGCTAAATGATACATGTGTTAAGTGAGCTTAGCCCCATTTTACAACCTTTTTTGCCACAGTTGTTAAATGAATCACTGCCATTAAGTTAGTAACAGTTGTTAAATGAATCTGGCTGTTGTAACTTTGATCACTAAATGAACTGTTGTAAGTTGAGGATTATCTGTAGAGTAGAAGTATCTGTAGGCCAATACAAGTGTCATAAAAACAACTGATTCTCAGTATCTTTAGACAGTGGCATCTCCACAGAAGGGAGAAAACAGGCAAGATGGTGGTTGCAGCCTTGTAATTAAAGTTCTAGCTCTTTGTGACAGTTACAATGCTGCAATTGTCATTTTGCCTGTTTCATACACATGCATACATAGAGTATACACCCCACAGGGGTCACTGTCCTAGGGGATATATCTATACAGGAACTTTTTGGCATCTTGGGTTTAACTGATTGAACTGCTACATTGCTTCTCGAGTTCTGGAAGTTACTAACATAGCTTTGGAGGACAAGAACAGCATTACTGGTGGTCTCGGAATATTAGGGGCTGTTTTTTGATATCAGAACGGTTGGAAATCTGGCTGAAGGCCACCATATTGTAAAAGCTAGTGGCACTTTACAGGTTTACACATACAAGAACTTAAACTGTACTACAGACTTAAAGAGTTATCATCACACAATGTACTTTTCTCTGTAGTGTACTGAACACTACAAACAGTAGCTTGGAAATGTTGTATTCCTGTGTCTGTTCCTTTTATGATGCTGTAGCCTTAAGAAGACAAGCCTCTTTTCTCTTGACTTATTCCTGGCCTTTAGAAACAGCCATGGGATACAAGTGGCGTACTTTCTGACGTTCTGCTTTAAATTCAGATGATGATACTGATCCTGTAATGTTAATTCTTACTGAAAGGCACAATGTTCCCTCTTCTGTAATTGGAATTTATAAATGTAGAAGGCCTCTCAGTTGACTCATAAGCCAGGTAAATGAACTTCAGGGGTAAATTCTGCTTTCATCCTCCGACTTGACTTTATTTCAAGAACAGTGACTTTCCAGTCAGCCAGAATGGGTGGCTGAAAAGTTAGCACTTCACTACCTGCCAGAGATGTGTGCCCTGCTTCTCACTCTTCTCATTTCCACCTGCTTAGCAATGCAAATGTGTTTCAGTTTTTGTTTAGTACACAGCCCTAAAATTAGTACACAGTCCTAATTTTCATAATAACCCCACTGCAAAATAAAGGATGGCAAATAGTCCTGCTTTGATGCCTTTGAAAGTACCTGGTATGGGTGGTGTTTATGTTTGTGAATGAATGTGAGACTGTTACCTTTTGCTGCAAATTGTCAAGTTGGCTGATGAACACAAAGGGCTCCCTAGCATTTCTCTTGCCGTGTTTCATATGCATTGTCTATAAGCTTCCCTATCAGCTACTGAGATATGCAGTCTCTCTTTTATTTAAAATAGATCTTCAGCTTCAAATGAACAGAGCCAGTGTTTCTGCTAATTTTAAATCCCAGCAGGGCACGCTTCTCCTCACCACGCAATATTTAGCTATTTTTGAAAGGCAGGGTGGGTGGGGGCTGAAGCCTTCAGCTGAAGTGCATTGTCCTTGAACCAACAGCTGCAGAGCAATTTAATTGAACATAGAACGGAAGAGCAAAATAGCTACTCCAATGCTCCAGGATTACAATTGTACCAAAGTCACTTGTTTATATATAGTTGGTGAATTTCTTTCTTACAAAAAATTTGGGCCAGTAGAATATCAGAGAAGAAAAACATTCAGATAGTCCTTGACTTATGACCACAATCGAACCCAAAATTTATGTTACTAATCAAGACAGGTTTAAATGAATGTCATCTCATTTTACCACTTTTCTTGCCAAAGTTGTTATGTGAATCATTGTCAAATTAGTAACCCGGTTGTTAAGTGAATCTGGCTTCCCCATTGACTTTGCTTGTCAGAAGGTCACAAAAGGGGGTCCCATGATCCCAGGACATTGCAGCTGTCAGAAATGCATGCCGGTTGCCAAGCGTCCAAATTTGGATCACGTGACCATGGGGATGCTGCAACAATTGTAAACATGAAAAATGGTGATAACTCAATTTTCAGTGCCGTAGTAACTTCAAATGGTCACTAAATGAATGGTTGTAAGGCAAGGACTACCTCTACCGGAATCTGTGAAGGATCTCGTAACATTTGAGCCTTCGTCCTCATCTTCTTCCTCTCCTTACTTCCAAAAGTCAGCAATCTATCTGCAAATTAATTGAAAGGTAACTCTTAGTAAAGTTGGAGGAATTTGCTTATGGAGAACAAATTAGGATACCGTTCTTTATATAGAACTGCTTTTTCAGTCACCACCCTTTGATTGGACTATTGTATTTAAAGCTACATTTTGTTGAGAATATAGTGCTACATTATATCCTGATAGAACTCATTTGCACTTACCCCATCATTCCTGTGTACAGCAAATAAATTGAAAATGGAAGAGAATCTATAGATGCTATAAAACAGGAATAATGTAAAAGGAGAAAAAAATGTATGACTTGTCATGGGCCAAATGGCTCCAATAAGCTGTTTTTTATACAGAAGAAAATTGAAACAAGATGCAGTCATCCTAACAACAGATTTATCAGTAAAACTGGCAAAAACAAATGAGATTTATTTTGCTTTGAAGTATATGGATCGGGCTATATGTGGGAGTCATAAATTGAACCAAATTCCTATAAACACTTTTGGCTCACACTTAGTACGTATGGAATTTGCTAATCTCGGTAGGTTTGTTTTTCTCTTTGTCAAAAATGAATTGAGCAGTAGTTTGCTACCATATCTGAAGAGGATATAAACATATTTACAATTAGGAACATGCCTTAAACCAACTCAGGCCAGAAGTTTAAGCATTGTTGAAATCTTTTTTCTTAGCCAGCAGCCTGGCTGATGATGGAGAATGATCAGAGTTGTAGTTTCATTATGTTACACCTTGCCCGACATGTCATCTGCTAGTTTGCCCTTTTTAATTGCTGGGGATCAAATTGCGATCTTCGTATTATGAACAGTTCTCCTACCACTATCTAATAACCATTGAAAATAATCCTGCAACAAATAAAAGCAAAGGTGGAAGAAAAAGTTATATAGTAATTTGTGTGCAAACATTGATCTACTGTCTACTTTCTATCTTGGATGAACATTGTAAAACAAATGAAAAGTCTGGCTAAAACCAACTAGTAGATGTATGGAGGAAATGAATGGAGGAAAACATTCCATTTTCTCTTTTTTTGTAGAAGAAAGATACTTGAATTTGATAAATGCTAACTGTTACAACTCTGCTTGGATTGGGTGGGAGAAACGATTAAACAGCATTGACTTTTCGGTAGCCAGAGATTTAATCATTGACATATCCAGTAGATTTTTATCTTAAATCACAACTTACTATCTATTTACCACAAGTAGTTAGTTGCTTCTTTTATTAGACTTTCTATTGGTCCAGGCCTGAGGAACCACTGGATGTCAACCTGCTTACAGATCTTCATGTTTATCTATACATTGGATGTATTTGTGCATTGCTATGTGTTTCACTGCCTGCCTGGTGAACCTATGCCAGTATGGGTGACTGATGACATTCTCTATATTTCTAGTTGAAGTATATTACTCAGAAGAGTGATAAGCTTTCTTTGAATAACCTGGAACAAAAAGAGAAAAGGAAAAAGAAACCGGCTGCTAAGAAAGGAGGAAAAAATTCAAATGAGCTTGAAGAACCTTCGGCAATCGAGAATGAAGATTCCAACATGGCATAAAACTCACTCTTGCTGATATCAAGATGGGGATTTCTCACGTTCATTATGGAGCCCAGCTCTTCAGTGTCATCTTGCCTAGATTACAGTTCTTTTTTTTTTTTAAATAAGCACAGTGTATTTGGAAAATAAAAGCAATAAACATTGGGAAAAGAAAAATATATCTGAATGGAGAACTTGGATGATTGCCTGGAGTGAGTTATTTAAGATGAGAGTGGTCCACCCAAAGAATGATGATTATATAACTTATAAAGAGCCAAAGGGGCATTTATTTCTCACTGGACAAAATATTTGGAAATCTGAAGAGCAAATCTTCAGGGCTTTATATTGTACTAATTTTCGTAGGAAGTTGGCTGGAAATTGGACAAGTAATAGCATCTGCTATAAAGCTACAAGCACTGGAGAAGAATAAGGAAAAATACATATCTTGAGACCTTTCCTGAGTTCACACAGGAATAGTTCCTGCCCCTTCTTGAAAATACCTTAGATATATTTTCATATTCGAATTGTCCTGATCATCCTAATATTTAGTTGAGCATATTGTTGAAAAACTCAGTTATTTCATTCTTCAGCACTGATATTCCATATCATACTAAGCCACAGTTCTTAAACTGGATTCTATTGAATAAGACAATTGGCTTTCTTCGCGCTTAAGAAGATCAGGGTTTCACAAAATTGGTCAAACCACATTATACCTTTAAAATGATATGTGATCCCTGCCCATCACTGAATGGCATTTTCTCTTTGAACTGGACAGCTCTATATTGCAGTTAATAAAACATTTTATTAATAATAATGGAACAAAGTTAATAAACATTTCCATCCTGAATGAATTTGTTTTGTCCTCTCATAACTAGGCATCTAAGTATCCTTCACTGCATGGTATGACAGTGAATGTCATCAATCAATTCTAAATTGTGTATGGGATAGTGCTAGTTTGTTTACAGAATTTCCTGACAACCAATTTTATTGGGTGATATAACAATCCAGTACTATGAGAAACAAAGTATTGATTTTCTGTGTGCCTTCTAATATTTTAGCAACCTGTAATATATCTTCCCCACTATAGACTGTTTCATTTGCTTCTACCTAATAACTTTGTTATTCCCACTCTATTGAAGGGAACTAGTAGTCAGATTTTGCCTTTATTTTGAACCTTTTCCTCAGGTTCATTCTAATTTTGAATATGTTTCATCTGTGCTATTTTTGCCAACATTTTGCCCTTTGGGATTTTTATTTTTGCTTGGAACATTTTCATTATTAACAGTAAAACTTAGTTTTGCTTCTCATTATAAAACCATCTCAAGACTTGTGGTTCTCTTGAGTTGGCTTTCTTGCTCCCCTCTGCTCAGTTTGCCGCAGTGAATCATTACTTTGCTAAATCACACTATTTTGTATTCAAAGTGTCCTAGTCATTGTGCGAATAATGGTGAGGAAATGAGGTTCAGTGGGATAAAGAGGGTGGTTTTTTTTAGCAAATAAAAATGCACATACAGCTTAAATTGATGGCAAATGTACTTTAATGGGATTGACACCCAGAGACACTAATTAAGGGTTAAAGCGTGCAAAATGCACAATTTGGAGACTTAATTGCGCCCCAGCTTATGCGTCACTGCTAGAGTTTGGAAAGAAAGAAAGAAAGGATGGTTGGGTGAGGTGGGGGTAGCTGCGAATGGCTCCTCTCATAAAACGTAGCAGATTGGAAACAGAAAATCTCCCTCCCCAAGTCTAAAAAGCACAACATATAACTTGCAAGCAGGTGAAGTTCAGACTACATCTGAGCTACATGGCGTTGCAAGTGTTCTCCCCACTCTGCCTGTTTTTTCTGGGGCTGGCCCTGTTTCCCAGGCCTATGGCAGGTGACAGAATGGTTGCACTTCCTGCTCCCGAAGGGCTGATGAGGCAACAGAGCAAGGTAAGCCAAGGGCAGAAGAAATCCTGTCCTTTTGCTGGTAAAATATAACCAGAAAATGAATCAGCTATAGAGTTAGCAATGGAGATTGCAGTCCGGAGTATTTTAAAATAAGCTTGAATTGTGGAGCTTCATCACTGGAAGCTTTCAAGAAGAGACTAGACTGCCCTCTTGTCAAAAATGGTGTAGGGTTTCCTGCTTTGGGGGGGGGGGTTGGATTAGATGACCTACAAGGTCCCTTCCAACTCTGTTTAATCTGAATTGAAGTCCACTGGTTAACTTGGGAGGGGTTGTTATTGGCTAAATGATTTGCTTTTTCTTGTACCCTGAATGTGGCTAAAACGTGTTTACACTTTGATAAAGATTCCTGCTTTGGAAACATTTTAATGAAAATAACCCTAATTTTGGGGGGGGGAATAATTTAAAGCTAAGGTGATACTGTTTCAAAACAAAAATTGGGAGAAAATAATACAAAGAATCAGGAAATAGCCTTCCAGAAACCAAACTGAATAGCTCCGAGGTCTTAAGCTTTCTCTTGAATTTCCATTGTATACCTCTCATTAAAAAGACCCACTACATCTTCACCTTCATCAAAATAATTGCTGAAGGTTGTCAGAAAGATAATTTTAAAAGCTGTTTTAAAAGTTTTTAGCTCAGGATATTTGATTTATGCTACTCTCCTCAGAAACAGATTCAAAGATTGCTCCATAAAATCTACCATTAAAAACCTATTTTTCTTCCAAATTCTTGTATGAGCTGCAGCATGGCAGCCTGATAAATTTAGTGGCTAATAGCTGTTGCTTTGATAGAGCACTTTTAAATGAAACGGACTAGAGTGAAATTATGTTTCAAGGAAAGCAAAAAAAGAGTTCTTGCTTAATTTTCTACTTCAAAATACAAGACCACTAAACCTCAAAAAAAATTTAGAGTTGGTAGACGCTTTTTCCTTGGCGTGCCACCTCATTTCTATGTGTAGTGAATCAAGGCAGACCTTTAGTGATGGGAGCACCCTTTGAAACCATCACAGAGGCAAGTTTCTCCTCTTGAGAACATGAGAAAAGTAAGCATCAAAACCTCATGCTTTATATTTCGCCACATTTTTAATTGCCATTTGCTAGGATTAAATTATAAGTGAATAGAATTCTTTATTGGCCAAGTGTGATTGGACACACAAGGAATTTGTCTTGATGCAAATGCTTCCGCTTGCAGATCCAGACATTACATCAAGGACAATTTCAAACATTCTTTGCTCTTATAGGGTGTATTTGAGCTTTTCCATGTCCGGTTGAAAGGATCTTCAGGAATAAGGAATGGTCTGTGCATGAAAACTGAGCAGGATTTACTTGCCAAGTCCCAAGGCAAGGCAGCTTAAAATTTTCCCAGCCTTAAAATTTTTCTCCCAGCCTTAAAATTTTAAAGCCTTGGTTTTCCTCGCTTCTTCCCACCACAATGCTTAATTTGCTTTTGCTTCGTTTGCAAGTATTTTCAGGCACCAGCAGACCTAGAGAAGAAGGAGTTATTGGTTCTCCTCTCGGGGCTGACTGAACGGGCGTTGCACATGAACACGTCTCATCTGTCAAGGCAGGAGAAAATTGGAGCTGGTCCCCGGGCTCCTCAACCCTCAGCTCAGGAAAAGGCACCCTGTAAAAACTTCTTCTGGAAAACCTTCTCCTCTTGCTAATTGATTGGTTCCTGCATGGATGGACTCAAGGGGTAGATCTGATTGGTGACTTTTGGGAGTAATTCTGTAATTCAATTCCACTTCCCCTTCTGTTGGTATTAGAAGTGTGTCTACCGAAAGTTTTGTTTATATTGTTGGATCTCCTGACTCCCACGCACACACATCCCCATCTCTTGTGTGGCAAAACACAACTTTGTTCATGTTTTAAAGGTACTTTGGTTATACATAGAGTATACAAAGAAACCATTTCCCATTTGCTCTTCTATTTGACAATATCCATCAGCAAAACATGCTTGTAAACTTCTTCAGGCTTCTGCTTAATTTAACAAGGGGGAAAAAAGTATGAATCCCATGCCTGTAAAATTCCTATCAAAGCCATTTTCCAAAGGGAAAAATCGAAATTATTCCTTCTAAGGACTTCTGTGAAAGACATAATTTTACTTTCCTGTAGAAACAGAAACAACAGGATAACTAAATACTGTAAGATCAAGGAAGGATGCATACAAAAAAGAATTCAGAACTCTGCAAGCTGCCACTCCTTTTTTCCTTCTGCTTCAGTGGCTCAAAGACAATTTTATTCTGGTTATCTCAGGCTCCTGAGTTTTATGCAGGCTTAGACTATCAGATTTCAGCCACATTTTTATCCCAAAAGTTGAGAATGTGATTTTTTTTATATATAAAAAAAAGATACAGAAAAGAGAAGAAAGCTAATATTTTTTGCTGAGGCTGTTTTTGTGGGGCTTCTGCAAAGCTACACTGTATTGACGATTTTGACTGTATTTTTAGCAAATATATTGGAAATATATTGGAAATGCCAGGGAGCCAAGTTCTAAACTTAAAACATACGAAGCTTCAAAAAGGCTTGCAAGAATTGAAACAGCGCCACTTTCAAACCCTTCCTGACTGCATTTTTGGGTAAGTGTCGCTAAAAGCAGTTTCCCTATTTGCATTGACAGAATTGTTGCGTGCTACTTTGGCAAAGGAACAAAAGCAGAAGCCACATTTGGGCATGCATGCCGATTCAACATTACAGCATCTGAAATGCTGTTGCAAGAAAACTAGTTTGGGGGTGGGGGGAACCATAATGTCCATTGTCATGATTGAAGGTTTTCTGTGCCCTCGATATGTACAGCATGGCCATCCTCTGAATAGAAGAAAAACAAGACACATTTTAAGACACCTTTAAGAGTTCTACAAAGAGGCTTATGGGCAAGCTAAGAATGCTGTGTGCCAGCTCGTCTTTCCTGTTTTTTTTTTGCCAGTGCCGAGTTGTTTCTCCATCCAATTGTTCCATGCTGAAATAAAATATTACTACGTATACCTAACCTTTGTGTGCTGCTTTCAATTGACAGTGAAATATCTCATGTGGTTTTAGATGTATCCCTTATTTAGTGCTTCAATGGACAAACCTGGTTCAGGTAGGGACAAGTATGTTTGGCCTTAACCTTGGATCATTGTATTGTATGAGTGTGTGTGTGTTTCAGTTTTATTTTACAAATCCCTGCTACTTTTACAAATTCCTGCAAAAAGCTGTCCTCCTTGAATACATGTCCCAAAGCAAGCCTATGTAATAGTGATATTTAATTGCTCAATCAGTCAAAATGTTAGCCAATAATACAAAGCCTTTACTTCTTAAATATAAATGTATTTTTTTAAAAAATATAATCATTGACATAGAGTCTGTCCCATGGTTCTGTATCCATTATCAGCTCTTCATATTCAAAGCCACACGCTCCAGATACTTTTCCATATATATATATATATATATATATATATATATTTTGTTCGGGTATTTTCCCACGTGGTGCTTTTAAAGTTGTAGCAACGTTTCAGCAGAATCTCATCTGCCATCATCAGGCTTCTGTATGGTGTTTGTGAGTCAGACTTTTACAGTGGTTTGGATATATATATTCCCTACAAAATTAACAATTTAAAAGCAGGAGAAGTCCTTTGGGTAAAACTTGTGCATCTTGGCAGCTTCAGAATCCTACCTTGAAGAAAGGGCCTTATTCAAAATGCCACTACTATATTTCAATACACACCATAAATCTTCAAAGGTTCAAAAGGAAAATACTTTTGCTTTGGACTAGCACCTCCTGTAAATAAATAGTTTGCTGAAGTGAGATACGACAGAGCCGTCAAATGCCTTTTGCTTTTTATATTTCGTTGGTCGGTTGGAAAAGAGATGCCTTATCATTCAGGAAAACCAAAAAGGTGATTAATCCATCTCAAATTCCGGCTTCCATGGCTTTTCATTTCCGGCGTTTTGACCTCAACCGTCCTTCAGGCTCTGGTAGTTTTTTCTTTCCTTTGGAGATGTTCCTCAGTGAATTTAGGGAGTGCAATTGTTGCAGTCGCCTTGAAAGCTCCTGTCCACATGCCTCCTTTAAGGCTTCAGTCTTGTGTTTGTCCCAGTGTAGGGTACGAGAAAGAGCTTCGGAATCCTCTTTGCAAATCAGCTGCGACAAGAAAACAAAGAGATTTAGAAATGCTCTTTTTCTAACTCAAATACTGGTAGGGGGGAAAAAATAAATCAGTCTTCATTCACCCACTTCTAAATCTTGGCTGGCCAGACTGAGTTCTGGGGCAGGCTTTTCTTTCAGCACAGCAACAATGCAGGCGCTCAGCCGAGTCCTTTCGACTGAGCTTGGGCCACTGCTCCCCAGATCCACAGTATCGGTGCTTCCTCCGGATTTCTTCTCTGCTTCTGATGCTAGACACAAAGAGAAGAGTCTGTGCCTCTTAAAAGGAGACATTTGAAGCAAGGTGTCAGGGTTCCAAGTAATAAATCCATTGCAAGCAAGACTCCAAGGCATTTGAACTCCTCAAAGATCACTTTCATTGGAAATATCATATGAGCACATATCTGGTGAAAACCAACTCTGATTTATTTACTTATTAAAAGTACAAGATTTTCTACTTCCTCAAAACAATCAGTCACACGGTCCAATCACTGCGCAGTCCTGACAACCGGGTGGCATCCCTCCTCTTTCTTCCAACCAAGTGTGAAAATGTCCTTGGTTTTCAAAAGAAAGTATTTTGTTTTGACTAGAAAAATCCCTCTATCTCAAATTCCCCCCCTCCCTAACCCTCAGTTCCAGTGTGGCAACATTGAAGCGGACAAAATTGTTTCGGTCAGGTGAGCTTCAGGGTTAACACAAGAGTCCCTTGCAAACCTTTCTGTCACTATTGCCACCAGTAGTGTTTTTTTTTTTTCTCCAAAAAACCCACTTTTACATATAAAGGTAAAGGTTCCCCTTGCACATATGTGCAAGTTGTTTCCGCCTCTAGTGGGGCGCTGTTCATCTCCGTCACAAAGACGAAGAGCCAGTGCTGTCCGAAGACGTCTCCATGGTCATGTGGCCGGTAGGACTAAATGCACGAAGCACTGTTCCTTTCCCACCAAAGGGTTCCCTGTTTTTCTACTTGCATTTTTTTACCTGCTTTCGAACGGCTAGGTTGGCAGAAGCTGGAACAAGTAACATGAGCTCACTCCCTGACATGATGCTAGGGATTCGAACCACCGAACGGCCGAACTTTCTGATCGACAAGCTCAGCGTCTTAGCCACTGAGCCACCACGTCCCTATTATTTTATATATAAGCTTCAGTAAACAACCAAATCAGATAAAGAAATAAAAAAAAACATGCATGCAGTATGTCCACTGTGTAGCAGCTTACAATCGATGGGATACATAGCACTTTGTCTCAGAATTAGAAATGTTCCCTGTCTGGCTATAGCTGGCAAACCAGCAATTATTAATCAGTCTCTCAAAGTCATATTGTTTGTAAGGTACAAATACTGGCCCTGTTCAAGTGTAACACTAATTTGAAACATGCTCAAACCTGCACAGAATGGCTTGTTCCATTCCATTGAATTTGGCTCGCAGAGAAAACCAGTTTTATCAACCGTGCTTTTATCATGGCTTGCTCAAAAAAGTTCCATAAATGAATGTCAAGGAACTCATACCGCATCTAGCATTGTGCTGGCACCAAGTAAAAAAAAACCCCAAAACCACGAAAATTCTGGGGTTGCTATTTGAAGGGGAAGGGTATATTGGTCTCGACTTACGACCATAATTGAGCCCAACATTCCCGTTGTTAAGCAAGACACTTGTTAAGTGAGTTTTACTCTTATTTCATGCCCTTGCCACAGCTCTTAAGTGCATTGTTGCGGTTCTTGAGTTAGTCATGTGGTTGTTAAGTGAATCTGGCCTTCCTTCCCCCTTGACTCGTCAGAAGGTTGCAAAAGGGGGATCACATGAACCCTGAGATTGTCATAAACACGAGTCAGTTGCCAAGTGCCTGAATTTGGATCACATGTCCATGGGGATGCTGCAACCATCATGAAAAAACGGCCGTAAATCACTTTTTTTTCATTGTAATTTAGAACGGTCATTAAATAAACTGTTGTAAGTCAGGGACTACTTGTACAGCTGAAGTATAGACCTGAGAGGTATATTAGTGTTAACATGCTCCTTCCTTCCTTCAGTCAGCCTTGGAAGCCATATTTTACTTGGAAGCTTTGAGGCTGTCACATTCAACGCCTGGGAATTTGGGAGGGGAGGGATTTTATAGAGAGGAGGAAGATTAGACTCAACAACATTCCTTTCTCAGAGAGTCAAGGACATGTTGCCCTGCACCTAGAGGGGAGTGACTAGGGGGGAATATCTCCAGTTGGGAAGAAGATTTGATTGGGCCATGTGATGGACTGACGGATGCAGGGATGTATCTTTGATTTCTCTTTTGGGAAGGGAAAAACCCAGAACTCTCAGATTCGGCTTTGCCCAAATGTGCCAATATGACTTCTCTCATAAATTTCTTACTTGTATGAACTTTGTTTCTGAGCGCTGAATAAAATGGGGAGTTTCACTGGACGCTGACACCTAAGTTACTAGGCAGTATTTCTCCCAATGATCTTTATTACCTTGTGCTGTGGGTGTAGCCTGATCCTCCTTTTTTATGGCCTGCAGGTAAAGTCCCAGAAGTTGACGGGACCGTCGCTCCTCTTCCCGCCTATCCAGGGTTTCCTGAAGGCTGGCTTGTAACCTCTGGGTTTGGAGCGGATTCTCTGCAAGTTCTCGAGCCAGATCTGAACACGGTACATCAACGAGTGCCTGGAAGAAGAGAGGAGCCAGCACTTGGTAGCTAAGGTGAGAGATGTGGCCGTTAGAAGGAATGCCAGCTTCGCTGGTGGAAGATTCCAGAAATTGGGTGGCCATATAAATAAATCTACTAGCTCGATACCTGTGCTTCGCTACAAAACTCTGTGGTCGGGCTTAGTTTTGGGGGAGGAAAATAAGGGAAAAAATTCTGGGTCTCCCTACCAGCATCCATTGGTATTCATCTGGCTAGCCTCCTGTCAGTGTGCGAGAGAGTTGAGGACTGTTTGGAAACTGAAACAGTATTTGCTGTGTGAGCAATAAGGAGACAGCAAGGAGCCTAGGCGTGGGCATTAGCTCAGCTCTTCTGTACTAAAGCTGGTTGCTGCTGTGAAACTGAAACTTGTCTCCTCTGCTTGTGTTTTGCACTTGGAACAAGTTTCTTTTCAGGTGGGGAGGGGGAGTAGAACTCCTTAGCATCAGAGTGTGTTAATAATAATAATAATAAAGGGAATACTAACACTCTGATGGTCATTTCGAAAAATCCTTTCTTAATGAGCCCCTAGAAGCCAAGAGGAGGAACATACGTGCCAAATTTCCAAGTTTGTAGGCTTTACAGTTCTGGAGATTTTGTGATGATGGGTGAGGGGTCTTTTGCTTCTATATATATAGATTTATTTCAATCAGTATATAAAACCAGGTTGGATTTGATTTAAATCAACTCATTTTAAATCAGGATATGATTTAAAGTAGTAACCTAGTAAATTGGATTGATTTAAATCAACTCGATTGAAATCATAATTTTAAAAGAGCAACTGTCCTCTCTATCCCGCAGCGGCTCCTCCTCTGACTCACTGTTGACTCACCAACAGTCCCATTCAACTTCAATGGGATGGCTGGTGACGTGATATAACAAGTGAGGGACGTGGCAAACAGCAGGTGAGTGGATGCCTGCTTACAGGGGCTGCCAGGATGGGTCTGAAATGACAGGTGCTCTTTAATATTATATTTATAAGCAGCTTAGAAGGTTTCACTTTCATTTTTACTGCTTGCTCTTCCTCCTCACTCTTAGAACCTGGTGGTACAGGTGCATTTCTCTTCAAACCATCATACAGTTTGTAATGTACATAGATTTGCAAAACAGTGGGATAAAAGAATGTTCCTGAACTTTGTTTTATGATTTATCTCATGGATACTGTGAAATTGTCTGAATGCATCAATGCAGTGCACGTTATCTCAGTTTGCAGAGCTTGGGATTCATTGAATGATTTTACCAAAAATGTAAATATTGCAGAATGTGCAGCCTCGTGCTACATAACCTAAGCTCCATTTCATGCTGAATAAACTAAGTTATTAATGAATTTTAAATAGAAAACCATCTTTAGATAGATTTTTTTTTACTCCAAAAGCATTACATTAAAATATCTTTTATAAAAATAAAAATTAAATCATCATTTTTTTTTTATCCATTCTGTATAAAACAAAGGTGACAAGAGTAAGAGGCTGGAACAAGAGATATTGTAGACTTGACCTTTTTATACCTGGAGGTCTTCTTCAGACATTAGTACGATGGTAGACAGATCATTCTTCAGCTGCCTGGCCAAAACTTTCCATTTTTCTCCACTGCTGTCCACTTCAGTTGTGTTTGTGATTTCTTTCTCTAGCCAAGTTGTGCCCTCACCTGAAAGGGATAGAATTGTGAATCCACTAGACGTTAAAAATTAAGAGATCTGTGTAATTTCACACACTGGGCATCACTCAATGTCAGAAAGAGTCTAGTCGCACCATTTCACGCTAACAGGGTTTATTAAAAGGCATAAGCTTTCATGATTGCTTATGCCTTTTAAAATTTCTCTCCCCATCCCCAAACAAACATCCACAAACTTCTCCAAGTGCAATAATAAGACATTCAGAGGACCAACCGATCCTTGAATTCATCCTCTGAATGTCGAATCAAAGTTATCTAAACTTTGTTTGCACTTCTTTGGCTCTGAACTTCTCAAGCATTAATTCCATACCTGTGCTGGTCCATTTCTCATTCTTGGCGACCACCTCAAATTTGGTGTTTTGGGGCAGGCACAAAAAGTAATCGTTGTCATCTATTATGGTGCCGTCTTCAGCCAGTACCAAAGTGACAGGCTGTGAGACCAAGTCAATGGCTAGCAGATGGCAGGCTGTGGAAAAAGAGGACAAGGCGGAATAATTTCTCTGCATCGGCCGAGAAGGTTCCTCGGGTTAAAATTTATTTCCTACCCTTTGTACCAGCCCTTAAAAAAAAACAAAAAAAAAAAACATGGGTTCAGATTTAGCCTTTCGGATTACAGATTAACAGAGTTGGGAGGGACCTTGGAGGTCATTTAATCCAACCCCCAGCCCAAGCAGACCCTGCACCATTTCTGACAGAGGGTAGTCCAGTCTCTTCTTGAAAGCTTCCAGGGATGAAGCTCCCACAACTTCCAAAGGCAACTTCTCTTCCATGGGTTGATTGTCCTCACTGTCAGAAAATTCCTCCTTATTTCCAGATTAAATCTCTCCTTGTTCTGTTTCCATCCATTATTCCTTGTCTGGCCTTCAAAGGTGCTTTGGAGAATAGCTTGACCCCTTCCTCCTCTCTGGGGCAGCCCCTCAAATATTGGAAGGCTGCTATCCTGTCTCCTCTGGTCCTTCCCTTCCCTAGACTAGCCAGGCCCACTTCCTATAACCGTTCATCTTATGTTTTAGCCTCTGGTCACTCCCTCTTGCGCTCCCTCCCTTTCTTTCTCTCCCTCCCTCCCTCTTTCTTTCTCTCTCTTTCCTTCCTTTCCTTTCTCCCTCTTTCTCTCCCTTTTGTTTTCTTTCTCTGTTTTTCTCTCTCTTTCTCTCCCTCTTTTTTCTTTCTCTCCTTCCTTCCTTCCTTCCTTTCTCTTTCTTTTTCCTTTCCTTTCTCTCCCTCTCCCTTCCAATATTGGAAGGCTGCTATCCTGTCTCCCCTGGTCCTTCTCTTTCTCTCCAGCAGCGAATACTTTTATGCCCAGGAAACAGAACATCTGTATCCCTTCGGTGTAGAGCAGTAGGCCACACTGCCCGCAGGGCCAAATGTGCCTGCTATGAACCCCAAAGCAGGAAGTCTTACCTTTCCTCTTCAATTCCTGGAGGCTGGAGGCGGCCACTCCAAGCTGTTCCTGTTGGCCCGTCCGCCTGATCAGGCATTGCTTCAACAGGGGTAGCCTTGAACCGCCTTCTGCCATCGCTTTTTCTTGCTTCCACTTTTCATGGGTTTGAATTCTATTGTGGAACAACCACCCTTCACTGCAGGGAACCAATCAGAGTCCGGCAAAAACCTTTCTGAGGCACTCTGGGAGATGTAGTTCAGTCTGAAAGGTGCCCTTTTCCCCATATCCTGTGGCATGATGGGGAAAGTAGTTTTCACTGCTGCTCAAACTTCACTTTTGTTGTGAAGGAAAAAGGTTTGTATTGCTTAGTCATCTTCCCGCCTAAACATCAATCGATACATTCTGAGTTTGTGAGTGTGATTTTATTGATCCCAAAATGTTTACGTTTCATAAGGTGACATTTTAACTTTTTAAAATACACTACATATCTTACGACAGGCAGGGCACTTCTTAATATTTTTTAGCATTTCATGAACTCCTTACACACATTATCTTAAGAAGGATGACATTGCAAAGGAGTCTCAAGGCCTTCTACTCTTAAGAAACCAGGAGCGAGTTAAAAAAACAGGTCAGGATGCTGCAGAAATCATTAGGTGAGGTTGTGCAATCCCAGCAGCTGTTGTGTTTTTGTGCAATGCTATCCAGAACAAACATCCTTTACATCAGACTCTCACTTCATTGCTAAAAAAATTCCTAATATCTTTTTTTTTTGTAAAAGTTTTTTTATTTTTTAAAGACAAACACTAACAAACACAAACATAAAACATCAACATAAAACCATGTTCCAAAATACAACGTGTCGGTTGGTATATTTTTTTCGTGCAATGTCACAACATCAACAGTCTTCCCCTTCTAAACATAACATTCATATTATATAAGTCAACTATACATATTATGTTACACTGTATTATTATTGTATCATTATTAGACTTAACTATAAATTTACATAGTTCTTATCGAGTGAATCTAAGTTTTCAAAATTCCTAA
This sequence comes from Hydrophis major, assembly GCA_033807585.1. Classification (NCBI taxonomy): domain Eukaryota; kingdom Metazoa; phylum Chordata; class Lepidosauria; order Squamata; family Elapidae; genus Hydrophis; species Hydrophis major. Next base: position 11,379,914 of record CM066342.1, on the reverse strand, counting down.
TATCTTCTTGCCTTCCTCCAGATAATGTCTGATTAACCTCGATTTTAATGTTCTTTTTAAAAATTCATATTCTTCACTATTTGCTTAAATTCTGTTGGCTGCTTAGAAACCAAGGCACCAATCAAGTAAATATAACAAATATCTTAATCCGGGTTGTCCAAGCTTGTTAACTTTAAGACGTGGGGACTTCAACTCCCAGAATTTGGGGAATTCTGGATGTCTGGGAGTTGAAGTCCCCAAGTCTTAAAAGCCGCCAAGCCTGCACATATCCACCCTAAACAGACTTGTCTACATCTTTCAGTTGCAGGATTGTATATACAGGTGGTCTTCAAGTTACAACCGCAATTGACCCCAAAATTTATTTTGCTGAGTGAGACATTTGTTAAGTGAGTTTTGCCCCCATTTTAGGATCTTCTTTCTTTTGCCACAATTGATAAGTTAATAACCGGGTTGTTAAGTGAATCTGGATTCCCCCATTGAATGTTGCTTGTCAGGAGGTTGCCAAAGGGAACCACGTGACCATGGGGATCATGGTAATAAGTGCGAAAAACAGCCATAAGTCCCTTTTTTCCATTGCCACTGTGGCAACTTCCAACAGTCACTAAATGAACTAAGTCGAGGACTACCTGCATTTATCTAGTTAACGCTGGAATTCCTTTTGTTTCCAGAAGATCTCGAAATCCCTAGACCTTTCCTTCGAGTGGGCATAGTCCAAAGCGAGTCCCTTGCCTCCTTTCGAAGGTCCAGACCCCTCCCCCCAGCCCCTAATTTGGGAGACCCCCCCGACTGCAAAAGCATTTCTCTCTCTCTCTCTCCTTCCTTCCTTCCTTCCTTCTTTCCTCCCTCTTTCTTTCTTCCCTTCCTCCCTCCCTCCTTCTTCCCTCCTTCCTTCCTCTTTCTTTCTTCCTTTCTTCCTTCCTTTCCTTCCTCCCTCCCTCTTTCTTCCTTTCTTCCTTCCTTCCTTTCCTTCCTTCCTTCTTTCCTCTTTCTTTCTTTCTTTCTTTCTTTCTTCCTTCCTTCCTTTCCTTCCTTCCTCTTTCTTTCTTTCTTCCTTTCTTCCTTCCTTCCTTTCCTTCCTTCCTTCCTTCCTTCCTTCTTTCTTTCTTTCTTTCTTTCTTTCTTTCTTTCTTTCTTTCTTTCTTTCTTTCTTTCTTTCTTTCTTTCTTTCTTTCTTTCTTTCTTTCTTTCTTTCTTTCTTTCCTTCCTTCCTTCCTTCCTTCCTTTCCCCTCCTTTCCATTCCTCAGCGCTTCCATTCCTCGGCGCCTCGGGGCTCGATTGCTCCCGCCTGGTCCGGCCGCCTTCCTCGGCCCTCGCTTCCAGCCCCGCCGCGATTAGCCGGGTCTGGAAACATGGCCTCCTCGGAGCAGGCTGAGCAACCTGGGCAGGTGAGCACCCCGGGGCCGGAGCGGGGGTCGGCAGAGACCTGGAAGAGGGGGGTCTCCTATCCCTGGGAGGTGGAGAGGGGCGCCTGGGGCCCTCGGCTCTTTGGAGTTGCAAAGCGGGGGGGGGGACCCAGCTCCATCCAAGGAAGGGCAGATTTAGGGTGCCCTTTGCCCCATAAAGTGGGGGCGGGGAGAAAGACGAGAGGCGGGGGTGCCCCTTTCTTTGCCCCGTGGAGGAGGGGGCACCCTTTTCTTTCCTATCCCCCCCCTCTCCATCCCCCCATGTAGGCTCTGAGCCGAGAAATCGCTAGGAATACCCTGGGAATAGGGAAAACAGAGGGTTTTGCGTCATAACGGGAAGGAAGGGAATCCCATCAATAAAGGCAGTGGGCGAGCAATGAGGTCTTCTATCCTCCCCCTCCCTTAAGAAAAAGACCAAGGGAGAATCCCCCAAAGCAGGTGGAGAGAGGACTTGGGGAAGGGGGAGAATCATGGTTCATGGTGTAGGGGCAAAGGGCTGGAGGAGAATTAGCTTCTGCTCCTTTGGAAAGGAGGGCATGGAGAAAGTCCTTAGCCTTTGTGGCTGCCTGAAATTAAAAGCAGCAAAAAAAAAAGAGAGAGAGAGAGAGAGAGAGAGAAAGGTAGAGAGGGATCTTTTTCTTCACATGGCATCAGCCCCCCCCTCTCTCCCCCCCTCTCCAGAGGGGAAGGTGAGCACTCATTCCAGCAGAGAGAAAAAGGAGGTCCTGGGAGGGTCCCTTTTTGAGAGAGGTGGGCAGTTTCTAAATAGGATTGATAATTCTGGCGATCAGTTGACTTTTCTTTAGTTGGGCATGATGGAAGTTGTAGTCCCGCTTTGACAGGGCAGTAGGGCACCCAGGCACAGCCTGCAAATCTGCAGGTTCCACTTTCTCCCAGGAAAAGGCATGAGAGGTTTACCTTTCCTTGTCCGCAGCCTGGGAAAGTTGAGGTCCAAAGTAAGAGGGATGCAAAACATTTGAGGACAGAAATAAAAACCATGTTTCTCTTTATCACACTTAAAATTCTTATCCTCCTGAATGGATTCCTCTTATTTGAACCCAGGCACCTCAATCAGCTGATTGACACTGGGTCAGCCAGGGTGTCCACAAGTCACAAGCAGCATTGCCAGTTGTGAGAGATGCCTAGAAAGGCTGGAGATTCCTTTCAAGGAACACAGGAAGAACTTTCTTATTTCATTCATTACCTTTGTCTTGTAATAGTATTTATGCAGGACGTTGATCCATAGCACCTCATAGTAGCAAAAAATAAAAATATAAGGAACCCCTCTGGTACATATGAATAGCTGTGATATTTGTACATGGCTGTTTATATTTACACAGTACCTATTTTAATTTATTTCAGCTTGTCTGTGTGTGAGCAATCCCACTATTTGTGCATGATTTTTCTTAATCCCTATCAGTGAACCATGGGTTCATTTTTAAGCTGTGCAGAACCACAATTGTAGGTCTGTATCAGGACTGGCACTGACTTGATGCAGGAGTCTGGTGATTTTCAGTTGAAAGCTGATGTATTTAAGAGACTGAATAAGTACCAGAAAATTATTCTGCAGAAAGCCTGTTTATCTGCCCTTGATTTTTACACACACACACACACACACACACACACAGACTCCTGATTTTCTCTTTTAATCCATTTCTTTAGACACGTCCATAAACATTTGTCATTTTCTTACTCCTTCATCTTAACCTGAACTGATTTATATGGCTCAATAATCTTCCATAATAGCCAAATGAAGTTCTAATTGGATGAATCATTTAGGCTGTGTCTCTGAGGAGTCTGGAAGGGCTTTTTAAAAAAAAAAAAACCAAAAAAAAAAACAAAATCCGTACATTTATGTAAAATTCAATAAAGTCTTTAAAAGGGGGAAAAAAAGACAAGCAATTGTGGTTTCTGAGAAGATAATAGATGAGGGCAGCTGAGAAGTTCCGGCTCAATACGCAAGCTGAGAAGCAAGAAAGAGGCAGGCTTGTAATCATTAGGGCATCTTTCTTGTATCACAACATTACAGGAATGAAAAATGCTTGTAATAAAAAAAAAAAATTGGGAGGGGAAGGTACTTTTTTTTCTACGTGCTCTTCAACTCTCTTCAACTCTCTTAGCACAGGGCTTCACAATCGTTGTTATCCGAGGGGACACACCAGACTGGGTGCAACATGTTGAGAGCCACTCTCTGAAAGTTAACGGGCCAGCAACTCTTTCAGAACAGCTTCCAGGAAGTTTAAGGGGGTACCAAAAAAAAAAAAAAAAGGCTCCTTAAGCACCTACAAGTTTAAAGCACCAAATTTGCCCCACTAAACCTGCCCAAATTATAAAAACACACACAAAAATGGGTCACACCCATTTGAGGGGCCACCAAAAATGTTAGTAGGCCACACTTTCTGAACCTCACTTCAGAAAAACCTGGAGATATCGCTGCCAAAGGTTTCCTTTAAGCACCACCCCATACCGCTACCCCTCCTGTCCTTTTCCCATTCTTTTTCAATTCACAAACTTCTTGAATGCCACATAAAGACAGATAACAAACTGCTTGAATATTAATCAGTAGACAAACCTTCATCGGAGTCTATTCATATTGCCCTTTCATCTTTTTTTTCACCTGCAGACTCTGGAGGTCAAAACATTTTCTTAGACTGTACAAATACTAACATATTAATTGGATTTGCCATCGTACGCGGTGGCGCTCAGCTGTTTGTTAGTCTATCAGTTGCACTGGGGTTTTTTTTTTTTTTTTTAAATTCATTCAGTCACCCATCTTCCCCACAGCTTTCTGTCTCCCTTCCCCCCCATCCCTCTTTCCAGAGTCAGCAATCTTATTTTCATTGAGCTTTTTGGAAGAAGGGGCTTGTGAGTGGATGGTTCTCTTTTGGCAATATAAGATCAAATAGAAAGATAGCTACTGAAGAAAATATACGGTGGGAGTCAGTGAAAGATGAACTTAGCTGCAGGAAACAGGAAAGTGTGTTAAAGGAAGTCAAGACTGCTCTGTCTTGGCTCTCTATATGGTATATTTTAGCCCAAGGGTCCCCAAACATGTCAACTCCCAGAATTCTCCAGCCAGCATAGCTGGCTGAGAATTCTGGAAATTGAAGTCCACAAGTCTTAAAGTTGCCACGTTTGGAGACCTCTGTTTTAGCCTATATCAAAATAATTCCAATGTTCCTACCTGCCTGACATATTAATATCAACATTTACAGGGGAGTGGGCTCACCTAACATATATTTACCCAGCATCTATTTCTTCTGGAAGAAGATTGCTACTCTTAATCTAACGGTGGATCCCATAAAGGTGTGAAGTTACCCCTTAGGACTGCCAAGGAAGAGCCAGTTATAAACCAAATCTGTGGAAGGAATTTAGCCCAAAGAATTGAGGAGTAAAGCAGCAGCATCTCCCTGAAAACACAAAATATTTGCATTTTCCTTGACTGCCCATCTGGGAATTAGAACTATAAGCTCTGTGTTGCATCTTTTTTCAGTATTTGGAATTATTTAAAAATTACTGGATTCTTGAAAAAAGACCTATGGCAGGTTTGCATATTTCCCTTTATTCCTTGTCCCACATCTGAAACCAAGCTGAGGCCTTTTTAAAACAGGCCATTTCTGTTTTTCTTTCTCTCCTTCCTTGGCCCCAGTGTTGTTCCTGATGGCCTTTTATATTCATGTGAGGAATTTATGGAACTGCAAAACAGAAAAGGTACTGATGAAAATCTAATTTCTTCCTGCATTATAAGGGAGAAAGAGTCAAACAATTATTAACTCTCTTCCACTTAATTTTCGTGCATCGTATTCACCGGCCATATGTCTGACCTGGACTTTTTTAATGAGATGCAGCAGAGAAGGATATATTGGTCCAGAGGTTGGAACCAGATTCTGTCATTGACGTATGCATACTTCTGCTTTTTTCCTTTAAATAAGGGCAAACTGAACATTTTTTTTGGTTACATTTTATCCAAAATAAAAAATAAAGAATTCCCTCTGGCTTTGGGACAGTCAACTGCTTTTGTTTAGAAGCCAAAACAAAGGTAACTTTTGAGTTTTCTACAGATGGCAGTTATAATACCACTGCAAAATGTTGCCAGTATTTGTTTGGTAGAAGGCAGCTTGTTGAGCGGCAGAAGCAAAAGCCAGAACTGGGTGTGGATGCCCTTTTAGGGTCCCCTCTAGCCAACTGCTTCTTTGCTCATCTCTGATGTTGATTGATTTTCTTCTGGGGATTTTGGATAGGAGATTTACTTTGACTTTTCTTCCTAAACTGTGTTTTACAGCTCTACAGTAATTAAAAGAGAAAAAGAAAATTTAGAACAGGCCTGGGTGGAACATAAAGCAACCCTTCTTTATTTATATATGTTCCTCCTGTGGGATCAGCTTCATCAGCCCAGGAAAGGATGCAGCTTATTTATGGAGTTGCCAATAAATGTAAAACCAGCTTTTTTCCGATTTCCTGCTCTCTGGTCTCTTTAAAATAGAGGTTGAACTTGTGACTCTTTCCAAGGAAGGGAAATGCTTTGCCCCTGAGTTAATCTGCCCATTTTCCTTCTTCCCTCTTCCCCTTTGGGCTTATGGGTTTTTTTTTTTCCCCCCAAAGCAGCTTTTCAGTTTTTCCTTACAACTCCAGAGCATTAATAAAGGAGAATATTTCTAGCTCGGGGTTAACAAGAGGGATGCTTGGCACTCTCTGAGCTAGTTGTTTTCTTGCAGACATTTTATTACCCAGCTAGGTAATATCATCAGTGCTAGTAAGAAGTTTTGTTTGCTGTCAGTTTATATTTTGGTGGCTTGATTGGGGTGATGTTAGTCAGTCTTTGGTTGGATTGTACCCTGTTGGCTCTTTGGCAGTATTTTATTGTTAAGAATGTAACACAGACCAGCTTCAAGTAAGCAATACCCCAATCAAACTGCCAAATAATATAAACTGACAGCAAACCCCCTCCTTACTAACACTGATGATGTTACCTAGTTGGGTCATGAAACGCCTGCAAGAAAGCCTGCAAGAAAGCACCAAGGACTCCCTCAACTCCAGAGTAGTTGTAGTTAGCCTTACTTTGGTACCAATTTTCTACTCTCCCTTCTGCCAAGCCGCAGACTGAAGTCACACCCCAAGCCGGTTTGCAAGCAACAGCCTGAGCTATACAAGTGCATTAAACTAAGTTCATATCCAGGTAGCACCCTCGAATGCAGGTGCAAAATCTACGAGTCCCTCATTTTAACTCTCCATTGGTCCTAATCCAGCAATGAAGCAGAATTAGATTCGTGCTTGAAATGTTCGTATGCTTGAAATGAAGAGCCACGCCAGGTCAGACCATTTATTCTAACATTGCTAATCAGATTTAATAGATAATCAGAGTTGGAAGGAACCTTGCAGGTCACCTAGTCCAACCCCCTGCCCGATCAGGAGACCATAGACCATTTCTGACAGATGGCAACCCAGTCTCTCTGTGCCTCCAGGGATGAAGCTCCCACAACTTCCAAAGGCGATTTCTGTTCCAAACGTTGATTGTTCTCACTGTCAGAAAGTTTCTCCTTATTTACAGATTGAATCTCCTCAATGATTGCAGCCTTTCCATTACTGTACCCTTTTAATTGCAATTAAATCCGTTTATTTAATTTCAATCCGTTTATTACAGTCTTAGACCAGAGACTTAAACAGGTAACCCTCGACTTACGACCACAATTGAGCCCCAAAATTTCTGTTGCTAAGTGAGACATTTGTAAGTGAGTGTTGCCCCAGCTTGCTACCTTGCCACCATTGTTAAATAGAATCACTGCAAGTTGCTAAGTTAAGAACTCAGTTCTTAAGCGAATCTGGCTTTCCCCATTGACTTTGCTTGTCAGAAGGTCGCAAAAGGGGATCATGCGAATCCTGTGACCGTCGTAAATATGAGTCAATTGCCAAGTGTCTGAATTTTGATCATGTGATCATGGTGATATTGCAACAGTCATAAGTGTGAAAAACGGTCATGTCCCTTTCTTTAGGGCCATTGTAACTTTAAATGGTCACTAAATGAACTGTTGTAAGTGAAGGACTACCTGTAATAGGTTTGCACTCCTGGCAGTTCTCCCACCTCTGTGGTGTGCGACTGTAAGGTTGCTTAGAGATGACCATTGGGTGGCAGTCTAACCTTGGTTTTTCTTTGCACAGATCAGCTCTTCTGGAACTGAGAATGGAGCGTCATCCCGAGAGGCCCTGGTGAGTGTGTGCAGTATAAGCCTTACCTGGGAATGGGAATGGGAATGGGAATAGAATAGAATAGAATAGAACAGAGAATAGGCTAGAATAGAATAGAATTCTTTATTGGCCAAGTGTGATTGGACACAAGGAATGTGTCTTTGGTTCATAAGCTCTCAGTGTACATAAAAAATACATTCATCAAGAATCATAAGATACAACACTTAGTAATAGTCATAGGATGCTATATAAGCAATCAGATCATACTAGGGAACCAAATAAAACCATATAAACTGCAAAGATACAAGCAACAAGGTTATAGTCATAAGTAGAAAAGGAGATAGGTAATAGGAAAGATGAGAAGAAGAATAGTAATAGTAATTGGTAAATAGTTTGACATTGTTGTGGGAATTAGTTGTTTAGCAGAATGATGGCATGAGGGGGAAACTGTTCTTGTGTCTATTGTTCTGGTGTGCAGCGCCCTATAGTGTCATTTTTAGGGTAGAAATTGAAACAGTTTTATGTCCAGGATGTAAGGGGTCTGTAGATATTTTCACAGCCCTCTTTTTGACTCCTGCAGTACACAGGTTGGTATTAATTGTTTTTTTTTCCTGCCGTTCTAATGACCTAGACAAATTACCTAATTACCTAGACAAATCCTTTGCTTTCCTCCCTTCCTTCCCGTTTGCATTTTTTTTAATATTTCGCTGTTTCGTCAACAAACAGCCTTGGGGCAAAGAGGTTTGTGGTCCTTTTATCTTACTTAAAGTGGATTATTCAGTAGGTAGATTCACCTACAACACTAAGTCACAACATAATGTGTTGTGTTAACCCAGTTAGGATTCGTGGACTGTAGTTCATGGCTTTGTAGGAAGTATAAACTCACCAGGTTGTGGCTTGTTTGAAAAAAGTACATCGGATTGCAATGTGTAGAAATGAGGCAGGATGAATAAATAATCCAAAGAAGCTACAGTTGTCATCTCTTTATAAACTGGCCATTTTTATAATACGATATTCAGCCGTACAACTTTTGAAAGACAGTGGTCCTCGACTTAACAACAGTTCATTTAGTGACCATTTCGAGTGGCAATGCCCCTAAAAAGGTGACTAATGACCGTTTTTCACACTTACGACTGTTGCAATATCACCAGGACACCTGATCAAAATTCAGATGGCAGCTGACTCATATGGAGTGTCCCGGGGTCACACAATCCCCTTTTGCAGCAAGAAATGAGGCAAAATTCAGCCTAGCAAGAGGAATGTTGGGCTCCATTGTGCTCGTAAGTCAAGGAACGATCTGTTACATTCCAGAACCTCTCACTGTTCTTTTTTTTTTAAAGAAGACCTTGCCGTTATCGCCCATGTGAACACTTCAGCCAGAATTTCCCATCCTGACATTTTGCAGATACACCAGGAATAAGCTAAGAAAGCCAGTCTTGGTTTAACAGTCCCTCTTTCCCAACCTAACCTGGGAAGGATCTGCCGACCTAAAACGTCTCACCCCTGTTGTGTGTCCACTTTCACCTTGGCATCTTCGTGTGTGTGTGTGTGTGTGTGTGTGTGTGGACTAGGAGTATTTGCTGCACATCCAGTACTTTCAACTCCTGTTCTTTGCTCTACATCTTCCCGCAGTAATCTTTTTTTTTTTTTTTGGTCAAGTTTATTACGATTATTATTTAAATAAATTAGCCTCTTTCTTGCTGATACCAATACCTGTGCTTTGAACGGAGAAAATGTTCCAAGGAGCCCAGGCCCAGCTAGCTTGCTCTTTTTCCCCTCTCCTCTCCTCCTCCTCCTTCTCCCCCGCCACCCCATACCCTTGGCCCCCCACTCTGTGGGCTGACAGAAAATTATCTTCTGTTTAATTAACATCATCTCCCCTGCTCTTTATATACTGCCGCGTAATTGCTCGGAGGAAAGAGGAACGCATAGCAGCTATATATCTATATATAGACATAGATATAAAATAAAAATAATTCGTTGGGAAAAGCAGGGTGGGTAGCGGGAGGAGCACACCGCAAGGCTAAAACAGGGCCCTGGAATAAAACCTGATCTGTTGGAGGTGAGACCCCTCTGCGTACAGGGGCCCAGTTAGAGCCCTTTGGGGGAAGCCATGTATCATTCTGTGGGCGAGGGCTCCTTCCTCTCTTCCTCTTTTAATTAATCTTTTCTTTGGGTTTTTTTGCTTACTCTCCCATTCCCTTCTTCCTTTTCTGCTTAGACATCGCCTAATCCAATCGACCAGCACTGGGCTCTGCGGAGACCTTGAACTAATTGGATTGTTTACTTCCCAGTTGTAGCTTGACTCGCTTGCCCGATGTCTGCGTCGGGCTGCCCAATTGCAGTCCCTGTAGGCCAAAGGCTAATCTTAGACTTTTTTTAGATCTCATGACTTTGCAGACCCAGTTAGGGAGCCCTTAAGGCCGGCTTTTGGGGGGGTGAGGTGGAAGGATAATCACAGACTTCTGAATCAATCCCAAAATCCTGTTCCAATTTTCATAATCCACGGGTAGTCCTCGACTTAACACCCACAGTTGACCCAGCATTTCTGTGGCTGAGTTAACTGCTTGCTGAGCGCCTTTTGTCCCCATGTTGTGACCTCTTGTGCCACGGATGTTTAGGGAATCACTGCAGTTGTTCCGTCACTAACGTGGTTGTTAAAGTCAGTCTGGCTTTCCCCGTTATCAGAAGGCCGCATAAGGGATTGCATGATGCCCCCACCCCGCAGGAGGCTGCAACCGTCATAAATACGAGTCAATTGCCAAGTGTCTCAATTTCGATTACATGACCATGGGGATGCTTCTTCCTCCTCCTCCTCCTCTTCCTCTTCCTCTTCTTCCTCTTTCTCTTCCTCTTCTTCCTCCTCCTCCTTCTCATCTTCTTCCTCCTCCTCCTCCTCTTCCTCCTCCTCCTCTTTTCACCTTTGTTTCAATGGTGAAACATTCAGGAACGGTAGAGCCCTTAATAGGAACTACGCATAAGACTCAAAACGGATTGAAAGAAAAGCACGATTTCTCTCTCGGGTAGCAGAAAGCATCAGTTTAGCCCCTTCCTCCCTCTCTCCCCAGTCCTTGGCAGACATTGCCATGATTGAGTTCATGGCAGGGACCATGAGGACTAGAAACTTACCCGCAACCGTTTATGAAATTATCCCCCTTCCCCCTCTCCCCCCTCAAAGACCCTCGCTCCAATTTATACCGCAAGCCACCCAGTCCCCTTGAAACAACCTTCTTCAAGCTTAAATAATCCGCATTTGTCCTCAAGCAGTGGCAAATGGATCGAGGACGGCGGGGAGCCGCAGAGTCTACGATGACCATTGTTGTTGTTGTTATTATTATTATTATTTATTAATTTTGGCCTCTCATTTCCCCGCTGTCGGTTTTGGCCTATTAAAGCTTCCTCTCCCAATGGGAAGGGTAACCTTGTGTTTGCAGGGTGTCAGCATCTCGCTCCAATGCCATTTACAGCCATGTTTGTCATGCTCGCTGACACTCTCTCGCACTCTCTTCCCCTCCCCTCCCTCCACCGCGTCCCCTTTGCGGAGGCTCTGTTTTCGCCCTGCTGTGGCTTTGGGCGCTCCTGCGAATGGAATCCCCTTCCTTTCTCACTCTCTCTTTTTGTTGTTGTTGTTGTTGTTGCTGCCAGAATTGGGACACAAGTCCATCCCTTTTTCCTCTTCTGTGTTCTGATGTTTAGAGTTTGACGAAATATAATTGTGGGCCAGAAACTTAGCGAGAGGCCCATATGCACGCATTAAAAAAAAAAAAAAAAAAGTTTGTCAAAAGCCCTTTCTATAAGTTACATAGAACCTGTCTTATCCACTGTATTTATTACCTTTCTAGTCGCTGTCAGTTTTTCCATATATTAAACTTTTATTGGAAGAATGCATTAATTTGTCAAAGCCTTTTCTGTTATGCTTGACCTCTTGGTGAGATTTTGGGTCGAATCGCTTCTTTTTCCCGCCGCCGCCCCTGCCCTCCCTCCCTTCTCGGTTTAGTCTCTTTCCTGCTGACTCTGTTTATTGAGTGGCGTCTTACTTTTTCTTTCTTTGAGGTTTGCGCAAAATGCACTCTTTTAATCTATTGATTCCTTTTAATGTGTTGATCTGGACAAATACTGTCTTCCCACTGTCCACGGATGCCGATCTGCTTCTCAAGAGGACATGTTTAAAGGGGAGCTGTCATCTTGGCTTAAGTCGCCCGGCTTCAGATCAATCGGAGGGTTTCCTTGAAACTCTTCGTATGTCTAAAGGAGGCGGTTTAATCGAAGACGGTGCTTCCCTGCCTTCGACGCTGTGCAGGTACAGCTGGCACCTGAGGCAGTCAGCAGGTCTGCACTGGGTTTGGAAAAAAACATACAGAATAACAAGAGTTGGAAGGGACCTTGTGGGTCATCTAGTCCATACCCCCCGCCCAAGCAGGGGACCCTATACTATTTCTGTCCAGTCTCTCCTTGAAAGCCTCCAGTGATGAAGCACCCACAACTTCTGAGGGCAACTTCTGTTCCATGGGTTGATTGCTCTCACTGTCAGAAAATTTCTCCTTATTTCCAGGTTGAATCTCTCCTTGATCAGTTTCCATCCATTATTATTCCTTGTCTGGCTTTCAGGTGCCAGAAAATAGCTTGACCCCTTCCTCCTCCTCTCTGGGGCAGCCCTTCAAATATTGGAAGGCTGCTCTCCTGTCTCCCCTGGTCCTTCTCTTCCCTAGACTAGCCAGGCCCAGTTCCTGCAACTGTCTTTTCGTAGGTTTTAGCCTCCAGTCCCCTCATCATCCTAGTTGCTCTTCTTTGCACTTTTTCTAGAGTCTCAACATCTTTTTTTACAGTGTGGTGACCAAAACTGGATGAAGGACTCTAGGAGTGGTCTTGCTAAGGCTTCATAAAGCAGTATTAGTACCTCACATGATTTTGATTCTGTTAATGCAGTTTAGGATTGTATTGGTTTTTTGGGCTGCTGCTGCACACTGTTGGTTCATATTTAATTGGTTGTCCGCTAAGACTCCGAGATCCCTCTCAGAGTTACTGCTGTTAAGCCAGGTTTTACCTAATCTATACATGTATTTTCATTTTTTCTTGCCTAAGTGTGAGATATGTGCCTTTAAAGAAGGAGTCTTGGATCTATGGATTTGGAAATCATGGGCCTTGTAGAAAAAAGAAATATTTCTTTTTTGTGTGCCTGTAAGCCCCTTCAGTTTAAATTTTGCAGGGTGTCTGCTGCTTACCCTGATCCTGGTCCTTTTTTTATCCATACAACTAGATTTCTTATTGATAACTATTTGCAAATACATGGATGCCGGTCATAGTTTTGGTGATGAATAACAATAAAATAATATGCATCACATTATTCCAATACAGACTCGCTCCCCTCCCCTTACAGCCCTTTTCTTTTGCAATACCATACTGGCTGTTCAACAATGCAAATGGCTTTGTTTTATTTTTATATTTAAAAGTTCATTCAACTTATGGAGTTCGAACACCAAAGGTTTTGTGATGGTCTCTAGAAGGAAGGGACAAGTTTCTAGTTAAAAGTACTCACTTAGTCCTGACTCATCCTCTGTTTGGAATCTTTTTCTCTTCTTTGCAAAGAGATGAGGGGACGACAAGTCCTTTGCAGGCTTCATTCATTGTGAGCTCTAAGTAGATCTCCCTCCTTAGGAGAGATTCCTTGCTGTGTGCATATATCCAAAAGAGGGCAGTAGTTACCTACGCTTTTTAAGAGACGCAGCCCTTCCATTTGCCCTATTGTCTTTCCCAGAGGTAGCATTTCCTGCACAAGTGGCTGATTTTCGTTTAGTGCTGTTTCAACTTGCGCCTTGGATCTTGTGTGTTTTTAACTCTTTCTCTGTGGTTTAGCCAGCTGGATTCTGTTTGCAAAAATAGGTTCGACATAGGCCTTAACGGTTCCTCGCCTTTCTTTCTTTTCCCTTGCGATTTAATCCTTCTTTTCTCTGCTTTACAGCTCATCCTCGACTTATGACCACCATCGAGCCCGACTTTCCATTGGTCTGCAAGACACATTGAGTTTTTGCCCCACTTTAGGACCTACCTTGCCACAATTATTCAGTGAATCACTGCAATTGTTAAGTTTAGTAACACGGTTGTTAAGTGAATCTGGCTTCCCCATTGACTTCGATTGCCAGAAGGTCACAAAAGGGTTTCACATGACCCCAGGACACTGCAACAGTCATAACTCTGGGTCAGTTGCAAAGCATCTGACTTTTGAAACATGGGGATGTTGCAATAGTGTGAAAAAATGGGTATATGTCATTTTTCTCATTGGCATTTGAATGGTCACTAAACGGACTGTTCTAAGTTGAGGGCTACCTATAATACGGCATTATGGTTTTCAGATGTCCTAGGAGTAGCACTAATCGTGGCTAGTTAGCAAATGGCAAGTTCAGATTAATGAATTTAGTTAAAATTGAGTTGCAGTTAGACCTGGTGCCTATATAATGCCTGGGCCCAATAAAATCAGGAAGACCAAATTTTCTCAGAGAAGAATAGAATAGAATAGAATAGAATAGAATAGAATAGAATAGAATAGAATAGAATAAGGAATAGAATAGAATAGAATAGAATTCTTTATTGGCCAAGTGTGACTGGGCACACAAGGAATTTGCCTTTGGTGCATAAGCTCTCAGTGTACATAAAGAAAAAATAAAATACATCCATCAAGAATCAGAAGATACAACTCTTAGTGTAGAAGGAAATGTGTAGGACCACATTCATCTTCTGATCTCTTAACTAAAGTGACAGCGATTTACCCAGCTTTAAATAACTACCACCTTTTCAAGAGGCAAAAATGTGGACGTTGGGATTTTTTTTTGACAGGAGAAGTGAACAGAGCAGGGTAGGACTTTCAGGAGTCGGTGGGAAGGCAGGTCTAACGAGAAAGGAACAGTAGTGAGTGCTGTAGAAAGCATTGCATGCCCCTTTCTGTGTTTTGCATGGCATGTGATTTTTGATGCAATGGCAACCACGGTTTAAGAAATGTCAAACATTGTACTAGTAGGGGACACTTTCGTCCTACAGCAACTCTGGTCAAATGCTGTGTAATTTGCAAAGTTACATAACTTAATCCATGGAGGTTTCTAATCCTCTGCTCTTCGTGTTACGTAATGGTCTTGCTTTAGTTGCACACCAACGTTGGTAGGTTCCTAACCAACTTCACCAGAAGTTTCGCATGGAATAAAATGTTACAAAAAGAGCTGCAGAGTAGTGACGCTAAGAAGAAGGCTTCTACAGCCATTCGAAGTCTTCCAGGTGCTATTCAGACATTACCTAGTTGTAATCCAATTGGATAACTCCAGGATAACTTGCTAGAGTATAGTTACTCCAGGTTTAGAGTTGGCCTCATCCAGTTTCAATCAGGGTCTTATAAGTATATGCCTCTGTGTATAGATCGCTGGGGAGGGGAAACAGAAGGGGAGGGAGGGAGGCTGGGAAGGAAAACATCTGACAAGAGATTTGTCACTGGGGAAATCCACAAAGCAGGTGGATTTTTCTAGCGTGAGATGCTTTCCCTCTATGTGAGATTTCCTCACTGGAGACTTGCTTTCCCTCCCCCCCCCCAAAAAAAATAAAAAATAAACAAATCAAATCTGTGCATTAGCTGCGAAGGAGAGAACATAAAAAGAGGACAGTGGAAGAAACATTAACACCTTTTTAAAGCTCTTCCATAATTATAGCTTAAATCTTGACATGGTCTTTATTTGCAGTGTCATTTGAGGTGGAGGGATTTTTCTAACTTTCTTATTATTTGTTTAGCCATTCACTCTCATTTCTTCTTTTTTTCTCCCGTTGAAACTGTCCCCCTGGGATTTCAGCCCTGGCAGCCTGGGAACCTCTAGGAAAACTGCTCCCACTTTAAACCAAAGAAGCCCCTCTCGGACTCCTTTGAAATGCACAGTTGAAATGTACATTGTACCTTTTGCGGTTGTTGGTTTAAACCTTACCAAAGTTGTGGAATTGCTGCTTCTTACTGTAAATGAGAAGTACTGGACCCTGATTTCCCTCTCTTGCCTTTTAGACTTCACCACTTAAGAATTTGCAATCTAGTTATTAAAAACAGACACTTTCTGGAAACGTTTTGTAGAATTGTCAACTAATCCATTTATCTTTTTTTTTTTAGTGCTGGGGTAGTTTAGGACATCCATGGTTTATAGGAGGTTTGTGGACTTTTCTTGTGACTCTGAAAGAATCTTGTTTTGTACCCATTGTTTCTTTTTATTTATTTTGGCTTTCTCTTCTCTCTCTCTCTCTCTCTCCCTCCCTCCTTTTTCCTTCATCTAGGTTCTCCCTCCTCCTTTTGTTAGAAGCATGAATGCTGCTAACATTCCTTCATGTCTATTGCTGAAAAGACAGCGAATGGTAGATCCAGTTCGATTTCACTGATTCCCTGTGGCCAAGACAAATGCTTGCTCCTCCGTTGTAGGGACAACCCTTAAAAGGGAAGGTTTTAATGTTGCTGGCTGCTCTACACTACTAAACAGAAGAGGATTATTATTATTTAAGATTTAATCTTCAATTCACAGTCTGGGATTGGTAAAAACTTAGCAGTTCAAGTCCTAACCAAGGACCTAAGAGCTATTAAGGTAATGTTTAAGTATATAGTCAGTTCTGAGTTAGGTGGTTTTTTTTGTTTTTTTGCAAAATCAGAATATTCAGGTCTAATAAG
This sequence comes from Hydrophis major, assembly GCA_033807585.1. Classification (NCBI taxonomy): domain Eukaryota; kingdom Metazoa; phylum Chordata; class Lepidosauria; order Squamata; family Elapidae; genus Hydrophis; species Hydrophis major. The sequence goes on along the minus strand of CM066342.1, from coordinate 11,363,650 downwards.
TTCAAAATTTCCATGTATCTAGGCAGCCCTTGAGGTATTGCTCCAAGGGCCCCTATTACTATTGATAGAACCATTGTAATATTTCTTCCTTCCTCCACAATCGCTGAACTTCATTGTGCAGATTGCGGTATTTCATTATTATTTTTCTCGTCGTTTCTCCCCAATTCGTGCATCCCCTGGTTATTGCAACACCAACGAACCACGCTTTTTTCCCCTCTTTTCCACAATAGTGATGTCAGGAGTGTTATGGGCCAGATTTCTGTCTTGTTTGGATTCAAAAGTTCCACAAGATCTTTGACTTGTTCATTTTCAAAAACTTTGTCAGTTTGATGTTCCCAGTCATTTTTTTGGCCGCCTTCGGACCCAAACTTCCGGCAAAGCTTCCAATGTATGAGTTTGGCAACCTGATCTTGTTGCGGTACAAGAATCAGTGTGTGAGGTTTTGCTGCAGCCCCTGATAGATCCACAGATTCATTTATTATTGTGATGGTGATGGTGGTTATTAGTGTTATTTTGTTGTACCCCATGAAAACACAACTTAGCCCCCCCTCCTTGGTGGGGCGGTCTGCGAGAGCATAGACTGCCCCAGCCAACGGCACCAGGGGGCTGGCCCTTGTAAGCTGTCATCTTGACGGTTGCAGGAAAGGATCTGTATTTAAACAGCAACACAGCATTGGGATCGCTCGAGAAGGATATTAATGCTAATTCATCTGTTCGCCCCCCGCCGAGTGCGTTATTTGTTTAAATCTGTAGAATCCCACGGCGCGTTTATATTCTCGCCAGAGTGAGCCTCTGCTCCCTGTAATTATTTAACATTATATGCTGATATAAATTGTAACAGTTAAAGAATGGTAATGAGAAAGGGGGGGTGGAGGGAGGGGGAGGAAAAAAAATAACACAAACTTAACCTTAGAAATGGCAGCGTCAGCGCTTAAAAACAGCACCGAACAACTTTTTTTTCCCTCTCCACTTTCTCTTCCTCTCTCTCTCTCTCTCTCTTCCCCCCCCCCCCCAGCCACCCTCAAAATATGCTTGTGGAAACTGCTGTATACCCAATTGCCTGTTTGTGTAACGGGCACGCACACACACCGATAACGGGATTGCACGGGAGGGTTGGCCCTCGAATTAACTGCTTCCCGGTTTGATGCCAAGACAAGAAACTTCCCCTTGGGGAGACGGAGCCAGAGGTTAAGCTAACAAGCCGTTGGATGTCAGTATTGTACTATCAAAGAGCCCTTGGCCCCCTTCATTTCCCTCTGGACCTATATGCTTCTCTTCCCCCAGGCATTCAATCTATATCTACTTTCTCCCCCCCCCCCCTTTTGCAAATCATCCTGATGGGTGCCCACCTCAAATTGGCTCAGTTTGGTATGGATTTTAGATACTGTAGGGAAAACCACAAATTTAGGACTGTTAACAGTGGAATGACTTTCCACCGGAAGTTGTAAACGCTCCAACAATGGAAGTCTTCAAGGAGAGATTGGGCAACCATTGGTTGGAAATGGTATGGGGCTTCTTTCCTGAGAAGGAGGAGGTTGGACTAGAAGACCTCCAAGGTCCCTTCCAACTCTGTTAGTCTGTTATTCTCCCCTTTGCTTGGAGGCCTACAAAGCTACAGTCAAGCGGATGGAGGGGTATGTGAGAGCTGGGACAAAATTGAAGTGAAACAGTAATAATACTTAGTAGCCTGTGCTTGGGAAAATGGATCACTTACAAAGATGCTTCCAGTGGTGTACAGGTAGTCCTTACCTTTACAACCACAACTGAGCCCAAAATTGAAGTTGCTATTAATATCTGGCTAATGTCATATTCAAGCCTTTAAACTCAACTGTATATGTTAGAGAAATTTGTAAAGCGAGTTTTGTTCCATTTGACGATGGGCTGGGTTTTAGATTCTCAAAAGATCTTACAAAATCTGTCGGCTCACAGCCTTCAAATTAGTTTACTATCGATGATAAAGGTTGAACTAATGCATTCTGGATTTAATTCATTGGAAAATGCAGCCTCTTCTAATGTTATTTTACTCTGTTTGACATTTTTTTTATTTATTTTTATTTTCAAGTCAGTTTTTTATTATTATTTATTATTATTTATTATTATTATTTATTTTCAATACAGTTTTTGGTTAAACCATTGGGATTGTATTTAGAAGTTCCGCTTTTTTTTCTCCTTTACCTGTAAGAAAATAGTTTAAAGTCAAAGGATGCTTGCTCATCAATTATGAATTAATCAGTTCAAAGCTATAGTTTGGTTCAGCTCTTCACCAAAACAAAAAAATCCTGGCATCATAAAAGACTGACAATAAACAGCCTTCAGGTTAACAATCTGAAAAATACACAAGGAAGAACCAAGAGGAGGGAAAACACTCTCAGAAAAGTTCTGGCCCAGGTTCTTAAAAGTTTCAGTGGGTTCCTTTAATGTGCAGTTTACCTAGCCAAGTGGAATCCTTGCCAGTGGTGATAATTAAAGAAGGGCCACAGATAATTTAATGTCTCACTCGGATGGAAGAACACCCCACGCCGCTTGTGGTCCTCACTTGGCAGCCTGCAGGAAAGGCTGCCAAGACGGCTCAGGAAGTATGTGGGCAATCACCCAGTGAAAGAAATACGAGTTGATTAATCCTATTAGTTTACTAATTGATTAATTCTGCATATGAATAAAACAGCAGTTTTGCAGGAAACAAGTTTGCCTTGAGATGCTTTGCATCTCCCCCAAAAGGAAGCCCTGCCTCCCATCCCTTCCTCTTTTGGGGATGTTGTTTGGACAGGGCTGAAATTTTTCTAATAAATAAAACAAATCTTTCAATGACTGTCCCTGAAGTCGCCAGGAACTTGATCTTGTCCTCAGGAAGTTTTATCCTAAATAATTAACAGGAGCCAAGTTGGCCTGGTCCTTTTGTATCCACTGTTCACAAAGAGTTACGGCCCCTTAACATTTATACAATCCCGAGTTGCCGTTTTGGTTGGTTTTAAGACAGCTTGGAGTAGATTAATTCAATAGGGTAGAGATCATTTGATTTTAAAGGTTATATAGAACTTCATAGAAAGCGCTCTGAGAGTTTGAAATCATTCGCGAATACCATACACTAAAATTCAGGCACAGGGTCTATTTATGTGCATAGTTTAGCTGTTGAGGAATACCAAAAATTGGCAATCAAAACGCCTGCTTTCGATCCACTTGTGTACTAAAATAGTGACTTGAAATTCTCCAGATATTTTGAACTGTTTCCAACATGGCCCATGGAGTTTGCTGAAAATATTGTTGAAAGACCAAACTTGGTAGTTTTGGTGGACACTGATTGCAACTTTATATGATTTCACTGTCATATTTTGGGCATGTCAGGGTTCCTTCCTTCCTTCCTTCCTTCCTTCCTTCCTTCCTTCCTTCCTTCCTTCCTTCCTTCCTTCCTTCCTTCCTTCCTTCATTCCTGTATGGCTTGGAATACATGGATAATAGTAGAATATCTATATCTCAAAGGAGCTTATAATACTATAGTGTACATATGATAAATATGCAGCCAATTTTATAAGATGAGGAATACGAGAAGTTTTATATATGTTATAGGTTCCATTTTGAAATATATTGGCTCATGAGAATGGAATAAGTATCTAGGCCATTTATCCAATTAAGCACAGTATCTCTTACTTGGAGAAAAAAAAATCTGCTTTTCCTCCTGTATAACCTCTCAAATGGCAGCCAGTCACTGTATGATCCAGTGTCTGGCAAGAAAAACCAGGAGTCTGAACCTCCTTCACAGCTCAGAAAGCTACGATACCCTCCATTCATCGATATTCTTGATCCCAACTTAATTTCACATCCCTTGAATTTTTAAATCCTGCTCTCTTTATTCTAAGCAAAAAATCTTTCTCAGGGGGTGTCTGAAATGGATTCATTCTTGTATGTGAATTTTTTTTCTTTTACTGTGGTTCTCTTCTCTTAACCCGAACATTAAGCCTTGCTTTAGTTAGAAAAAGGGAAAACAATCCATTTATATCTCAGTTTTGCCAAAGGGTATGTGAGGCTTCGATCTGAAAGGCATTCAGTGGAATCACCTCTTTGAATTGAATCTTCCAGCCAGATCTCCGGATCAGCCCGTTCTGTCAAATTCAGCCAACCGTCATTGAATTGATCAGAGATCAATAGACTTTTGGCTCGTCCCTTTTGGCAAACCAATTCAAATCTATAAAGGAAGTTATAAATTTGGGTAGAGTTTTGGTTGATTCGCATGCCCGCAGTACCCAAAATGTACCCCCCCCCAAAAAAAGGGAAAATGGAGGGCAGTGGCATGCAGATAAGTAGGTGATTGTCAGAAGTTTTTTTTAAAAAAAAATTCATTTCTGGTTTCCCTGAGAAATTGTTGAGGTCTGGAGCTAAACTGCTACTTGATTTGCAAAGTAGTGTGATGGTCGGTCGAACTGCTCTGGCAGGCTGGACTGGAGCCAGCCTTCACCACAATTCATACTGTGTCAGTTTAATAAATGCACTACTTAAATTATGAAATTACAAAAGAAAAAAGAGAATGCACTTATTCAGACTCTTAATACATTAAAAATAAGGCATTAAAACACTGACTTTTTCCCCCCTTTCCAGAATCAATAATGAACAGGAAGGGTTGTAGACATTAACAGTCATGGACATTCAAACTCTTATACATAAATTATCCGAGAAAAATGCACATAAGACTTGAATAATGTAAATACATTAATGCATTTAATAATTTAAACATTAAAGCGCAGGCAGGAATTCGCGGCAGAGGCTGTTCTGAGATAAGGAACGACCCTGGAAGTTGCACGACTCAAGATCGATGGCCGTTTTCCCCTTGAGGGGGAAAGGAGGGGGCTGGAGGAAGCGGAGTGACCGCTTGGCTAGAGGAATCCCAGAATGTCCCCCACTTCCACTTTGCCTTTCGTTTGTCTCTTGGTCCCAACTATTCTTGCCATCCCAAGTTCTATGAAAGTGAACGGTTTCCTTTCCAGAACTTGCCCAGAAGTCTGGGTGGCCCCCTTGCACCTACCATATTCCCTGCACATAAAACCACTGAAAGGGAAGGATGGAGTCTTTATTGCTCCCAGATGATCTGCACCTTCACCCTCTGGATCAGATGTGGCTCCAGAGCCGCGGGTTGCTGACCCCCTGTTCTGGATCAATCTGCTATTCTGAGGGGTACCTCCATGTTTTGTAGATTCTCTCCGTGTCCCTTTGGGTACTTTTGGGCCCACCAGGAAAAAGTCCCTGTGTTACTTAACGCCCGAAAATGTCAGCAGGACTGTTGACTTACACAACAGGTTGGAAAAGATCAAGCTGGCATGTGTTTTGTGGACAAGCCATGAGGCTTCTTCGAGAAAGTTGGCCTTATTCAGAGTTTCTGATCTTCTGTCAGAAATAAAGCCCCTTTGTAATTAGGGAATTGATAGCTCTAATTACAAGCCATAAGTAAGGGGCTGATGGATCAATTTTGTATCCAGATTCTGTCACTTTCCTAGTTGCTCAGTCCAAAATCCTCTGTCTGTTTATTTTTATTTTTTTTTGCTGGCAACATTAATTTGTGATTCCCATCTCCCAAGTAAAATGAAACATTGCATTTAAAAATGCTTTTCCCTTACAAGGAATGTTTCCAAATTCCTTATTTCAGAAGACACACTTTTAAATGCCTTCTAATAAAAGCATCCCAGCATTTGTAGAAATCTCTTCTCCCATTTCTTCAGGGGGAAGGATAAAAGATAGGAAAGGTGATAAGGCTGGGAGGGGAAATATGGAAATATTCCAGGGAAAGAGCAGTAAGGAAAAAAAAAAAAAAACAAGCAGAATAAGATTTCTAGAAATGTTGAAAGTAAAGCGAGGGGGGGGGGGAATCTGCTCTTCTACTTTTTCAAGAGAAAGATTTTTTTCCCCATGTCCCCATCATCCCTCCTCAGTTCTCTGGTTTTCTGTGTAATAAAACCAGAGGCTGAATATGCACCTTTCTCTATGCAGAGCACATGCCTGATTGCTGAATTATGGATTGCTAGTTCTGTTTGCTGGCAAAATATTTAGCGGGTGAATTTTGGCATGCATAAACTGGCTACAAACGATTGGCTGGGGTTTGCGTTTTGCTCCAACCTTTGGGACTGACCCAGAAGGCAGATGATCTTAAACTGGATTCCTGGGACTTGATCAAGCAAAAATCCTAAGTAAAGTTCCAAGTTTTTTCCAGTGCTGCTCAGCAGAATAAAGTAGAAATGGCCTCTAATTTCCATCAGAAGACCTTTTCTGCTGCAGAGGTGGAGACCACCTAGTTGAGAATGCATCGAGACACTGTTAGGTTCCGATCGAATCACTCGTTGGAAGTCCAGCTAATTAAAATAGGACTTTTTTTTTTTAAACTAACCTACTTGGCAGGAATTCGAAACGGGTCTAACCCAATTTCTGCATGTTGATGTGTTTCCCCGCAAAATAAGACCCTGTCTTATATTTTTTGCCACCAAAAAAAGGCACCAGGTCTTATTTTCAGGGGATGTCATCCATTGACTCACCTCACTTGTGTGTGTCGCCCCTGGCTTCCTTTCTGCTGTCAGAGGCCTTCAGGAACTACTTCTTCTGTGACCAGTAAAGCTTTCCTGAAGGCCTCTGGAGCTAATAACAGAGCTCTGGATCGATCCAGAGCTTTGTTCTCAGCTACAGAGGCCTTCCAGAAAGCCTTGCCAGCTGCCCAAGAAATTGGGGTGTGTGAGGCCTGGCTACAACCGTCCAAAGTAGGGCAGCTTCACCCCCTCATCCCCACCCTAGCTTGATTTTTACCCGTGCACTGTGGAGTGGGCGGGGTGTTAATTAGGTCTTATTTTGGGGGGTAGGGCTTATATTGGGAGCATGTGTAAAAAAAATCAAGCTAGGGCTTAATTTCAGGGTAAGTCGTATTTTCAGAGAAACAAGTATTTTCCTCTGAATGCGTAGAGGCAGCGCTAAATGAATTGATCTCCAGGATGGAGGACTTCTGGACCTGCTAAAAAATTTTCTTTCCTTTTCGCTCCATGCATTGAGCAGCTCTCCCCGTTTTGGCCCTGGCTGTTTCCTTTTTCTTTTTGATTTGGGAGGTACAAACCAGACGTACAAGTAGTCCATGCAGCTGGTTCTGCCTGAGGGCAGGTTAAAAAACAACAACAACAACAACAACACCTGCCAAACTCTGAGCATTGCAAATACTTCTCAGAGGAAGAATCTTGATATTCAGAAATGGGTGGAGCCTGGTCTCTCTAAGTAGTTCTTTCTTTTTCTACCTTGTCCCCTCAATTTTTCTCTTTCCGGTCTTCCTTCTTTCATTTGCTTTCTTTCCTGCCACGCCTTTCCTGCCCTTCCTTGCTAGATCCCTTCTATGGGAGGTTGAAATTATGCTTTCCCTTGCAAGCAAAACTTTAACACACACACACACAAACACACCACTTATCTGACATTCCCCTTTCTATTAAGGGGTTAAATCTCATGCATCTTCACATTTCTGAAAATATTTGGCTGGGAACTGAGAAGCTGCTGCTAAGGCAGTGGATTCCTTGGCTTATGACAGCCTTTGAGGATAGAGGTCTCCCTTCTCCATCTGCAGAGGATAAGCAAAGCACCAGGATCTACTCTCCAGTTGCCCTTGGATCTTGGTGCTTGGCTTTGTTCACAGATCTTAACCTCTACAGATGGAAATGGGAGACCTCTGTTCTCTAAGGCTGCCAGAAGCTAAGGAATCTACTCTCTTAGATGGAAGACAACCCTAAGATTATTAAACTATGTGCCATATTAGCCAACTGGATTGTTTTTAATATATAAAAATATATAAATCTGAGAGAGAGCGAAGGAATGAGCAATTTTCTCCTCTCCCTATATGTGAAAAATTCAGTGCTTCTCATTCACATGCAAGTTTATGTAAATTTCAAGGGCTCCGCAGATTTATTGGATTAGCATATTTGTACCCCACCTTTTAGCTAAAACTCCAACGATTAATTCACGATGATTTCATTAATTAGGTGACAGCTCTTCTTCTCCATCGTTATTAATATCGGCCTTATTAGCCAGAAATGATTTACTTATTCACTAGTACTTCGGATTATTCGTCCTCATTTATTTATCATTATTATCTTCATCATCATCTTGGTAGAGAGAAGCGTGATGGTTCTTTTTTGTTCTTCTTCTTTAAAGAACATGATAACAAAAATTGCATTTTCTCTTTACTTTTAAGCTATCACAGAGGAAATAAAAGAGTGGACTATTAGATTTAGAAGACCAAATTATAAAAAAAAAAAAATGGAGGGAAAGGGGGGAAAAAAACCACAGAAAAACAAACCCAGCCCTTAGAAAAGTGCATTTGGTCAATTGCAGCCCTAATGAAATATAGAAAAGACTCAATAAAAGGGCCTTTATTACTTTAAATGTTTTAAATGTGGATTTTTAGCCATCAGGTTAATGTTTTTGTCTCGTTTTTTGATTCAATTGGAAGTTCTTTTCTAGGTATCTTTGCCACTTGAGTGCTAATTGGATTTCCACGGATAAATGGTGCTAGCCAAGCAGCCCTTACCTCACTGTATTTCTTACTTGAGCATTTATATTGTTTGTTTTTACTGTAAATGTTAATAAATCTTCACATGGGCAGAGCTGGGCAAAGGAGAACAGGCGGTGATGGCAGTCTTGGAAAAGCAAAGAACAGGATCTTTGGTGTGGATTATTTTATTTTATTATTTATTTTATTTTATTATTTTATTGTATTGTGTTTATTTTATTTTATTTTATTTTTATTTATTATTTTATGGTACTCAGCCCAGCAGTTAATCCATAATCCTTAAGATAAAAAGTGTTGATTTTCTCAGCAGACCTGCAGACAGAGCTTGGAAGCATCCAAATTGGGTTACTATTGATGGGTGGGATGAAAAGCCTTTCACAAGGCCCTATTTCAGAAGAAAAAAATAGCGTATTGCTTTCTTTTTTCTTCTTAAAGAATATTGCAAACCTCTTAGCCAAGATGTTTCCAAACCTGACATAAGTGCCCTGTTTGTGATGGAACACGCCTTCTCAAGAGCTGGGTTTTCCAAGTCCTGAACAAGAGAAATGTTGGGCTGGATCAGAGGTGGCCTTCAGCTGGTTCTGACCAGTTCTGGAGAACCAGTAATGGGAATTTTGAGTCGTTCGGAGAACCGTCCAATCCCGCCTCTAACTGGCCCCACCAACCCCATCTCTCTTCTCTGCCTCCCATTGAGTCCCAGCTGATCGGCTGGGTCTCCTTGGGTTGCCCTGCCCAGGAAAACGGAGCTGGAAAGCAGGTGAGTGGGATGGGGAGGGAAGGGGGATTTTGCAGTATATCCTTCCCCTGCCACGACCACTAAGCCACGCCCACAGAACCGGTAGTAAAAAATCTTGAACACCCACCACTGGACTGGATTGATATATTTTGCAGCTGAAGACGTTTGCTTTTAGGCCTAAACCCAATTTGTGTGTGTGTGTGTGTGTGTATTTTATAATCTCTCCCCCCCCCTTTTTTTAAAAATAGTTGCTTTTTGTAGAAAGAATGGGGATCCATTCAACCCTGTTTTACTTACACCTGTACTTAGTCAGTTTCTCCAAAACTTTATTTCCAACTGTTGGCACCATCTTTGGTTAAACATGGTGCAGCCCAGTAGTCCTCAGTCGTGGACTTACTACCACAATTGAGCCCAAAATGTTCTGTTGCTGAGCGAGACAGCTGTTAAGCAAGTTTTGCCATTTTACAACGCTCCTCTCCACAGTTGTGTAGTAACCCAGTTGTTAAGCGAAATCTGGCTTGTTGCAAAAGGGAGGAATCACGTGACCTTGGGACCAGTGGTGGGATTCCTTTTTTTTTTTTATTACTGGTTCTTTGGGCGTGGCTTGGTGGGCGTGGCAGGGGAAGGATACTGCAAAATCCCCCTTCCCTTCCCTCCCCACCCCACTAACCTGCTTTCCAGCTCCATTCTCCTGTTCAGAGCAACCCAAGGAGACCCAGCCGATTAGCTGGGACTCAGTAGGAGGCAGAGAAGAGATGGGGTTGGCCGGGCCAGTCAGAGGTGGAATTGGGCGGTTCTCCGAACGACTCAACATTTCCATTACCGGTTCTTCACAACTGGTCAGAACCTGCTGAAAACCCACCTCTGCTTGGGACATAGCAACGGACAATTTTGATCCAGTGATTGTGAGGATGCTGCACTGGCCGTGCGGAAAAAAACAGTCGTAAATCCCTTTTTTTCAATGCTTCTGTTACTTGGGCCACTAAAACGAACAGTTGTAAGTTGAGGACTACCTGTATAGAGTTTGAGATTTTTTTTCTTCAATAGATATGTACTGCCTCTGTCTTTCCTTTCCTGAGGCTTTTGCAATAGGTAAAAATCTACTGGCTTTCTTCCCTATCCCACCCTGTTCCTTCTCTAAAGAAGGTAATTGGTTATTAATTTTTTAGTAGGGAAAAAGTGTAATTGTAATTATGCTTGACATGTGCTGACTACTTCAAGGTTTAAGGAAAATTTAAAAAAAGAGGGAGGGAGAGAAAGAGAGGGGGTTGGAAACCTACAAAGAAGAATGTTTTTAAAAAGCTCAATTGGCAAGTTTTCTTTGTGTCAGAATTTCAGAGTGTCTTTTTAGTGGGCAACCCTTGATTTCCCCCTCATTTCTGATGAAAGACAGGGTGGCATAGTGGTTAAGGTGACGGACTAACATCCGGGAAACCTAGCCTCTTTCATAGTTTCAGCCAGAGAAGTTGATTAGCTGACTTCGGGCCAGCCAGTCACATTTCCTCCAGCTTATCTTACATGGAGAAGATCCATGACGTCTTATATAAAACATGGGCTTTAAATCTTTGAAATCAAACTTCCCCAACCTAGTGGCTTCCAGATAGGTTGGGATTACACTACCCAGAATTTTCAGCCAATCCGGGCATCTAAAGAGCACCAGTTGGGATAAATAGGAAATTAGACACATTTTTTTTTTACTTCTATAAAGATGTAACACGTTTGTTTTTTTTTCAAACTTAACTGCTTTAAGACTTGTGGACTTCAACTCCCAGAATTCCTCTTCCTCCAGTCACCTTAGCTCAGGAATTCTGGGAGTTGAAGTCCACACATCTTAAACTTGCTAAGTTTGAAGGCCCTCGATGTCACAAATGGAGGGACTTCATCTGTTCTTCAAGAAGAAAAATCCGCTTCTCTGCCTGAGACAGAAGGCAGATACTCCTGGCTCCAAAATCCACAGACATTAAACTAAAGTAAGGATAGGAACACCAACTTTTTGTCCCTAGAGGAGTAAAATTAACACAACAAGAAGGACACCTGCGTAATTTGCCATTCTTCCGTGTTTGTTTTCCTCTCCTTACATATTCCATGGAGTTTGGTCCTACCTGCATGGAGCAGCCGTTGGCTCTCTGAGATTCCAGCCAGACATTTTTCCTGGGGGTGGCAGTGAGAAAGCAAGCTTTCTTCTGCCCCCCACCCTTCCCTGGACTCCAGCTTCCATGGAGGTAGTTGAAGGAAGAAGGATATAATACAACCCTCTTCTCCCCAGAGAATCCAGTTTGGCTTCATTTGGATGGAATTCTCTCTCTCTTTCTCTCTCGCTTCCCCTCCTTTCTCTTCCCCTCACTCCGTCCCCTGGTAAGGTTATCATGACAGGTCTTTGGTTTTTTTTTTTTTTTAAAAAAAATAGTTGAGCATAATGGCCATAAAAGATGCTGGATGGCCCCCATGGGAAGCTGAAGGAGTCCATTCATTCATGGAATATTTACGGTGCGACTGACAAGCCTACAAGCCAATATTTCATTGTTCCTTGCCTTGTTTTTGGAGTTACTTTGATGTTGCGTTTGCGCAGACTGGATCTTGCCGAGACAAAACGTGTCCACCGGTGGCTGAGGACATTGAGGCTGGCAACTTAGTGCCCAAAAATCATAGGCGGTAATGGTAAGTTTAGACCAGGGTTGGGCTGAACTAGATCTAGATCTCACAAGGTGAGCCAATTCCTGGCTCAGTTTCAGGTCACCAAAAATTGTTTTGGGAAACGCTGGGATATAAATGTCATTTAAATCCTCCGATTGTATCTTTCTTACTGGAGTATCTTTCTTACTGGATCTCTTCGTTGGATCTTCCCCTTCCCCTCTTCGTTGGATCTTCCTACCATGACACATATATCTTTGGTCTTTTGCCAAAATCTTTGGGCCCCTTTAAAGCACTCATTCAGGACTAGAGAACTTTGAAATTAGAATCTACCTGGGCTTGCAAAGTGCTGTAATTTCAAAGCATGACCCCAAGGTGGTTGGGGAGCAGAAGGGACTGGCAGTGCCAATGAGTATTTTTTATAGAATTACAGGCTTCACGGTTTTAACTTAGAAATCCTATTATGGGATGTCTCACTTCAAACAACATGGGACGCAGCCCCATCTTTCAGCTTGATCCATGTTTTTGAGAAATAACGTTAATTCTCCATAGTTTTCCAGCCTTCCTATATGGATTCAGGATGGATTCTCTGCTCTTTTTATAATATGCTCGAACAAGCTCTTCCTCTATAAAATGTCCAATCCTGTTGTGGTTGTTGTTGTTTTTTAATGCATTCTGTAGATATTCTCTGGTCTCCAGATATTTTAGGTCTGTCCCCAGATTGCTTCACAGAACAACAACTTACATTTATGGAATGAACAAAAATTCACAAAGTCCAAGGCCATGCATAGATTTGGAGGGCCCTGTTTATATCATTCTGATATTTTATGAACTTTCCCCTAACTTGGTCCTTTGTGGCATCTCCACCAATTCCTCCACTGGCATAACCAAGAAGTACTTTTAAGTCTTCCTGAACGCTGCTGTTTCTCTTTGAAGAATTCGGCAGTCGGTCCACTACACTGCAATCCAGCCCTTTCAGAACCCATGTATCCAGTATATCAAAGTGTTTTAAGAGAAACTTAGGTCAATAATGCTTTAGAATTCCCTCACCACATATTTGCACAATAGGCCTTAAAATATATGACTTCATCATTTCATCTTCTGTACATTTCTATCAAGGATGTTTTATGCAGCAGATTAAAAAAAAATCAAAAGGCAACCTGTCTTTATTTTGTATAAAAGTGACAAATTGCATCTCGGAATATTTCCCAGTTGCTTTCAATGAAAGCAGAGAAGAGGGCATTGTAACGGAAAGGATCTTGATAGCAGAAAAAAGAGACGCTGGCCTAGTCAGAAGAAAACTAGATAATAATCTAAAATGTAAAATAGTCTTCCCGATTCTCATGGACTGCAAAACTCCCCAAATTCCTAGCACAAGAGGCTGAGTATTTGAGAATACAATTTTTTTTTTTTTTTTCAGATTCAGCCTGGGACTTTTATCCTTCTGTCCTACTTTTTCTGCCTATCCCTAATTCCCAGCCCCAAGAAAAGCTGGGGGAGGGAAAAAAAAGACTTCACTCTTTGCAAAGTGAAGCATCGCAGCTTTGCAAAAGACCCCGGCTGACAAATCCAGAAGGCAGAGAGAGCCTGAAAAAGAGACTTGATTGATTGATCGGATCGATTGATTGGCAGGGTGGAGACAGAACATCGGCTTGTCAACCTGACCCCGTGGGTGGTGTGCTGTGATGATATGTCGGTTAGGGCGTGCTTGATGCAATGGGTGTTATTCAAACCTTCTGTTTTGCAAGCCGCCCCAGAGAGCCTGTGGCAATTGCTGCCACAAGCCAAAATAAATATATAAATAAATAAGCAAAAGAGATAAACTTAGTCTGGCTTGGATAGTTGGCTACGGGCTAGTTTTATTTTATCACCAAGTAATATGTCGGGTTTTTTTTTCCTGATTTAGGAAAGGGGGGGGGGGAATCCAGTCTTTTTTTTTTTTAGAGTTCTGTTTTTTTAACAGCCTACTACGAGTTTGAGATCAGGGGGCAAAAGTTAGATGGAAGAAGACAACAGAGGAACAATTACAAGTTAAAACGGTTGGGGATGAGATGGCATACGTTAATGTCACACCATCTTGGGCAAAAAGAAAAGACCCGTTTCTTAAAATAAATAAATAAACCAGTTACTCTTAGAAAGAAAAGCGAGGAAGGCTGGGATCCTGCTTTCCAAATTAAGATGTCCTTTTTTCTGTCTATTTACTTTTGAAGAAGGGAAACGATCTGTGTTTTTCCAAACAAAATTCCCAGGAAAAGTTAAGTATCTGATGTCTGCAGATAACTACATTTAAGCCTCTCTCTCCCTCTCTCCCCACCCTGCTCTCTCTCTCTCTCTCTCTCTCTCACACACACACACACACACATATTTGAATAATCCTCCTCTTCTCCTTCCCCACCTCCTGTCCTTGTCATACACTGGGTTTAATGAGTAATTTTAAAAAAATTGAAAATAAAAGGGGAAAATGAATAGGTGTTGAACTAGGCTGTGATATGTAAATGCCAACTAGTAATTACCTAAAACCACATATATTTTTTTTAATTTCGGTTTCATCTTGCAAAAACATTTCATTTTCACTGAGTGAAAACACTTAATTTGGGCTGCGTTTTTCTTGCGTGGAGGCTGGGTGGCAGGCACTTGTGGCGGTTCTCTCTGGCACGAGCTAGATGGCACACTAGCTCTTTCTCTGGTCCCCAGCATATCCTTGGCTGAGCTGGCCCCAAGGTTATTCACTCCTTAGGCTGGAATTCTTAACTGGGAAATATCACCTACCTGCCTCCATGTTGCAAAGGATTGTCCTTTTCTTTACTCGCTTTTAACCGTTCCTTCCTTCCTTCCTTCCTTCCTTCCTTCCTTCCTTCCTTCCTTCCTTCCTTCCTTCCTTCCTTCCTTCCTTCCTCCCTTCCCTTCCCTTCCCTTCCCTTCCCTTCCCTTCCCTTCCCTTCCCTTCCCTTCCCTTCCCTTCCCCTTCCTCCCTCCCTCCCTCCCTCCCTTCCTTCTTTCTTTCTTTCCCTTCCTTGTTGGACCGGTGTTGAATTTGGCCTGTTTCAGAGCTACCTCTCTTATTCTAACAGAGGGCCTAGTCCCCCAAAACTTGAGCCAAAGTGTTTTCTGGCAATCAACAGAAATGAAGCTGCTGCTTGGTGGTGTGTGCAGGACTAATGAATGCACCCTAGCTCACGAACACTAATACCTTTTAATAACATTTATTGGTTGGGAAAAAGGACCCCAGGAAAGCAAACAACACCCACCTCATAACCCACCCAACCCCGTTTCTCACACACACACACACACACACACACACATTTCTCTAAGCATTGTTTGATAGATATATCACTTGGCTTTCACAAAGAGAGTTTTATGGCACTTTGAAGATGACATATTGAAGCCACTATTTGCTGTGGATTTAAACTACATGATCCATAAAAGTGTAGTTCTATTCCCACTTAGCAGGGAATAAATCTCCCTGAAATGAACGTCAGTGGGTAGTTGCCTTGCACTAAGCCCAAGGTTTAAGGAGAATCGGTTAGGATCAGCTCTCTGAAGCCACGGATTGCAAACCACGGGGGGGGGGGGGGGGCTGGATTCACCCAGGACATGCGGCCAGGGGTGGGTGGGGAGGCAGCATGGGAATCTAATCCCCACTGTCATGTTCCATGGCTATCTCTTTAACTAATGTTGTTTAGCCTGTTCCTTTTCTTGCAATCATCTCTCCGAATACTAATTCAGCAGTTACTAATGAACCTTCTCTTCTTCAGAGCTATTTATAGGTGTATTCCCCCTTTTCGCTGCCAACGCCACGGCGTCATTTACATCCCACTCTTCCCCCTGTCCCAAATAATTTCTCAGTTCCTGCATTCGTTCTGCTTTATATAGTGCGGTTCAACGTCTTCATTTATCCCTGCACGCACGTTAACATGCTTGGTGATGGAGAGGGTGGATATGTTCTGCGTACCAGATCTGGGTTGTAGAAATAGGGACGACTATTAGATGGCAGCAAAGAGTCAGGGTAATGGTAGTATTTAAATTGATATCCCAGGCTTCCCCTCCCCCCCAGCTTGTCTTACCATGACACAGAGTTGAGAGGTAGTAGACCAGTAATAGTTATCCTTCTAGGTGTTGTGGCCTGCCAGCAACCAGAGGAGCTGGCAGCAGTGAGGACATTGAGGAGGAACATGAGCCAGTCTTGGAGGCTGGGGAAGGCTCTGACGAGGGCTGTGCGTCGGAGGCAGAGATAGGGCCAGGGTCATCTGACAGTTATCAGCTGCCTTCAGAGTTGAGATCAGGGGCAGAAGAACAGTTGGAGCCTGTTTCCCAGTGTGCGGATGCGCAGAGCTGCCAGAAGAAGGGAACAATTAAGAAACAAGGGCCGATTTGTAAAGCCATAGGTGGACGGTGATTGCCCCCTCCCATAGGGAATAAAAAGGAGTGAAAGGGGAGTGGGATTTGCAGGAGACAATTAGTTCAATTCATTAGAGTGAAGTTCCTGACTTCTTGCCAAATAATTGCTGCGACAACGTGGTGTTTGGAAGATACCGGCCTGGCAACTCTCCCAGCCTGATCAAGGTCTGTAGTTGTGCAATCTCTGGAAAGACTGTTTGCTTGGACTTTGCTGGTGAGGAATTCACTGTCACCTAAATAAAAGGGGTTTTATCGGGACGAGGAGTCGGCTTCGTGATTTTGGGAAGCCTTGGTCAGAACAGTAGGTCCACGCATCTGGTCCTGTCATTTTAGAATCAGTTCTGGAGACTGGAAGACCTGCTGAGGATTACGGAGGTCGAAATTCAAAACAAATTGGAGGCACAAGGTTACAGAAGATCAGGTCGCATTTCGGGCAACACCTAATGAATCAGTATTTGTGATTACAAATGCAAAGAACATCTTAAAACCTATAGACGATCATACCCAGGAGAGTCGCTATTCATTAGCCTATTTGGCTTATTACAATTCACCTGAAGCGCCTCCTCTCCCACCAGCCTTCAGCATAAGAAACCACGCTCATTCTTCACCGTTGGCTGGTGAAAAGAAAAAAAGGCCCATTTTTAGCGGGCCAGAGGTTGGTGGGTCCCCTTCACTTCTACAAAAGGATGATCTTAGGAGGAAGAATCCTCCTTGTGTCAAGAACTTTCTATCAAAAGAGTCAGTTCCCCCGGAGTTGATGGTCCTTTCTTTAAATGGCTGTCTGTCACAGATGTGGTCATTGTTTTTTTAAAAAGTGGCAAAATTCAGGTCCAGTCACATGATGCTTTGACTCATGGCCAGAATCCCAGGATTCCAGTGTGGCCAGATTAACAGATGGAGTTGGAAGGGACCTTGTAGGTCATCTAGTCCAACCCCCCCACCCGAGCAAGAGACCCTACACCCGTGATGGTGAACCTACGGCACGCTTGCCACAGGTGGCTCGCGGAGTCATTGGTACGGGCACGCGAGCCCTCGCCAAACTCACCTCGCTGCACCTGTACGCTCCTCCCAGCCGATTTTGGGCCCTTTTGAGGACTTTTTTGGTCTCCCAGAGGCTTGAGGGAAGCCTCTGCAGCTTGTGCATATCGGAAGTGATGAAAGTGTTTGAGCCTCCGGTCCCCTCATCATCCTGGTTGCTCTTCTCTGCACTTTTTCTAGAGTCTCAACATCTTTTTTATTGTGCGGTGACCAAAACTGGATGCAGGACTCTAAGTGTGGTCTTACTAAAGCTTCATAGAATGGTATTAGTGCTTCACTTGGTCAACTAGGTCGTCTAGCTTCCTTCCTGATATGTTTAATATTTTTATATTTTAATACTCTTGAATCCTTCTAATCATCCTAAATCTCCTTTCCCCCAGTTGCAAAAAAAGAGAGCCAGAACCAGTAGGGTGACTTATGTATTGCAAAAGAGAACACCTGGATGCTTTGTAGCATGGAAACCAGTAGTCTTACATCCCAGGCAGCGTTTTTTTTCATCACACCTGCACTGTTTTTTGTTTTTGTTTTAACAGCACTTTCCTACCCAGTGATTAAAGAGGAGGAAAAAAAAAAAACCACTTTAATATTTTGAGCTGGTGGGTTTAGGATGAAATAGCCCAGGTTTTCCCTGCTCCAGTCTTAATTGCAAATAAGCACCAGGGGGAGAAAAAATTGCCTGCTTCCTCAAATGTTGAATCAAAAGAGATCCCGTGGTTGATGGATCTGAAAGATGGCGGTGTACATAAATGGGTGCCAAACTCGCCAGCCCAAGATTTTTTTATTCTGAAAAGGCTGTATCTGGAATCTGGAGGCACAGTGTCTCTTTAGCAAGATATATTGTTTCATAATTAGCGTCTTGCATTTTTCCACGACTGCTAGCATCAGCGTTCCTCAATGTGTTACCCTGATTAACAGCTGCTTTGCAACTATTTCCTTGTGCCACTGATGACCATATTTGTCAAGCTAGTCTTGACAAGAGTAGGGATTCCATCACCACCACCCCTTCTTGCCTGGCTTAAAACACCACATTTTTTTTCACCTTCCCTCCCCAAAAAATAACGTGGGTGTTCCTCCCTCTTCACCATGAGGTCATGGTGACATTATGAAGTGGGTTTTGCTTCTGACTAAATCCCATCAGATCTGTCAGTTAATCCATCTAGTCCATGTCAGTCTAGAATTTGAAAGCTGTTTTTAAGTGTAACTTATTTTGACAGTGCCCTGATATTCAGAGAAACACAAGAATGGATATAGTGGTTAATTCTGAACCGAATAAACTACAAGCTACAGAATTACCCTGTTTCCCAAAAATACGACCTACCCTGAAAGTAAAACCTAGCTTGATTTTTCCACATGTGCCCAATATAAGCCCTACCCCCCCCCCAAAAAAAATAAGCCCTAATTAAGATCCTGCCCACTCCAGATTGCATGGGTAAAAATGAAGGTAGGGTGGAGTTGTCCTATTACTTACCTTTGGACAGTTGTAGCCAGGTCTCAGACGCCCCAACACCTGCCTCGCTGGACCATTTCTTCTGCAGCCAGCAAGGCTGGCAAGGCTTTGCTGAAGGCCTCTGTACCTGATAACAAAGCTCTGGATCGATCCGGAGCTCAGTTATCGGTTGCAGAGACCTTCAGGAAAGCTTTGGCAGCCGCAGAAGAATTTCCTGAAGGCCTTTGACAGCGAAAAGGAGGCCAGGAGTGATACGCGCAAGTGAGGTTCGTCAGTGGATGACATTCCCCGAAAATAAGACCTGGTGCCTTTTTTTGGTGGCAAAAATATTATAAGTCAGAAACTTATTTTCGGGGAAATACGGTCGACGGTTTTCTCTCACTTCAGCTATATATAGTTAGAAACTGAATTAGATCCACAGATAACAAAGGAGGTGATGTAATGGCTGTAGTCTCGGATGAAGATTGGACTCTTAGCTTTCCAGGAATATCCTGGAAGGATTTGGGGGCCCTTAGATCTCACAGCTGACTCTTCAGAATGAAAACCTGGTGACAAAGTTTCCGACTGCACTTTAATTCACGCGAAAGCCTTAGCAGCTCTCAATCTAGAAGATCCTTTCCCACAGCAGGCCAAGGCTGATGACTTGTGATCTTTTATTTCTGTGTTGGGGAAGTTGAAGATAGTTTACATATTCAGCCTGTGCGGCTATTTCACATTTCACTGTATTGCCTGGACTTGAGCAAAAGGGTTAATTTCTGGCTTGAAAACAATGTCGGTGTATTGGTTTGGTCTAGGAAGCGGAGTCAGATAATGTTTGAGTACTGATTTTTCCAGAGAATGGATAGCCGGTAACGATTTTAAGATAACCGTGGCAAAATCCCTCATACCCACTGTATTTTCATTGTCCCTAGAAATTTGAGGCTATAGATAATGGGTGTGTTTTTGTGTGTTGCAGATATAGCAGCCAAGGATATCTCTGTAGAAGTTGTGTCTGATAGCAGGAGGATCTCTCCTTCTTTCTTTGCTATAATTTTGTAATGTCATTTTCAATCAATAGGCCTTTAGCAAAAAGATGATGGAGGAGACCTTTTAAATAATTTAGCTCTTGTTAATGGAGCGATTTCATTTTTTGATAGAATGGCTTTATTGGGAAGTAGATTTTTGCACTGTGCTTCTTCCCTTCATGGTAACCTCTCTGCCATTCTCCCCTCCCCCCCAATCCTGTGTGTGTGGAATCAAAGCTGAGCTCTCAGCCTGCTTATCAGAAATAACATTGTGAATTTGGGGTAGAAAAATTCTCTTCCTTCAATTTTAGGTCAGCAAAGCCATTTAGACATCCAAGGGTTCTGTGTAAGCTTTAAGATCAGTTGAAATCTCTGTGTAGGCTGTGTGTGAGTTAGATAGCAGTGAGCTTGTCTGCCTGATAAAACCTTTTTAGAGACTTTAAGGCATTTAAAGAGTGACCAGAAAGGTATTTTGTATAGGCATTCCTTAAGCTGTACAAATAAAAGAATATCAAGTTATAATATTCTTTACAGCTGTTAATGAAATTTCCTGACAGTTAGAACAATTAATCAATGGAACAAGTTGCCTCCAGAAGTTATAAACACTTCAACACTACAAGTTTTAAAGAAGAGATTGGATAACTGTTTCTCTGAAATGGTATAAGGCTTTCTACCTAAGCAGAGGGTTGGACTAGAAGACCTCCAAAATCCCTTCCAACTCATCAATTCTATCCTATCCTATCCTACATTCTATTCTATTCCATTCCATTCCAATCCAATCCAATCCAATCCAACGTTTTCATTATGATACAACTTTTAATGTTGGTTTGTATGGCTGGATTTCAATGTACCCTGCCCAGAAATGAACTGTTGTATCAATGTGATGAACAAACCAACCTTGGAAAAGTCCATTTTAAAAAGTTGGGAGATTTAATACCCTATAAAACATATTTCAGGATAAATTTCCACCATGACTCTGGGCACTGTATGAATTTTAGTGGTAAAAATAAGGAGGGTTTCCTCCAGCCTCCCAAAAGGACCCAGGTAAATTCGTTTGATACAGAACACCTTAGGAATCTAGAGAGGAGGGTGGGAACAAGCTTATTTATTTGCTTTCTGAGAAAAGAATATTTTATCCTGGCCATAACTACAAAAACATTTAGTCCCAATGCCCAGAAAATGCTATTTGGATCAATGTATCCATTTATTGTTGTGACTGCAGATGGTAACAAAAATGCATAGGATTTTTTTTTTTTTTTTGAAAAATGAAATTAGTAACAATATGTAACAACAAACAAGAAAAGGCATCCAAAAGAATTGAGTGGATGGAACCAGTGTTAAAACGGATTCCTTAAGAATGATTTCTAAGTTTAAAATAAAGCATGATCAAGACTTTCCCCGCCCCCGAGTTGGAATTGCATCCACCAGGGAGTAGTTTATCCGTTCAACCTTTGACCTCATAGGATTGTTGATCTCTGGAGCCTTCCCTCGATTTTAGTGTCGACAGAGCTGCAGAAGGGATGACAGGTGAGACCATGTAGTCATGGGCCCAATTCACAAGGACTAAAGCCGTGGTCCATTAGATATTTGCAAAATCTCCCTTCAAGGCCTGCCATGCAACCATCTGAAAGCAGCAAGAGATAGCAAATCTTTCCCTGTGGAAGTCTTGGGGATATTGACCAGATACCGAGATAGGCTTTCTTATACCCTATTTCCCCGAAAATATGACCTACTCTGAAAGTAAGTCCTAGATTGATTTTTACACATGCTGCCCAATATATGCCCTAACCCCCCCCCAAAAAAATAAGCCCTAATTAAGATCTCGCTCACTCCAGATTGCACGGGTAAAAATTAAGCTAGGGTGGGGATGATGGGGTGGAGCTGCCCTCCTACTTAACTTAGGACAGTTGTAGCCAGGCCTTGCACACCTTGACACCTGCCTTGCAAGCTTATTTCTTCTGCAGCTGGCAAGGCTTTCCTGAAGGCCTCTGTAGCTGAGAACAAAGCTCTGGATCGATCCTGAGCTTGAAGTAAATCCTTGCTGGCCTCAGAAGAAGAAGAAGTTCCTGAAGGCCTCTGACAGCGAAAAGGAGGCCAGGGGTGATATGCGCAAGTGAGGTTAGTCAGTGGATGACATCTCCCAAAAATAAGACCTGGTGCCTTTTTTGGTGGCAAAAAAAAATATTATAAGACAGGGTCTTATTTTCGGGGAAAGACAGTACCAGGATGAAAACTTGGAAGGTTATCCCATCATAGCATCTGTGCAGGCATCCTGCTTGTAGAATTTGCCTCTGTTTTCACTACTCCGGGGATTATGTTCTCCTAAACGAGGCTGGGGAAATACGCTTCTTTGGGCCATTCATTCCCACTCTTACAATACAAGAAAGAGGGTTTGATTAAGGAGGGTTAGGACCACGTAGAAACTGGACAATGGCTTTCTTATCCCCCCCCCCACTCCCCCAGTGGCCCATAAAAGTTGGGAATCTCTGCCTGGCCTTATTCGATGATCCCTTAATGGTTAATAGTCCATAAATGTTGTTGCTCTCAAGCCAAGGAGTGTTAAACTTAAGTTAATGAAGCTGTACAAATGGGGAGGCTTCCTCCCCCCCTCCTTTTTTTTTGGGGGGGAAAGTTTGCCTTCTGCCAAGTCTGAGCAAGCGTTTTGGTCTCGGTCTCCTCCCCCCTCCTCTCCCCTTCAGCTGCGAAAGAACAAGGCCCATCAAAAAGTTCTAGGAGGAGCCGGTGATTAATACAGAAGCAAAGTCGCTTTTGATACACTGGCACATCTCCGTATCTGCTTATTCGGACATCTCTCTGGTTCAGCACTTTTTTTTTTTTCCTTCCCCCCGCAGGTTATTAATTTGTACTGTTTATCCTTCTGCCTTTTGTGCAGCGATACCCATTGCCGCTTAAATGTGCAATTTCCCCATCGCTGGCATTTCCAGCGAGGCAGATCAACGAGGAGGCATAAACAAGATCAGAGAGGCGCTTTATGTGTCGCGGGGAGGTGGGCTTATTGGTGGCTTCATATTATTTTATGATTTGAAATGATGGAAGGCTAAACTTTAAAGAGACGGGATTTCTCTCTCTCTCTCTCTCTCTCTCTCTTCCCACCTCCTCCCCATCTTCTTTTTTTCTCTTCAATTCCAAGTATGCTGGGACTCGGTCAAATTTCCCGTTAAAAATTAAAAAAAGAAAAGAAAAAAAAAAGGATATTAATTTCATCTCCCCTCTCAAATTCATTTATCATGCTTTTTAAAAAGGTGTTCCTCTGCTTTACCTGATGTCTAAATTAGATTGGCTCTTATAATGCTGTTCCTTGCTATATTTCCCCCCATGCTTTTTTTTTAAATGAATTAGTAATGACAGCATACTCCATCATACCCTCTCTACAGCCACTTTAAGGGAGAGGCCCGTTGATCTAAACCTTTTAACCTATTAAAGATGATTTCCCCCAATTGAATCAAACGCACCGCAGGTGTAATAGCTAATCATTTAAACTACACCTGCTATTATGTTTTTTTAAGCCATTATGCATGTTGGATAGATGATAATTCATGTTTATTGCATTGTCCAATGGATCAGTTTTGCCTGCACAAGACTGATTAATGTATTTAAAGAAATAAGAGATGCCATTTAAGATGGGGAGTGGTGTTTGTTGTACATGCATACACAACATTGATGGAATGCGCAAGGAGTACATCAAAAGAGCCATTAAAAGCCATCAAAACTTTTACTCTTTGACCTAAGATGCATCTCTGGAAAACCAGGTGAAGGCCAACGTTCCCTTGAATTACGGCAAAACATCTGGGTTGAGTTTTCTCTCCCCCGACCTCAAAGTCTCCCAAACCCATTTTTCTTAGAAGGTTCTTTGAGGTTCTAGAATGCTCAGATTCAGGTTAATGTTAACTTTCCAACTAACCAACTCCAACCCATTAAACTCCGAAACAAGCCTTTCCTCACAGTTCCATTTTATTAGAGTTGTTCTACTGGCACACCTGGGAAAACCCGAATCTGAGCGTTTTGGGTTTTCCCTTCCCAAAAGAGAAATCAAAGATCCATCACCTGCACCCGTCAGTCCATCACATGGGCCCAATCAAATCTTCGTCCCAACTGGAGACATTCCTCCGGACCAGGGATCTCCAAACTTGGCAACTTTAAGACTTGTGGACTTCAACTCCCAGAATTGAAGTTGGGAGTTGAAGTCCACAAGCCTTAAAGTTGCCAAGTTTGGGGACCCCTGCTCCAGACATTCCCCTCCAGGTACAGGGTGACTTGTCCTTGACTATGAGAAAAAATGTTGTTGTCTCTAATCTTCTACTCACTATGAAATTTCCCCTCCCAATTTCCCAGGCACTGAATGTGGCAGCCTCAAAGCTCCCAACTAAAAAATGCCTTCCAAGGCTGACACAGGACAGGGCCCAAAATTGGAAGTCAAGGCCGATCCGCAGTCAGGATGGAGCTGATCACTTGATGATCCACAGTTGGCTTCTGGGAAGAGACAATACCATCCCCCTAAGGCCGTGGTGGCTAACCTTTTTCGGCTCCTGTGCCAAAAACTGTGCGTGCGCTTGCACACTCGCGTTCATGTGCCAGCACCCAGAAGGCATTTGTGTGCCCCCCCGCCTCCTACGCATGCGCGTGCAATCCACCCACCCACCTGCCCCCTGCCACCCCCTTACCTGCACTGTGCCTTACAGCTGATTTTCGGTCTCCCAAAGGCTCGAGGAAGGCTTCTGCAAGCTTTGCAGGCCGAAAACTAGCCCCGTTTCATCACCTCCTGTATTTCCGAACATGCTAAAACATACTTTCCATGCCGTTTTTGGGCCCTTAAAAAAAAAAAAAGCAAACACGTACTAATTCACAAAGCGACTTTAGGCCATTTTTTTATCCGGTGTTATTTGGGATAATAGGTGTTTAATTCAGCGTGTCGGAAGGAAGCCAGATTGAAGAAGGTGGTTTCCGAGCAATCGAAACAGGGTTTGGGCCAGCTTTCCCTTCAAAGCAAGCCGTGCAGCAATTCCCTGGGTTTATATTTTTTTGCAGAAGAGAACAACAGATCATAAACTCTTGCGATGAGTATAAGATCTCAGTGTAGAATGATAGAAATCTGAGAGGCTGAAATAAAGATTAAATGTTGCCTTGCTTTTTTTTTTGCTCCTGCCTTTAGCTACCTTACTCTCCTTTTTTTTTGTTGTTTGAAGAAATCCATTTTAACTGCGCTCATCTTAGCATTTTGGAATGGTTAAACATCCATTTTTCTAGATTGTTACACTTTTATTGGCCAACAAATTGCTCTCTTTATTTTTTTTTAATGCTGCCTATGATAAGTATGGTTGCTTCGCATCCCTCCTTCATTTCCTCTTTCCTTGATTGTTTATATTCACGTTTTCCAACACCTCTGCTATACAGCACAAAAGATGACCTTTGGGAACTCTCTGATAATAGATCTGCCTCAAAATTAAATTACTGATATACTTAAATTTACTGGTAACCAGGTATTTGTAGTAAAAACATTGAGAGCGCGCTTGGGTTGGAATCTGAATTCTGAGGAATCCTGTTTTAAATTTCTCTTTTTCTTTTCTGCACCTTCTGCAGATTGCCACAGCAGTGAAGTTTTTACAAAACCCCCGAGTTCGCCAAAGCTCACTTGCAAACAGAAGAACATTTCTGAAGAAAAAAGGTATTGCAATATACAATCTGAACAATTAATTCTCCAGCTGGGTCCTCCTTCCTTCCTTTCCTCCGTCCCTCCCTCCCTCCCTCCCTTCCTTCCTTCCTTCCTTCCTTCCTTTCCTCCCTCCCTCCCTCCCTCCCTCCCTTCCTTCCTTCCTTCCTTCCTTCCTTCCCTCCCTCCCTCCCTCCCTTCCTTCCTTCCTTTCTTCCCTCCCTCCCTCCCTCCCTTCCTTTCCTCCCTCCCTCCCTCCCTCCCTCCCTTCCTTCTCACCCTCCCTTCCTTCCTTTCCTCCCTCCCTCCCTCCCTTCCTTTCTTCCCTCTCTCCCTCCCTCCCTCCCTCCCTTCCTTTCCTCCCTCCCTCCCTCCCTCCCTTCCTTCCTTTCCTCCCTCCCTCCTTCCTTCCTTCCTTTCCTCCTTCCCTCCCTTCCTTCCCACCCTCCCTTCCTCCTTCCTTCCTTTCCTCCCTCCCTCCCTCCCTTCCTCCCTTCCTTCCTTTCCTCCCTCCCTCCCTCCCTCCCTTCCCACCCTCCCTCCCTCCTTCCTTTCCTCCCTCCCTTCCTTCCTTCCTTCCTTTCCTCCCTCCCTCCCTCCCTCCCTCCCTTCCTTCCTTCCTTCCCACCCTCCCTCCCTCCCTTCCTTCTCACCCTCCCTCCCTCCTTCCTTCCTTCCCGCCCTCCCTCCCTCCCTTCCTTCTCACCCTCCCTCCCTCCTTCCTTCCTTTCCTCCCTCCCTCCCTTCCTTCCTTCCTTCCCTCCCTCCCTCCCTTCCTTCCCACCCTCCCTCCTTCCTTCCTTCCTGCCTTCCTTCCCTCCCTCCCTCCCACCCATCCTCCTTCCAACCTCCTTCCTTCCCACCTTCTTTCCTCCCTCCCTCCTCCTTCCTTCCTTCCTTCCTCCCTTCCTTCCTCCCTCCCTCCCTCCCTCCCTCCTTCCTTCCAACCTCCTTCCTTCCGTCCCTCTTTTTCCTTCCTTCTTTCCCTCCCTCCCTCCTCTCCCTCCTTTCTTCCCTCCTCTTCAGCTTTTTTTCTTGTAAATTGTCACATTGGCTCCCCCCCCCCCCACTTCCCTTCTGCTGCCCTCTTGAACTGTGAACGATTTTAAAAGCACGGGAACATTTACCGATCCTAGGCGAGCTAGGGCGAAAGCCAGTGAAAAGAGACCCATTAAAATGGCTTGTGTTGCAAACTTCTGAACCGCCAGCTTCTTTCAGCTTCCTTTGCTTGGTTCTAAGTCATTCACACGGCATTCCCCGTAGGCCGGCCAGATGAAACGGCCAGGGACTTCAGAAGAGAGTGAAGCCATTTGGTAAAAGGCAAGGCTGCAAGACAGACAGTAGCAGACCGGGGTTAAATTTGGGGTCACTCTGCCTTTCACAGTCAGAAAGGGTAAGCAATTGACGGCTGAGCTCTTTTAGAGACAGAGATCTACATCTTGATAAATCCATCATCATTTCTAGCAAGTGGAAGTTTCTCAGTTCATGGCTTTGCAAGATATCTGTTGAACATAAGATTAAATGAATTGCCTTAAAAAAAAATAAGACACAAAAGCTTCAAGGGTCCATCTGAAGTTTTAAAATTGTTAACTGAAGAACCCAGGTGAGTTTTGTTTGGTGGTTTAAAGAGTAGACCTTCACAGAGGTTATAAATCCTGTATCTTCTTAACGGTACTGTTGCAAAAAGCGGTTTCTGTATGGACTGGTACAGTTGAATATTTCTGATTTTCTTTAAAACCCCACTC
Source organism: Hydrophis major (assembly GCA_033807585.1). NCBI lineage: Eukaryota > Metazoa > Chordata > Lepidosauria > Squamata > Elapidae > Hydrophis > Hydrophis major. Next base: position 11,336,468 of record CM066342.1, on the reverse strand, counting down.
AATGTAGCAACAGCAATAGCATTTTAGACTTATATACCATTTCACAGTGCTTCCCAGCCCTCTCTAAGCGGTTTTCAGAACCAGCCTCTTGCTCTCGACAATTTGGGTCCTCATTTTACCGACTTCGGAAGGATGGAAGACTGAGTTCAACCTTGAGCCAGTTGGTCAGGATTGAACTGCTGGCAGTGGGCAGAGTCAGCCTGCAATATTGCATTCTAGCCATTAGGAGGGAGGGAGGGAGGAAGGAAAGGAAGGAGAGAAGAGGAAGGAAAGAAGGAAAATAGCAATAGCAATAGCATTTATATACCGCTTCACAATGCTTTCCAGCTTTCTCTAAGTGGTTTACAGAGTCAGCCTCTTGCCCCCAACAATTTTGGGTCCTCATTTGACCCACCTCGGAAGGACAGAAGGCTGAGTCCACCTTGAGCCTGTTGGGATTTGAACTGCCAAATTGCAGGCAGCCGGCAGACAGCAGAAGTAGCCTGCAGTACTGCACTCCAACCATTGCACCACCGAGGCTCATGTAGAAACAGTGTAGAATGTTTGAAAAACGTTTGGAAGAAAAATTCCCATACCCAGCTGAGATGCTCTGCGATGCTAGTTTCCTTTGTGAAAAAGGGTGTATTTATTCACACTTACCTGCACCTGTATAATTGTGACCAGCCACAAATATTGGCATGGGAGCCCTGAGGTCACATGACACCCCCCCCCCCGGCAATATCTGAGACAGTACCACCCAGAGGTAAACTCCCTTTTGAGATGGCTGAAGACAAGAACATCTCCCTTAATCCTTCCTTCAGGCTGCAGGTGCCCAGTTCTGTGGAACATTCTTCAGAAAATGAGGATTTCTAGATCCTCCGTGTCCCGATTGCTCCGTCGTGCCAGTTTCCTTTACATTCTTGTGAGAATGTGACACCCAGCACTGCAGATCTGGCTAGCACATACTAAAGCGCTGCGTAGTGGAGGCCGCACACCTCCCTCAACATCACCCAACTTTTGCATTGTGTTCTCACAAAGGTTGTGCTTTGGATTTGTGTGTGTGTGTGTGTGTGTATGCGTCTACAGGTTAGTTTGTAGGCAGGCTGTTGTGCTTAACAATTTGTGTAAAATTCTCTCCTCTGCCTTCAACATCGTCTCTGCATTCCAAAATTTAGGCCTTTGAAGCTCTTCAACTTTTTAGATCTTCTTTCTTGTCGTATAGCCTTCTCTCTCTTTCTCTCTCTCTTTCTCTTTTTTTTTTTCCTTTGAAATATGTGGATCTGCGGGGAGTAATTAATCATAAACGCTTTGGGATTTCTACTCTATCATCGAAGCAATGAAGCAGAGGGAAGCTGAACCTAAAAGCTATACTGATTGCCTACGGTAACCTGATGCAAAATCTATACTTACCAAGAGATCCTTTGACACCCCCTTTCTCTCTTCCACCCTCCCCCTCCCGGACACTGAAATCATATGCCCTATTATAAAACTATCTTTACATCTCGACAAAATGACCAGTTCTTATTTTTCCTTACGTTTTTATTCCTCCATTCCCCTCAGTGCTTCTCTTTGAGCATGGACGGGGCTAGGGTTTCATAAGCGCAAGGTATTTAAAAGCAATTTAGAGACAAACGTCTCCAAGTTTTGGGTCTCATTCCCCTGCCGCCAGCTTCATGGATGCTTATGTGTGTGTGTGTGATTTTAAGAAAAAACAACAACCCTAAGCTCCATGTAATCTGTTTGTAAAGCAGTATTAGCACCGCTTTAGAAAGCCGTAGTAAAATCACACCTGGAATACTGCATCCAGGTTTGGTCACTGTATTATTTAAAGAAAGATGTTGAGACTTTGGAAAAAGTGCAAAGAAGAGCAATGAAGACAGTAAAACTCAAGGCCCGGGGCCTGGGGACAGCCCATGGGGTGCTTAGATCTGGCCCACAGGGCTAGACTGCAAACAGCAAAGGACAAACCGGTGATGCCTCTGCCGGCAAAACGGAGCTCTGTTTTCGCCGGCAGAGGGTTGCAGGAAGCTGTGGCACCTGAAATGGAGCGCAGGAGCCCGTTTTTGTATGCAGAGCACTCACCACCTTGATATGAGTGACGTCAAGCTGTCCACGTCCACCCTGGCCCCCAGAGGTCAAGCCACAACCCTGGTGTGGCCCTCAACGAAATCGAGTTTGACCACCCCTAAACTAAGATGATGAAAGACCCGGAGACGAAAACATACGAAGAGCAGTTGCAGGAATTGGGCATGGCCAGTCTAGAGAAAAGAAGGTGACATGAAAGTATTCCAGTATTTGAGGGGCTGCCCCAAAGAAGAGAAGTGGGTCAACTTATTTTCCAAACACAAGAGGTCAGGACAAGAAACAACAGATGGAAACTAATCCAGGAGCGAAGCAACCTGAAATGAAGGAGGAACTTCCTAACAGTGGAACAGCTTGCCTTCAGAAGTCATGGGTGCTCCAAGTTGGACTAGAAGACCTCCAAGGTCCCTTCCAGCTCTTTTCTGATCAATTGTTTAATTTTAATAAATCTCTGACTGGGAAAAGTGGGCTTAGTGTGGGAGGGACCAATCGGCATGGAAAAGAGACCAGAGACCCAATTAAAAGTTTCTAATGAATTATTGACAGAAGGCCACTTGAAGAGACTAGAGAAGCATTTGAAATGTGGATTTACAGGCGGCTGTGACGTAGAAGTCAGGTTGACAAAATCAGAAATGAAGAGGTGGATCATCCACCTGGGAAAGCCAAGAGAAATAAAACTCAGTAAAAAGCTAGAAGCTACAATATTTTGGACCTGTGCATGCGACATCCTGAAAAATACGGCATCCATCACTTAAGTCATTAAGTGGATTACTCCAGGGAAAGATTGCAGGCAAACGAGGTCCAGGCAGAAGAAGAACATCGTGTCTTCAAAATTGAAGGGACCGGTTTGGACGAAACTCAGTGGCGCTTTTTTCCTTGTGGCTGTGGATAAAAATAGGGTGGCCAACATGATCGCCAGTGTCCGATGATGAATAGGGCCCAAGAAGAAGAAGAATGAATGACTGGGCTAATGACTACCAAAGAAAGAAAAGAAGAAAAAAGCTACCCTAATCCTGTTTGATGCACTCCTTCCCCCCTTTTTGGGTCAGCTGCCGTTTTGGGCTAATCGTTCACAAGAGGTCATCATCCTCTTTAAAGAGTGGAGGAAAAGAGCATCAACGTGGAAATGAAGCCAGAACTTTTGCAATCACATTTGCCTCCAAGGGTGGGGCATGCAGAAATCCCTGTGCAGTGTGACAGGGTTGGCGGGGAGTTGCTGCAATTAAAATAGATGGAGAGGGAGTCCACCGAGTACCTACGAAGTGTTAATGTGGTATATATACATGTGGTGTATATATATACGGGGTATATATATGTGTGTGTGTAGGTAGGTAGGTAGCTAGGTGGGTCTAGGTGTGTTCGGCTCTTTTCCTGTGTAAGATTAAGAGTATCTTGGCGACGTTTTGGCGAGGTCCCACTCGCCATCCTCAGGCCTGTGGTTCACTTTAGAACAGGGTCAGGGAGCTTTGGCCCCTTAAATACCTGTGGAGCCAGCAGGAATTCTGAGAGTTGAAGACCACAGGTGGTCGGGGGGGGGGCACAGTTGCCCAGAGTCCAGGCTGCCAAATGACCACAATATCACTTTGCCCGTTGACCGCACCTGTCTATTTTGGCGTTTCTCCAGGTGGGCATTCTTTGGGAATAAATCACCAACGGGGACACCCTCAGTGGCTCTCAACCCCGCACACACTTTGTGTCTTTTGTCAGCTCCCCCCTCCCCACAGGGCCTCTCCTCCAGCTAGAATTTAAAGCCCAAATGGAAAGGAAATGTGTGATGTGGATCCTCAGGAGGGCCTGGCAGACCTAAGAGTCAGGCGGGTAATAGCCAGAGCAAACGGTTCCCGATGGATTAGCCGGCTCTTATTGGGGAAGATGTGTAGGAGGCCAAGGGTAATCGTGCCCTTCTGGCTGCTGGCTTCATTAATCTGGTTCATTACCTAATTTGCTGAAAGAGACCGAGGAGGCGGGACGGAAGCTCTCCCCGTGGTTCAGTTGCCCCCTGGGCCTTGGGGACTTTTGTCTGGCCATTAAGTCATTGAAAGGCGATGACAGCCTCAACCTCAGCTTCCGAGTAGACCCAAAGGAGAGTGGACCATTGGCATAGTTCAGCTACAGATTCAGGAATGAATTCTCTTCCAGCATGAAAGGTAAAAAGTTAAAGCTTCCCCTCGCACCTGCGTGCTGCTCGTTCCCGGCTCTAGGGGGCGGTGCTCATCTCCATTAGAAAGCTGAAGAGCCAACGCTGTCCGAAGACGTCCCCCGTGGTCATGTGGCCGGCAGGACTAAACCCCAAAGGCGCACGGAACGCCTTGGTTACCTTTGCACCAAAATAGGGGTCCCTATTTTTTCTACTGGCATTTTTTTTTTTTTTTACTACGTGCTTTCGAACTGCTAGGTTGGCAGAAGCTGGGACAAGTGACGGGAAGCTCACTCTGTTACGCGGCAATGCTAGGGATTCGAACCGCCAAACTGCCGACCTTTCTGATTGACAAGCTCAGCGTCTTAGCCCCTGAGCCACCACGTCTCTGCTTCTGGCATTACCTGGAATCTCACGCATTTTGCCTCCTTTTTAATTATTTGGAGCAGTTCATGTTTGGAATAAGTATCCATTCCCCCCCCTCCTCCCTTGTCTCTCCCCCTCCCAAATCATCCTCTCAAAATGATTGAAAAGTGTCGTGAAAAGGCTTGGGAAAGATTTGCTTGGTTTCTTTCACCACCACCCCCCAACCTCCCTTCTGCTGCCCCGATGCCAATTTTGTCAGAATAAAACAGCCCCCCAAAAGTTTCCCCCCTTTAGTATGTTCCTCTCGTGATGAAGAGCAGCGGGAAGATGGGGCGGAGATGTCCTGGGGACGCTGGCTTGGAAGAAATTTCAGGTTCTGAAACGTCACTGAGGTTCAGTCGAATTGGAAGTATTCTTTTAAAAAGCCATTTTTTTAGAGGTGCCATCAATTCAGAGCCCCCAAATATGGAAACCTCTTTGAAATCTGCCCTAGCGCAAACTTTTCTGCTTCGGCCAGGCTCTGCACCGCTGCGACATTTTTTTAAAATGAATAAATGGGGTATATTGTGGCCAAGTAGACATTATAAGCAGGACTCTTTTTAAAATAAATCTTTTATGGGCAAGCGCGCGTTCTCTTCTCTTCATTTCTCGCTTTCTGTACCAGGAGAGTAGATTATATCACACTTTGGATGCTCACTTCGTTTTTGAAGGGAATAACCTCGGAACTGAGCAAGGGGCAAAGAAATAAAAAGATGTGGAGACGCTGGAAAGAGTACAGAGAAGAGCAACCAAGAGGGTTAGAGGACTGGAGGCTAAAACATATGAAGAACTGGATATGTCCAGTCTGATGAAAAGAAGGACTAAGAGAGACATGATAGCAGGGTTCCAATATCTCAGGGGCTGCCCCAAAGAAGAGGGAGTCAAGCTATTCTCCAAAGCATCAGAGGGCAGGACAAGAAGCGATGGATGGAAACTCATCAAGGAGAGAAGCAATTTAGAGTTAAGGAGAAATTTCTTGACAGTGAGAACAATTAATCAGTGGGACAACTGGCCTCCAGAAGTTGTGAATGCTCCAACACTGGGAGTTTTGAACAAGAAATTTGGATAACCCTTCGTCTGAAGTGGTGTAGGGTTTCCTACCTAGGTAGGGGGTTGGACTAGATGACTTCCAAGGTTCCTTCCAACTCTGTTATCCTTTTCTAAACCCCTTCCCAAATTGAAATTCTGCAGACCCCGTGCATTTCTAAATCTAGGGAGTCCGGCTGGTTGGCTGTGGTTACAATGACAAACTCGGCTCCCAACCCGCGTCTTAAATATTGTGAGAACGGTCCTGTAGTTGCGGCTTTGACTCGTGCAGGGCTCCTCAAAAGGACTCGCCCTGATGATGCTATATTTCCAAAGGGGAGGTTGGACATCTTAGGCCCAGAGGCTTCCAATTCAGATTCCGATTGAAGCACCCAACGCTCATTACTTCCCTCCTTCTTCATAACTTAACTCCATTTCACCCGGCAGTTTAGATGCCCTTGAATGGAAGCTTGTTACTGTGAAAGCTTTTTTAGCATTGATTTCATAACCGCCTTAATTTAATAACTCCATCCCCGGCTGAGAAGCCCCGGCAAGTGGAGAACTCCTGCTTTTCCAGGTCACCGACCTTTTAATTACAGAGCTTGTTCCGATGGCCAGGTTATCGACTGGAGGGCTTCCAGATTGCACCCCTTCGGTTGGAAATGAAAACGAGGGCTCCCGCCAGGCGTCCTACCACTGGTGTCGAGGGTGAAGGACAAGTAGAGAGGGGGGGAGGAGGAGGAGGAGGAAATGGCAGCTGTGGTGGGAGAGTTGGCCTCTTGCATTTCTAAAATTAATTTTCCACCTTCAGCTTTGTAATTAATTTTTGGGGAGCGTCACAGGGAGATTTGTGCCTTTTTCTTTTCGCTCTTTTTTTTCTTCTTTTCTTCCCCCTCTGCATGCAAAATAAAGGCCAGGTGCCTGCATTCTTTGCAGGAAAAGCCCCACTAAAATGAAGCATATCATATCTACAGACCCCTCACATCCTGGACATAAAACTGTTTCAACTCCTACCCTCAAAATGAGGCTATAGAGCCCTGCACAGCAGAACAACCAGACACAAGGACGGTTTCCCCCCGAATTTCCTTCCCTTCCCTTCTTTTCCTTTTCTATTATTATTTTATTTTAAACTAAGAACCTCCATCACCTTCAGGATGTGCATTTGTTTAGATTGGGAAACAGAAAGGATTCTCTCTCACCCTTGGAAAGGAAACAGGAGGAGAAGGTAGAAACAGCCAAGAGTAGAAACAAAAATTCAACAAGTCCATGACTCGCTTCTGTGACTCTCTTGGGTTTGGGGAGAGAAATAGCTTCTTCCTTTTTTAAACTTACGTATTGAAGTAATATAATGGCTCTCCAGCTGGACCAGCATTCTGGGAGGAGCCATTGAGATTTCACATCAGCTGCCCAGAAATAAGGAAGTGGCAGGTGCTGTTAGGCAAGGAAAACAGCATCACGCCAAGTCCTAATGGACTGCAGTGAAGGGAGGGCTCTTTTGAATCTAGAAAGACAGCAAAAATAAAGGCTCCACGATGTGCTGAATTTCTGTGCCCGTTGTGACTTTTCACTCCAGGTAGAGGCATTCAATCACACCTTGGTTGTGGTCCCAAATAGCATGGGGTGCCACAAAACATCTGTAACCAAAAATGAAAAACGTAAAAGGCCTAAATGAATCCTGCCTGCATGGAGATTGATTCCTTCCTTCCTTCCTTCCTTCCTTCCTTCCTTCCTTCCTTCCTTCCTTCCTTCCTTCCTTCCTTCCTTCCTTCCTTCCTTCCTTCCTTCCTTCCTCTTCCCACTCCTTCCTTCCTTCCTTCCTTCCTTCCTTCCTTCCTTCCTTCCTTCCTTCCTTCCTTCCTTTTTTCCTGTTCATGACCCCTAATGTTTTTTTATTAGAAAGGAATTAAAACACAAAAACAAAATCACTCTTCAAATGCTAAAGGTGTTTTCCAAAGTTCCTATTACACAGCCAGCAGAAAACACGAAGCATTCATAGTTACAACTACCGTAACCCTTTCTTAAATGAGCACTCTTGACTGCAATGCTGCGAATGGAAGGGCTTGTCTTCCAAAGACAGAAGAGTCAAAAGGGTGTTTGTGTGTGTGAAATCTTAGCCAGGTCTGGCACAAAGCAAGCTACACGAAGGTACGGCCAGTCCACTGGGAGAGATCCCCCTGGGAAGTCAGCAAAGTCCTCTTAAACTTTTGGCGTGCTTTAGAGAGGATTTCAGTAGCTAAGCCTGCGAAGGAGGCACGTGTGGCTCCCACTAAGGAAGGATTCGATTAACCATGGCATGTTGGCTAAGCTGCACAGTTGACTTGGGCTCGCACAAGACGCTCCACCACCAAGCGCGGTTTGCAGACGGCAGGCGTTGGGCTCGTGGAAGCGTGCTAAGCCAAACCAGCTAAAAACCACACAACGGCTCAGCTCATCCTAGGAGTCCAGTTCAATATGTGTGTGGCCGAGAGAGACAACGGGGGAGAAGGAGGGCATTTGTGAGCACTGCCTTACTCGTTTTAAAAAAGACTTCCGGCAAAAGTTGTTGTTTTTTTTTTTTTTTGCAAAAGAACGGGCCTTTAAATATCCATGAAAAAAAAAACTGAGCATCTTCTTTTAAGCCATCTTCTCTCTAAGGAACGGCCCCCTGCTCTCCTCTAATAGTTTTATGAAGACCCTCTGAGGCTCCTCTCCATGCGTTTGTCTGGTCCATAATAGAAGGTGTGAGTCCTATTAAGCACAGTAGACCCTTCCCCTATTAAGCACAGTAGACCTTTCCTCCACAGTAGACCCTTCCTGCTTCAATCTTTCAAGGTCCCATTTGCCGTTCTTAGGAATCCTTTCTGTAAATCTTTTCTGTGCTCTTAACTCCCCCTCCTTTGTAGCCGAGCTACACAAGTCACGATTCGAACTCTTCAGCCTCCTTCGACAGCCACCCCGAGGGACAGAATTGCTCTCCTCCATCCCATTCTGCAGATCTCTTTCCCCTACCCTCAGCGCTTTTCTTCCCACGCTGACCCACCCTCACAACAAGACACGGGTTGCTTTCCCATCAGAGCCATCGCACCACCCTACCGCCCTGATTCTTTGGAGGAACAAGTGAAACCTCTCAAGCGTTGCTCTCTCCCGCCCGCCAAAGCATTCCCTCCGCTGCTGCGGTGTTGGGAACCGAAGGGTTGGCTTGGCGTCATAAACCACCCTCGGCCTGGCCTTGGCCAGCTCGCTCTTCTCTTCTCCTCGCTGTTTTGTGGTTTCCGTGGCTAGGTGTCAAGAGGCAAAATTGTACTGTTGTTGACAGGAGAAAAAGAGGGAGGGAGAGAGGGGGGGGGGGACTTATGCAGAAGGAGGTTTGTCTCCAAAGTTTGGATTGTCAAGTCAAGTTTATGTTATTTGAGTGAAAAGCACGTGATTTTCCAAGACCTTTTTATCATTTTCCCCCCTTTCCTTTCTGCAAATGTGGGTGGGAGGAAATAACGAATTAAAACAGGAAGGAGTTTTCTTAAAAAAGAAAATAAATTGATCAGAGACTGCCAAGAGCTGGTCCTTTCTTTCATTACAATCCTTACTTGGCAGAAGCATTATTTGGTATGGACAGGCTGACCGACCCACTTCCTAGATTTAACAGTCTGGCTCTTAAAAGACCCCTCCCATTTTTTCTCCTTGTTTTAAGGGCAGGTAAGAGAGAGGTTGAGTTGATATCCCTGACCACAAAGTATGCCACAATTCTGTCTTTTCGGTGAAAGTTTGGCTGTTGTCTGATTCTACACACTAACACGAAACGTGGTTGTTTCCACGTTTGGTGCCCTTGGCAAAAAGTTCGCTGGGCATGGAGAAAAAGAGGACGCTAATCCACTTATATCTCTATCCTCCCCCTCCCCAACTTTGTAAAGAGTTTTCCTGCTCCGTGCACCTGATTGAAAACTTAGTTGCATTCTGCAAAATACACGTTTGTGCAAGTCATCTAAAACAGTAAGGGCCGTGCTCCGATCTTCCCCAGGCAAATTGCATTACAATTTTCTAGAACTTTTTTTTTTTTTTTAATGTTTTGTTGCAAATACATGGGTTATATTAAAAAAAAATGCTGTCCTCTATCACATTCTTTTTCCCCCCATTCCCCGATGTGCGTGGCTGACCTTATGCATTAGCACTGGCTGATTGAATTTCTTTTAAGTACTATGCGCGCCTGGCTGGTCTCTTGCTGCATTCCCACCTGACCAGCAATATTCATGTCCCCTTGGTGTCCGCGTGCAAAAAAAAAAAAACCCACTCCCTTTTTATGGCGATAAACAAAATTAAATTTGTCTCCCTTCGACGGCGTGAGCTCCCTCACCTTAAAGGTCAACGTCGTTGCAAGGGGAAGACAAGAGGCGCCAGTTGGGGATCGTTTTTTGCTACCAAGGGACTTCATTGTGCGAGGACCGCTGAGCAAATTAAAAAAACAAAAAACAAATCTTGTTTTTTTTTCCCCCCCCCTTCCCAGTTACCAGTAATGTCGACTCTGTGATGTGAGACTCATCTCTTGCTTAGACACAAATGGAGCAAGGAGAGGCCATCAAGGTGTTAACAACACTGCTTAAAATTCTAAAGGAGGCATAAAAGTTTCTCTCGCGCATCTGTCTCCATCTGGGGACCATCCCCAAATGTTAAAGATTTGGACTCCTAGAATTCTTGGTCAGCACAAACCTGGGGATTCTGCGGACGGTGTGTGTGTGTGTGTGTGTGTATGTGTGACGAATGGATGGATATTCTTGAATAGATGGACACTTGGTGCTCTTCCAGATGTAAATAGTTCTCAACAATCAAGATCCATCCACGGGGACGCGTGGCAGGTAGGGCGAGGGGAAGGAGGGGGTGGGGGGCTAAATCAACTTCAACCTTAGCTAACAGAGACCCTTCCAAAATCCATACACCTATATGTCATTGGAAACTGGGCCATTTATTCTCCAGGAGGGTGGAGAAAGGAGGCTTGGGGTGGATTTCGAATCGAGCCTTGTTCGAAGTTGTAGTCGTGCAGTCGCCGAATCCGGGACTCAACCAGCCAGCTGTGCCGAGAGGGCATGAGAGAAGTGACCCAGCCAACACAGGGAGCCCAAAATGTATGTTGCTAAGTGAAATGTTTGTGAAGTGAGCTTTCCTCCGTTTTTGCTCAATGAATCGTTTGCAGTCGTTAAGTTAGCCCCGCGCGGTCGTGACATGAATCCACCTTTCCCATTGACTTTGTTCCTCAGAAGGTCGTAAAAGAAGATCAAATGCTCCCGGGACACTGCAACTGTCGTAAATACGAAACAGTCACCAAGCCTCCAAATTCTGATCCCGTGACCATTGGGGGGGGGGGGGGGGTTGCAACGGTCGTAAGTGTAAAAAACGGTCGTAAAGTCCCTTTTTTCCAGTGCCGTTGTAGCTTTGAGCGGTCACTAAATTGAACTGTTGTAAGACTGCATCTCATTTTTAATCTTAATCTCTACATGGGGAGATTCCATGTCCCTGGACCCACCTTTGTGAGAAAGCTAATCTTTCAGTTGCTGGTGTGATTATGTGTGTGAGAGAGACAGACACAAACAGAAATGGGGTTTTGGGGGGCTGTCTTTCATTTAAGCACCGCCTTGTCACCAAGGGAATGAACTTTCTGCTTTTCCTAAAAGTGTGGAGCCTTTGCTCTGGGCATTTATAAAGTCGATTAATCTCCCTGGATTTTTTTTTTTTAAAAAGGGCAAGAACTCACAGTTGTTTGGCATTTAGTATCATTTCCCCACAACTTTTATCCCCAGTCACCCATTTGGCATTTTAAAAATCCTCCTTTGTCATTCTCCTCCTCTTGCGTGTGATCCTGCTTTGCATTCCTGAACCGCCAGCAACACACTGAAACTTCGTAATACAAAAATGAGGTTTCTCCTCCTCCTCCTCCTCCTCCTCTTCCTCCTCCTCCTCCTCCTCCGTGTATATAAAACTGAAATACCACTCATGCATCATCACAAAACCTCCAGAACCATAAAGCCTACAAACTTGAAATTTGTTCCTCTTGGCTTCTAGAGGCTCACTAAGAAAGGATTTTTCCAAATGACCATCAGAGCCATTAATATTTTGTATATTATTATTATTATTATTAACACGCTCTGATGCTAAGGAGTTCTACTAACCCTCCCCACCTGAAAAGAAATCTGTTCCAAATGCAAAACACAAGCAGAGGAGAGGAGTTTCAGTTTCACAGCACCAAGCAGCTTTAGTACAGAACAATTGAGCTAAGCCACGCCCAGGCTCCTTGCTGTCTCCTTACTCACACAGCAAATACTGCTTCAGTTTCCAAACAGCCCTCAACTCTCACAAACTGACAGGACACTAACCAGATGAATACCAATGGATGTAGGCAGAAGCAGAATCCCCCCCCCTTATTTTCCTCCCCAAAAACTAAGCCCGACCACAGTTTCGTAGTGAAGCATGGGTACCCTGCTAATATATATTTAGTCAGGCTAAATCTGATTTTGTGGTTTTGACTTTAAAAAGAAAAAAAGAAAGGGAAAAAGAGAGAGAAGCTATGTTTCTAAGAACCAAAAAAAATAGCAGCTTCCATTACTGTAATTAAACGGCGGCATTTAACCTATCAACGTGGTTGCATCGAGGCAAGAGATGAGCTGCGTTCTTCAGACGATCGCTGCCAATCCTCCAGGGGAATAAGAGCAGTTAAATAATTTGTTTGCGAGGTGCGAATTCTGTGTCGGCTAAAAAGACGGGCGTCTATGTTGAGGGGTTGGCGGGGGGGGGGCAGGGGGAAGGTGTTTATTTAGAATACCCTGGAGTTTTAGCCTCTTCTTTCTTTCTTTCTTTCTTTCTTTTTTTTGCACCAGCCTCAGTGCTATGTACTTTGTTCCTGTTGTTCAGCAGGAACTCAGCTGTCTTGCATCAGAAAAGCCCGAAATGCAAGCGAGTAAAACAAAACCATCGAAAAGAACAGATGACGATCAGTTTCCCTTCCCTGCATTTTTAAAGCTCAGGGACTCTCTTCGGGTTGTAAATACAGATAGTGCTCAAGTGACAGCGGTTCGTTTAGCAGCCAAAGTCACGACGGCGCTGGAAAAAAGCAACTTACGACCGCTTTTCACACATTTGTGACCAGGGGAGCCCATCCCTAGGATCACTGGCCAAAAATTCAGACACTCAGCGATTGATTCATACTTACGATGTGATTCCCTTTGGCGACCTCCTCACAAAGCAAAATTGGCGGGGGAGCCAGATTCCCTTAGCAACCAGGTTGTCAAACCGCCGTTGGATTCACTTCACAACCGTGGCAAGAAAAGTCGTAAAACGGGGGCAAAAGTCACTTAATGGTCTCACCTAACAGAAGTTTTGGGCTCAATTCTGGTCATAAGTCGAGGACTCCCTGTAGAATATTGCTCCACGAAAAAGCAGTGGGTGTTACTTAACAGGGGATTTTTAAGGCAAATGAGCAGAGAGAAAGGAGAGAGAGAGAGAGAGCATGTGAAAATATACTTTCGGCTTCCAGCTTTCTAAACTGCTCCATTCAGTCAAAGTGGAAAGTTTTTGTTTTGTAAAGGACCAAACTGTTTGAGTGTGGAACTTGAGGTGTTTAAAAACAGGATTAGGTTTTCTGTTAAAAAAAAAAAAAAAAATCCATCTAAAACACCATAAAGAGCTGTCTTTCTCCTATTTGAGACATCCTGAAAAAGAATACAAGGTACAGACTAACAAACGTGGAAGGGACCCCGGAGGTCTTCTAGTCTCAAGCAGGAGAGCTCTAAGGCCAATGTTTTCATCCTGGCCCAGCTGAGTTTCTGCACTCCATAGATGTCACATTTAAGATTTGCCAATTCACGTAAATTCACATAAATTTGTGAAATCCCGGGCCTTATGTTTTATTCACTTATCATTACAGAAAGTATGAGCATCACAGGTTTTTGTTCTTACACCTCTTCCCTTCTTCTTTTTTTTCCCTCCTGCCCTCTGTTCTTTGGAGCTACAGGGGTTGCAAGAAATGGTAGATTTGTATTCCAAATACTTCTTGTCAAAAACTGTAAGTAAAAAGTTTTCAAGGCTGTGTGAATTTGACCCAAGCCTATAGATTTGACGCACCGTCTTAAAAAAAAAAAACATTTCGAACTTCTGTGTCTGAAGTTTCCATCTGCAGGAGGTTGAAAAGGTAGGGGGGGGCGTCAGACCTGCCCAATCCCAAAACTTGGTATTATTTGCCAAATCCACCATTCCCTCCCTTTTGTGTCCAGGGAAGATACTGAGACAAGGAACAAATTTTGGACATTGGAATTATGCTGCCCCTGATAGATCTTGGAGAAGGAGACACCAATTTCCCAGGCAATCCCCATCTAAAGAGAACGTAATATTTAAATGCTTTAAAAAAAAAACCTAAAATGGAGCCTAAATCTGCTCATTTCTGTCCCTTTGGAACAGTCCATCTTCTTGTAAACCAACCCAGCCCTGTCAATCATCAGGAAACTTGAGTGAGTCAATCTCCTTTTGAACAGTCTTCAATATAAGTGGGCACAGCCTCATGCCTGATACCAGCAGGCATCTCTGTTCCTGGGCTTCTAGAAGACTCATCAATCATCTTTTCGGTGTCATGATTTTTAAAAAAGCCCCTTCTTCCCAAACAGCAGCTTTTTAGCCCATGCCAAGGTCCCCCTCCCCCCTTTTTTTCCTTTGGGATGGGGATGGAGAGAATAATACCATTAACAATCCCCCAAAGACTTGTGGCTGTTGTGCCAAGCTCAGCCCTGGAGAATTGGACTGGCAGCGCCCGCATTCAGCACGAATCCTGCGAGGCCCATGATGAAACTTTTGGTCAGACTTGACTACTCAAACACGGCGTGTTTGCTTCTCTTTTTAGCTTCCCACCCCCTTGTGGCTCAGGAGGAAGGACGATGGGCTGGGAAGTCGAGCTCAGAGTCGATTCTGCTCTGTGGATCTACTAAATCTATATCAGATGATAGCCTCTCCCTTTGTTTAAACAGCCTTTTCCTTCAAAAGAAATGTTTGCACTTCACGTTTTCTCAGTTTTGATCCCCATTGTTGCCTTCCTCATTCCTGCAAAATGCAGGAGAGGAAATAACAACAACAACAACAACAATAATAATGTAAAGAAGGAAGAAGAGGGAGGAAGAAGAAGAGGAGGAGGAGGAGAAGAAGAGGAGGAGGAGAAGAAGAGGAGAAAGACGAGAAGAAGAGAAGGAGGAAGAAGAGGAAAAGGAAAAAAGTGGAAGAAAAAGAGGAAGAGGAGAAAGACGAAGAAGAAGAAGAAGAAGAAGAAGAAGAAGAAGAAGAAGAAGAAGAAGAAGAAGAAGAAGAGGAAGAAGAAGAGGAAGAAGAAGAAGAAGAAACAATAACAACAATAACAATAACAAGAAGGAAGAAGAAGAAGAGGAGGAGGAGGAAGGGAGGAGGAGAAGGAAGAAGAAAAGAGGAGAAGGAGGAGGAAGAAGAAAAGAAGAGGAGGAAGAAGAAGAGGAAAAGGAAAAAAGTGGAAGAAAAAGAAGGAGGAGAAAGAAGAAGAAGAAGAAGAAGAAGAAGAAGAAGAAGAAGAAGAAGAAGAAGAAGAAGAAGAAGAAGAAGAAGAAGAAGAAGAAACAATAACAACAATAACAATAAGAAGGAAGAAGAAGAGGAGGAGGAGGAGGAAGGGAGGAGGAGGAGGAAGAAAAGAGGAGAAGGAGGAGGAAGAAGAAAAGAGGAGGAGGAAGAAGAAGAGGAAAAGGAAAAAAGTGGAAGAAAAAGAGGAGGAGGAGAAAGAAGAAGAAAAAGAAGAAGAGGAGGAGGAGGAGAAGAGGAGAAAGAAGAGAAGAAGAGAAGGAGGAAGAAGAGGAAAAGGAAAAAAGTGGAAGAAAAAGAGGAAGAGGAGAAAGAGGAAGAAGAAGAAGAAGAAGAAGAAGAAGAAGAAACAATAACAACAATAACAATAACAAGAAGGAAGAAGAAGAAGAGGAGGATGAGGAGGAAGGGAGGAGGAAAAGGAAGAAGAAAAGAGGAGAAGGAGGAGGAAGAAGAAAAGAAGAGAAGGAGGAAGAAGAGGAAAAGGAAAAAATTGGAAGAAAAAGAGGAAGAGGAGAAAGAGGAAGAAGAAGAAGAAGAAGAAGAAACAATAACAACAATAACAATAACAAGAAGGAAGAAGAAGAAGAGGAGGATGAGGAGGAAGGGAGGAGGAAAAGGAAGAAGAAAAGAGGAGAAGGAGGAGGAAGAAGAAAAGAAGAAGGAGGAAGAAGAGGAAAAGGAAAAAATTGGAAGAAAAAGAGGAAGAGGAGAAAGAGGAAGAAGAAGAAGAAAGAAGAAGAAGAAGAAACAATAACAACAATAACAATAACAAGAAGGAAGAAGAAGAAGAAGAGGAGGAAGGGAGGAGGAGAAGGAAGAAAAGAGGAGAAGGAGGAGGAAGAAGAAAAGAAGAGAAGGAGGAAGAAGAAGGAAAAAAGTGGAAGAAAAAGAGGAAGAGGAGAAAGAGGAAGAAGAAGAAAAAAGAAGAAGAAGAAGAAACAATAACAACAATAACAATAACAGGGAAGAAGAAGAAGAGGAGGAGGAGGAAGGGAGGAGGAGAAGGAAGAAAGGAGAAGGAGGAGGAAGAAGAAAAGAAGAGGAGGAAGAAGAAGAGGAAAAGGAAAAAAGTGGAAGAAAAAGAGAAGGAGGAGAAAAGAAGAAGAAGAAGAAGAAGAAGAAGAACAATAACAATAACAATAAGAAGGAAGAAGAAGAGGAGGAGGAGGAGGAAGGGAGGAGGAGGAGGAGGAAGAAAAGAGGAGAAGGAGGAGGAAGAAGAAAAGAGGAGGAGGAAGAAGAAGAGGAAAAGGAAAAAAGTGGAAGAAAAAGAGGAGGAGGAGAAAGAAGAAGAAAAAGAAGAAGAGGAGGAGGAGGAGGAGGGCAGCAACCCGTATCAACCATCAGCGCCAGTCAATGATATTTGTGATACAATTTTAAATAATATTCAGTTGACTGAGTTTCATTTTTAATGAATAAAAGAGATAACAACAACAATAACAATGCTCCTTTGATCTTCCCATAGTCGCTGTATTTGCCCCTGAACAGGGCTAGTCTTTTGCCATCCAGTTGCCAAGGGCATTTCCTCCCCTTCCTGGATGCTAATTAATGTCCACCCAGAAATGCCCAATCTCTGGGGGTGGGAAAAGGGGCTTCCCAGAGACCCAGCCTGCCTCATCTCTTCCTCCCTCTCACAAGTGGCTCATTTCCAACACCCCAAGGATTCTCTTCACATCCAGCTTATTTTTTGGGGGGGGGGTTAGAATCTGACCTCCCCCAACAAGCAGGAACCGCAACTCCTTCGCCTTTTAAAGCGCCGGCGAAATATATTATTTTGCACCGGGCTTGTAATGTTGTGATTTATGCCATGTTACGGTTTGTGATATCCCAATGTCCTTTTGCCTTTGTGTTGAGGGGTTTTTTTTTCGTTTTCTTTTTTTTTTAAATTCTCCTCCCCTCCCCTCCCTTGCTGCATTTAATGTAATTGAGGCGAGTGTGCTCTTAGGGCACAGCCGAGAGATGGACATTATACAAGAAGTGCCATCTGCACTCCTGTTTCCTTGGCCGCCTTTTCTGAAAATGCTTTTTTTTGGGGGGGGGGGGGAGAACGGGTCCTCGGTGGTCTCTGAGCTTGGTTTGTTTTCTTGCTGACGTTTTGTGACCCAAACTAGGTAACGTCATCAGTGCTAGTAGTATAACCTGGTTCGGGTAACTAAATGCCCGCAAGAAAGCAGCCAAGCTCAGAGAGCACCAGGGAGCCCTAAATTTCCACCCTGAGCTGCAAACATTCCCTTTTGTTTGATGTGGGGATTTTTTTTTTTCCTTAAAAAAAACAAAAAAAACAAATTTACCCTCTTTGTTTGTTTGTTTTTTTCCTTTGGTTACAGTGGCTCCGTAATCTAGAAAATTAAAATAACAGTTTGCGGCACACACGTCGTACACATATCCTGCCTTCCTTCCCAGGATGTGAGGTTCATTTCTGCCAATGGATGAATTGCTTGTCGCCACTCTGATAACCAACCGTGTGCGAATACTTTCTCATTGGCTCCTTCCACTCCCCAAAAAAGACTTAGCGGGTATAGGATTATTTTGTGGGGAAGAAGGGGTTCAAATGCAGACCTGGTTCGTAATATAGTCTTCATAGTTTGTGTTTCGTGCCTTGTGGTTCTGCCAAACCACGAAATGGATCAGTTTAGTCAAAAACGCAGCAGTTCTATTGATTTAACCCAGGCTCCAAAATGTGCCACGAGGCCTGTTCCCCATATCTTTCAGGTGCATTCAATGTAGGGATAATTCAGAAGTTCTTTGCCATTTTTTTTCCCTCTTCAGTTTCCCTCCAGCTATAAATCAAACAAAGGGACTCCCCGAGTTGTGCTGCCGCTAGCAGCCACATTTTCACTCCTCCAATAACTAAATTTTAAATGCTGATTGTTGGAGAACTCTTAATGAAGACTTTCTTTCCGCAGCTCAGGGGCAAAAGCAACAGAGGGAGGGTTCTGGGGTGGAGGGAGTTATTTTTTGGGGGGGAGGGAGAAAGGGGGATCAAATATTTTAAAATCAGTTCCTGGATGTTTTCGATTGAGCCACGAAATGTGGTTACCCCCTGCAGAAGGGATGCATTTCCTGAAAAATTGGGTTCCCTTTCGTGGTCCCTTTTAAAAAAAAAAATTATTTTATTTTTTAAAAAATGGCTTTTAATTAAAGATCGCCAGTGAACAATTAAATTCCAGGACAGCAAAATAAAGTTGATTGGAGAGGGGTGGGTAGGCGGAGCAAAAGGGTGTTGGGGGGTATGTGTGGAAGAGGGTCACCCAACCCATAAACAAGGTGATATATAATATATATATTTTTTTTTCATTCTCCTTTTAAATAAATACCGATCAGCTTTATGTTCAGAGACAATAGGAGCCGTTGGCTTAAATTTGCAGTTTACTGTATTTATGGCCGTAATATCAAGGTGCTGGCGTCGTAATTTCATGCCCCAATGAGAAGCGCAAGGTCGGAGCGAATGCTTCCATCGGCATCCTGCTAACACACTAACTCATAAACAAGATCCGCTTGGATCAGGTGGCACGGAATAATACAGGCTAATGAAATACAGCACAGCTTTCCATTACTGTTAGTTTTTACAGTGTCGTCATTATGTGTAATTTATGTTTAAAAAATTCAATTTTATACAAGGCTCTGGGAAATAGGGGTCTCGGGGTCACCCGGCGACTTTTAATAGTTGCGAGGTTGGGGTTGCGGGAGAAGGTGGCACCAGCGCCCGGCTGGGGTGGAGGCGGCGGGGAGAGAGAGAGATGCTCCTGATGCCCGTCCTCTTCACCCCACTCCCAGCCTGAAAAATGCTAATTTATTTATTTATCCTCTTCATAGTAACAACAGCTCCCAACCCCAAGCCAAGGTCCTTCTATTTCCCCCCCACCCCACCCCCAAATTCCACCTTCTTTCTTTTCCTTTTCAGCCCTCTCGCCTGGTTTTATTTGTTGGTGGCCCTTTTCCATCATGCCCTCTTCTCGGACATTTTTGAAAGCCAGGGGTCCTTTTCTTCAGGTATCCATTATTATTATTATTTTTTTGGGGGGGGGATATTTGACAGTCTCTTCACCCCTAGACCTTGGCTTCCTTGGATCACATACTTTGAAAACTCGGCCAGCATGTGCGATGCATTAGCCCAGTCGTTTTTTGAATTGAATTCTGCACCTTCCTCTGTTTGCTTGCTTATTTATTTACTAGCTTGACACCCGTGCTTCGCTACGAAATCATGTGGTGGGGCTTAGCTTTTTGGGAGGAAAATAAAGTAAAAAAAATAAAAATTGTGCCTCTCCTTACCAGCATCCATCGGTATTCATCTGGCTTGCGTCCTGTCAGGGTGTGAGAGAGTTGAGGGCTCTCAAACTGAAAGAGTATTTGCTGGAAACTTGGAAACTGAAAGAGTATTTGCTGGGGGAGCAAGAAGGAGACAGCAAGGAGCCTGGGCGTGGCTTAGCTCAACTGTTCTGTACTAAAGCTGCTTGGTGCTGTGAAACTAAAACTGAAACTCCTCTCCTCTGCTTGTGTTTTCAATTTGGAAGAGATTTCTTTTCAGGTGGGGAGGGGGAGTAGAACTCCTTAGCATCAGAGCGTGTTAATAATAATAATAATAATAATAATAATAATAATAATAATAATAATAATAATAATAATAATAATAATAATATAGGAAATACTCTAAATGCTCTGATGGTCATTTTGATATGGGAAGGTCAAGATGGCAGCAGAGGCAGCCCCTTCTTCCAGAGACAGCCACCCCTAGTGGGGGGATCCTGGTCTCGGTTTGGGAACAGGCCCTCTCTGCCCAGAGAAAGGTCTTCAGTGCTTCTCGTGCACAAGCCTGAGCCACATCTTGATTAATCAGCCCTGAAATGGTAAAAGCTCCATGATGTGTGTGTGTGTGTGTGTGTGTTTAAATGGTTTTAAAACAAACAAACAAACAAACAAAAATAAGCCAGGGAATTGGAACTTCTAAGAAAACAAACCGAGGGGATTGCTTGCTAAAGAACCCGGAGGTGACACGGTGTTCCAGGATGCCTCTTAGGCAGGCCTTGAAAGCACACAACGGGAGCCGAATCGGTGCCAAACAGGAATTGGTGAGAAGTTTGCTGGCGGCTCTTGAAAAGCGCCTGAGTGGGAGAGACAGTGAGTGACAGGCCGTTGTTTTTTCAAACATACATATTCCCATTCCAGTGAGATTCGTCTGCAAAGAGTCAGACTGGCACCAGCCAGCCAGGCATCAAAGCCAGGAAAAGAATTGAGGAACTTGCCTCCAACACTGGAAGTTTTAAAAAAGATGTTTGTCTGAAGAGGTTTCCTGCCTAAGCAGGGGGCTGGACTAGAAGACCTCCAAGGTCCCTTCCAGCTCTGCTATTCTTTCTTCTAATCCTTAATTGAAAAGAAGGACCAGGGGTGGCGTGATCGCAGTGTCCCAGTGTCTCAGGGGCTGCCCCAAAGAAGAGGGAGTCAAGCTATTCTCCAAGGCACAGAAGGCAGGACAAGAAGCAATAAGGATGGAAACTCAAGAGAGAAGCAACTTGAAAGAAGGAATTTCCAGACAGCGAGAACAGTTAATCTGTGAGAAAAAAAACTTCCCTCCAGAAATTGTGAATGCTTTAACACTGGAGGTTTTTAAGAGGAGTCTGGACAACCATTTGTCTGAGGTGGTGTAAGGTATCCTGCCTAAGCAGGGGAGTTGGACTAGAAGACCTCCAAGGTCCCTTCCAACTCTGTTATTCTGTTCTGTTGTAATTTGGGCTCCATTTATTTTATTTATTTTTTGGTACGCGTCCTGAAGCTTTTCCCAGCCTTTCTGCTTTCTGGTGACTGCCTTTTATGAAACTCGCATTTATGTCATTCCTGGGGCAGCTGTGGTTTAAAGGAAGCGGTCTGGTGAGGGCAGCAAACTTCTCGAAAGACAGCCAGGCTGCTCGGTTCCAGCCTCCTTTATGCAAATGGTGCGTGCACGAGCAGCCACCTCTGCGGTGGGAAAATAAAGAAATAAATTTTTTCAAGGTGTTGGGAGAGCAAAAGCCATTTTTGTCCACAGCCTGGCCTCTTGCGAGAAGAAAAGATAGATGGATGGAGAGACCGAGCAGGGAGGGGTCGGAGGTTGGGTGGGGTGGAAATCACGTCCTGTTTTTCTCTCATCTTTCTCCCCCAACTCAGTCCTGGTGGTTATATTATTCCTTGCAGATAGCAATCAACTGGAAGGAAGTGTGTGTCTAATTTGCATGAGATTATTTAAAAACAAAACAAAAAAAGAAAGAAAGAAAAAAGTCTGCATTAGTCAAGGGGTAGATGGTAAACAACGCAGAGAAAAAGGCTTGGTGTGAGAGAGCTTTTCAAGGCCAAAATTGGCAGCTTCTTCTGTATTGTTCCTTTTAACCTTTGGCAGAAAGGTGGGGCGAGATCGAGGTCTTCTGCAGGAGACGGGGGGGGGCGGACTTCATGGGGAGAGGATGAGACAGAAGGGAGAAAGTCAAAGCTCGTTGGGAATTTATTTATTTATTTGTTAGCCGCTTACAGGATAATAGGTATAAGCATAAGCATGAACTGCAAATTAACATTATCAACAGCGTTACAAAGAAAATCTTATCCAGATGTTTTATAGATGGCATTGAACACCAACGAGATTGGCCAGGAGAGACCCGAATATGAATCCACAGTGCTGGAAATGTAAGCTCGTAGATGGCCCATACTACCATATGTGATGGCAATGCCCCAAGGCCAAAAAGTACTGGGAAAAAAGTGAGGAGATGGATAAGAGAAGTCACAAGGTACAACATTGAATTCAAGCCAGAAAACTTCTTACTGGGAATGATTAAAGGAAATCTGGAGAAAGCCACCCAATACATTGTTCAACACCTAATAACAGCGGCGAGAATCGCCTAGGCCCAAAGCTGGAAAGTAAATGACACACCTTCTGAAACCATGGTAATCAGTAAAATACTTAATTGTGCTGAGATGGACAGGCTTATGAGAAAACTAAAAGGCAAAGAGGAATCGGAGTTTTATGAAGTTTGGGAAATGTTTTATATATATATATATATATATATGGTTAGAAAAAAGAAAGATTTGATAGGAAATAGAATTGTAAATAAAATGTAATGCTTGACACAGAACTGTTAAATGTTAATACACATGTATTTTGAAAATAAATAAATGAATTTTTTTTTTTAGAAAGCATAAACATGAGTAAGAATACAGGAAATAGGTACAAATCAATGGGGACAATAGGACAGCGACAGTAGGCACGATGCTACACTTATGCACGCCCCTTACAGACCTCTTAGGAATGGGGTGAGGTCAGTGGTGGATAGTTTAAAGTTAAAGTTTGCGGGGGTTTGAGATGAAGAAATCAGGATAAAGAAAAAACCATTCTGGCACAGCAGTAAGCCAGCACCAAATTTAAAACAGAAACGGCTGTGAAAGTCTCCTCTCCAAACAGGTTGGGACTACAAATACCATAGTGCCTGGCCAGTCAGCAATAAAAAACAGTTACATTTAACTACTTAACCCCTTATCTCCAGTTGGCAAAGTCCTCCCAGTTGCTTTAAGTGCAAGGAAAATGAAACTGTGGAAGTCTGACATGTTGAGTCTATTTTGTTTCCCGCAACATCTTATTAAAGCAGCTGTATCTGGACCGTCTCATTAAAGCAGCTGTATCTGGAAGATTAAAAGTGGCTGCTTTAATGAGCCACGGAAGATTTGTGTCTATAGTCCCATTCCTTCTGAAGCACTTCTTCCAAATCACATCTGAAGCATCACCGGAAGGGTGTTGAATCTTGAAAGAGCTGAGTGTATGTGGAAATCTGGGTTAGCTTTTAAGGGCTGGGATTAAAGCTTGCACGTGCCTATGGTAATCCTGTTTATGCTTAATTTTCATGAGCAATCTGTTTTTTGGCTTTTTCAAGTTCCCCTGCCACCTCATGAACCTAAGAAGGTAATTCTACGTGCGAACCCAGGAATTGCTGGAACTAGTTTGTTCATCTTAACTAACTTGGTTAACTTGCTGGCTTGGCCAACCCTCTTAATTTTCATTGCCAAGTCTCCAACCTAACCTGGGATCCAGTTTTCGTTCCCCCAACTCTGCTTGTATTTTATTTTTGCAGTTTTTCTTTCATTGCAATGTTTCCCTGTAACCGATGGTGAGGGACTTTCATGCACAAGACAAATAAACCACATTTATCTTTTAATTTGTAATGTGTGTCTTCGCCTTTTTCTTTTGTTTTTTTAAACCAGTCCAGCTGTAGGACTTCCTTTACATATGCTGGTCAGCAGCTGGTGTCCTTAGTTTCTTTCCCCCCTTCTCTCTTTCTTGTTGGCCAAATTTTTCCCAGATGTTCTGACTGTAGCAGATAGGGAGATGTCCCAGGCAGGATGACCCAAGTGAGAGCTTTCCAAACCGTGACACGTCAATCTAATTTCTGAAACTTTTGAGCCCCGTTTCCTCTGGTCTGTTTCAGTTTTATTCTTCAGGGCTCTGTGTCCCAGTTGTTTCTAATCATAGCCAGACCTGTTTTCCCATTTGCCTTTTTATTTCGGCATTTGTCATAAAATGAAGCAAATTATTCCCATCTCCAGAAACAATCTAGACTAATTAGTCGTCTAACCCAATAATTAGCTTTTTGTTTCCCTGTCTATTTTCCTACATTATTGTTAGTTTTCTCCCCACTCTCAAGTTGTTGTTGGGTTTTTCACCACCCCATTACAGATTAAAATGAGCCACATTTGCAGTTGATGGTGCATATTTTTCTCCCCCATTTATTTATATTTTTTTTCCAAGACTAAGAATGGGGGAAACGCAATAGAAAAACTACTTCAAAAGCAGCCATTAAAGGCAAAGATAAATTAAGGAAATTGAATGAGCCACATTCGGAAAGTGGCGGTGAAGACTAATATGCCAATCGCTTAAGGTTAAATTGCAGCAGTGTGAAAGATTATATGTTGGCCCATCCTGTCCCTGCAAATCCAAAATTCAGGGGTAGCACTTGTTTCCTGAAATAGTTTGCTACAGTTTTCCAGGAAATTTTTCTAGGGATTTTCATAGCGAAGGTGACTCAAATGGTGAAGAGAACAGAACTGAACTCCGATAAGGGAATCGGGTATATTTAGCTTGGAGGAGAGAAGGTAGAGTAGATACATGAAAGATGCCCAGATATAAATTGGGCATCAGATATAAATTTTGGCCGTGATGTACAACGTCTGACATTGTGGCTCAAAACCCTCTAAAAAGGAACAAGTGAATTTGTGTTTGCGTTGAACTGTAATTCATGACCATTGCTTCCCAGTCAGCTGTTTAATAATTTCCCTATTCTGTCCCATGAACCGTTCAGTCAAATGTTTTGGAAGCCTCTGGCAACCGTTCTGCCAGCTCTCATGGAGAGGGAGTGCCATATTCTTGTGACATCTCTGACATCTAGACAGTAGAAATCCCACCAGATCCAATCTGAGTTGGTTACCAGGACGAGTCATCTAAGCTTTCTAAAACTAAATCTTTGCTTCCAGTGACCATCTCAGATTGGATCCTGCAACGTTATCCTGGGATACATATATTTGCCTTCATTCATGAGTAGAAGGAGGAAATTTTGTCATTTGAGAGTGAGGATTTTTATTTATATATGAGGATTTTTAGATGGATGGATGGATGGATGGATGGATGGATGGATGGATGGATGGATGGATGGATGGATGGATGGATAGATAGATAGATAGAGATGGATGAAGATAGATAGATAGATAGATAGATAGATAGATAGATAGATAGATAGATATAGATGGATGGATAGATGATGGATAAATGGATGGAGATAGGTAGGTAGGTAGGTAGGTAGGTAGGTAGATAGATAGATAGATAGATAGATAGATAGATAGATAGATAGATAAGTAGATAGGTAGATATGGATGGATAGATATGGATGGATGGAGAGAGAGAGAGAGAGAGATGATAGATGGATGAAGAGAGATAGATAGATATAGATGGATGGATAGATGATGGATAGATGGATGGAGATAGGTAGGTAGGTGGAGAGAGAGAGAGAGAGAGAGAGAGGCAGGCAGAAAGAAAGAAAGAAAGAAAGAAAGAAAGAAAGAAAGAAAGAAAGAAAGAAAGAAAGAAAGAAAGAAAGATGAGAGGGAAGGAGGGAGAAAGAGAGAGAGATTAGAGATGATATGTGGACAATACAACATAGGAGATAAAATATTAAATTAATATAAAACCAGAGTAAAATCATCATATAATGCAGCCATGGAATTGCAATGAGATAAATGTTATAATTCAGGTATCTAATGAAGTTAACCATGATCTAACTGCTTTTGATGTGGCTGCAATAAGATCATCCCAAGTGCCTTGAAATTTTCTGAGAAGACATTCTCGGCCTAAGGATAAGGATGATGGGTGGTTTGCCCCCCCCCCCCTTAAAAAATGGGATTGGGGTGCTAAGTCTCTGTAGGAGGAAGCTTAATTTCAGTCCTTGTGAGTAGATTCAGTCACAGTTCCATATAGAATCAACCTCTCAAGTGATCCCTTTCCATTATTTCAAAATGGACTGTGATTAATATATATATATATATATATATATATATATATATATATATATATATATATATATATATATATATATATATATATATGCATGGTGCAGGTATATGTTTATGTATATAGCATGTATATATGTGGGTTGTGTATGTGTTTGGGTAAATATACACTTCCTTTTGAGAGCAAGCAACCGTTTCATTTTTAATGTGGGCCGGTGTGCTCACAGTAAAACAAATGGCAATCGAGTTATCTTACCTTGTGTCCATTAGTCAAGAACTTTCGGGAATCAGATTGGTTTTCTACAGACTTTTTCCTTTCCTTCTACTCCCAGGTCTCACTGATGAAGAAATAGATCTGGCCTTCCAGCAATCGGGCATCCCGAAAGAGGAAGGTCAGCCCTACAATCTCCCCCCACAATTGGTGCCAATTCCGTCCACACAGCTTGCATCATACAGTAAGTAGCCTGCCAGAAGCCACCCAGCTGCTTTATTTCTGGGTATGATTTCGCCTTCTGATTTTGCCTGAAAGGGCTAAACCAGGCCTGTTTGTCTTCTGATCGAAGGGAGAGTCTCAATATCTCCCCGGCAATCTCAAAATATCTTCCTCTTCCTCTCCCTTTCTCCAAAGTTGGAATTCCTTCCGATTTCCCTGTTCCGGGCAGAATGCTAGGAAGAGGCTTACCACTCATTAGCCCCAATAAACACATCGTGAAATGAGCTATAGCTTTGTCCCCTTGCCGTAGCTTGGCTGTTGTCCGTGCTTGGGGAGCCAAGGAAGGAAATGAATTTAATTGTGTGCAGCAACTCAGACGTGCAGTAAAGTTTACTCCCTTTTGGATCCAAAAAGTCATTCAAACCGTCTTCTTACCATGGGGTTTTATCCAAAAGCAGGGAAAGGCAGTGGGAACACACTTTCGCTTCACCACACGGTTGTAGAGCCGCGATGACACCATCAGCGACAATTCTTATTGGACAAATCCTCCCAACTGCCTGCATGTGGAAAGACAGGATGTCAGGGGAAACAGCTGGCTGAAAGTGGCAGGCAGTCCTCAATTTACGACCCACCATTTCGATTGGCATTTGTTAAGTGAGTCTTGCCCCATTTTATGACCTTCCTTGCCCCAGTTGTTAACTGAATCACTGCAGTTGATAAGCTAGTCACCTGATTGTTAAGTATGGAGCAGTTGCCAAGTGTCTGAACGTTGATTGTGTGACCACCGGGATGCTTCAGAGGTCGTAACTGCGAAAAATGGTCACAAGTCACCAGTGCCATTGTAACTTTGAACAGTCACTTAAACAAACTATTTTAAGGCAGGGTGTCAGGATTCCGGCAGTTACCCCCCCATTTAAATCATGAGTCTCTAACCAAACTCCCAAAACTTCAAAAGGATTTATTAGAAGTAAACATGTCCAGCACTGCCCGGGTGTAGCCGACTCTAAGACATACCATTCATTGTCACCCTTGACCTTGGTTCCCCCCCCCCCCGGGTGTATTGTAATTCATGTTTTCCAATGGGACACCTCCATAGGCAAAAGTCATCAGTCACCTAGTTGAAAATGCACTTTCAGTTTCTGAGCTGCCGCACTGCTTCCCCCTCCCTCTCTGTTGACAACTCTAAAAAGACCATAGAAATATTTTATGAGTTGTTGGCACAGGGACTACTCGCACAACAGATTTTTACACCCTGGAATTTCTTGTGACTTCTGAAAACCATCACAATTCACTCCAAAGGAAAGCTGCACCTTTGAATGGAAGAAATTCTTTAAAAAGTAAAAGCATTTCCAAGAAGCGGTTCCTGTCCTAGATTTAAGACTCAAATGCTCTCCTGCTTTTTAAGACCAGGAAGGATGATGGGTTGCGGTGTGGAAAGTCTGGCAGCTACAAGTGACTTGTTGCTTCTTCCTATAAAATGACGCGGTGGCTCAGCGGTTTAAGACGCTGAGCTTGTTGATCAGAAAGGTCGGCCGTTTGGCGGTTCGAATCCTTAGCGCCGCGGAACGGAGCGAGCTCCCGTTGCTTGTCCCAGCAGCTTCTGCCAACTTAGCAGTTTGAAAGCATGTAAAAATGTAAGTAGAAAAACAGGGACCGCCTTTAGTGGGAAGGGAACAGCGCTGCGTGCGCCTTTGGCGTTTTGTCATGCCGGCCACGTGACCACGGAGACGTCTTCGGACAGCGCTGGCTCTTCTTTGGCTTTGTGGCGGAGATGAGCAGCGCCCCCTAGAGCCGGAAACGGCCTTTAGAACCCCCTGCCCTCTTTGTGGCCAGAGCAAACGCTGATTCACTCGCCACCCCAGCACACTCAAGGCGTGCAAAGATATGTGCGCCACCAGCTTGCAAAGCGAATTCTCCCCTCTTCACATTTGCCCTTTCTGTCAAGAGGTGTCAAAACTGTTTCTTTCAAAAAAAACAAAACAAAAAAAAACAAAAAAAACCCCCCACCTTCAACTCCTTGATTTTGATTAATATAGAGAAACAAGACTTGGGCTGACTGATAATAAAACTGATAAATGACAAGCGAATTACTTGTAGCGGTAATTTATTACGTAAAATATCTTTTATTTGACATGCGATTAGTTGGAGGGAACATCACTCAACCTGACGAGTTTGAACAGGCTCCTAAAGTGAACCCCTTATTTGGAGCGGGACGTAGGAAAGGAAGAGGAGGCGGCAAGGAGAAAAAAATAAAATAAAAATCTGCTATCGACGTTTATGAAATACTGTCATCCCAGTGTAAGGATGGCTTTAAGTATTTAAATGACGGATGGGATTTATATGGTCTTTTCTCCCCCCCCCCCAACCCACTTCATTACAGAGAAATTCTGGGGAGTTCCTTAGCCAAAGTGTGTGCAGAAAAGTGTTTGCATCTGCTAAGCCTTCTCAAGATGACCCGAATTTTTATGGGTTTTCCTCGTGGCTGTTTCCCCAAAAGGGATTGCATCAGGTGTCTTTTGCAAATCATCTCTCTAAATCTCAAAAAGACAGGATAACAGAGTTGGAAGGGACCTTGGAGGTCTTCTAGTCCAACCCCCTGCTTAGACAGGATACCTTACACCACTTCAGACAACGCGTTATGCAGTCTCTTCTTAAAAACTTCACAGCGTCTGGAAGCAGGTTGTTCCACTGATTCACTGTGTTCACTGTGAGGAATTTCCTCCTTAGTTCTAGGTTGCTTAAACTCTGCTTGAGTTTCCATCCGTTGCTTCTTGTCCTGCCTTCAGGTGCTTTGGAGAATAGCTTGACCCTTTCTTCTTTGGGGCAGCCCCAAAAATATCATGCGGTCGGTCTCTTCACTAGACTAGACTAGAGTATTTTCCCCAGCTGCAACCAATGAGGGGGATCATGGCCGCTTCCTCTCTCATAAGCCAAGTTGTTTCCTCCCTGTGTCTCTTAGGATGGAGAGGGGATGGGCCTGGTTCTTCCTCTGGCTGCCCAACCGGCCTCTGCCCCCTCCCCACAACCTCCGGTGCCACACCTCCACTCCCTGTCGGCTGTTCCTCCTCTCCCTCAGAGTCCGACTCTAACAAGGGCATGACAGAAACTTTTACTCTTCAGCGTAGCCCTTCTTCCTAGCTCGGAAAGGAGGCCTTGCATTTCTAAGTGAACTGTTTTTCAAGGTTGGCGGCTCGAAGATGGCAACACGGGCTGGGGAATCCTGGGAGGTGAAGTCCACCCCCCTCTTCGAGCTGCCAGCTATGAAAAATGCCCCCTTTGCCATTCAAATAAGCCTTTTTTTTTTTTTTTTTCTTTTGGGGGAATCCGAAAACCTGGGGACACCGAGTCAGATTTGCTTAGGTGGGCACAGAAACCAGCCTCACCTCATACATTTTACCTCTAAAAGTCTGCAGAAAGCGGCTTATATGGGCAGCCCCCCAGCATCAGATCCAGGGCTACCGGTTTGATTTTTCTCCTCCCGCTCACCGTTGCAGCCGGGAAAGCAAAGGGCAGGGTCTCTCCTCCTCCCCCCATATCCCCACCCTGCTTCAATTAGTTTCTTTCCTTTCTCCTTCGTCCTCTTTTATTTTTCGCCACCAGACAAAATTGTTTCACGCCTCCCGAAAAATGCGCAAAATGGCATTTCGGCTCCTTCTCTTTATAGACTCTCTGAACTTTCTAAAAGATCATCCCCGTCCCTTTTCATTAATAATGAAAACTGGGGAGGGGGGGGACAATAAAATGTTCTTAGCAGGAGCCTGATGGGAATGGAGGGGGGAGATGGAAGGGGTGAGAGGCCAGCATGGGTGGGGCGGTGTGGAGAGTCCCACAGGTGTCTCCCGGGGGGGGGGGCAAGAAGGGGGCGTGTGTTTCTGGAGGTCAAAGCAGCAGAGAATCAGGGAAGGTGGAGTGGGGGAGCAATCTTTGCTGCAATTCAAACCCCTAAATGATTGCCTGCGTAAAGATGTCAAACTTCTGTGACGGTCAGGAGTCACCCCTCTTCGCTTGTGTTCACATGACCCGGATTGAGGTAGATGTTAGTAATCAAAGACAGGGATGGGAAGACAGGTACCCCTCGACTTACAACCAGGGTGGGGCTGCTGGGGGTTTGCAGGGGTTCAGTAGAGCCCCCAGCTAAGATTCTGCGCAGTTCAGAGAACCCCCAAATCCCACTCCTGGCTGGCCCCCACCACCCCTCCCCTCCCAGGAGTCCCCATGGGGCCCGTTTGGGATGGAGATAAGTGTAGGGTGTGCATGGAGGCTCGGTGAGGGTAAAAAACGGGCCTCGTAGAAGTTTGGGGAGGCAGGAAACAGGTTCTGGCTTCCAGAGAACCGCCGGAGCCTGGGAAACCTCCAGAGCCTTGGGGAGGGCAAAAATGCCCCCCCCCACTGTGATGCAGGAGGCTGACTAGGTCCCACCCACCCAGCAACCAAGCCAAGAACCCGTTGCTAAAATTTTGGAAGCAGACTCCTGCTTACCACTCTAAGGGAGTTCCAAATTCCAGTTGTTCGGCGTTTGCTAAGTGAGTTTTGCCCTGTTTTACAACCTCTTTCACCCCCACCGTGGTTAAGCGGATCCCTGCCCTTGGTTAAGTGAATCATGCCATCGTGAAGTGGAATCTTCTCCATTCCTCCATCCTGGTTTCTGCTCGTCCCAAAGCCAGCCGGGAAGGTCTCCTCCTGGTGATCCCACGATCCCAGGACAGCGCAACCGCTGTAAATACATGCCAAGCCCCCGGATTTTGATCGCGCGACCATGGAGATGCTGCAACGCTCCTCAGTGTGAAAATTAATTCCTAAATTAATTAGGTTGTAAGTTGACATGTCCCTGGTTTTTTTTTTTCCCCTCCTTGGGTCTCCAGCTTTCCTGATGATAATCTTAAGATATTTCTATCCCTCCTTAAGGGGAAGATTTAAACATTTAAGGGGTCGAGGAAGGAGATGCCTATGCCCCCTTTTTCTGAAGGCACTTTCCCCGCCTCTGATATATTTCTTTCTTTCTTTGTTTGTTTGCCTGCTTTTCCTCCTCAGATCCCCCGAGCTCCAGATGGAGAGATTATGGTGCCCTAGCAATTATTATGACTGGCATTGCAATCAGTTTCCACCAGCTTTACAAGGTAAGCGGTTCTGATTTCCACAGGGTAGTGCAAAAGTTAACCTTCACCCCAGCTCCTCCGAGTGGGTTTTTCGTTCCACCCTCCTGACTAAGCGGCACCAAATGACGGGCCTCTTTGCGAGAGACGTTCGCCATCCTTGCTCCCCTGTCCTCTCCTGTAAAGATGGAAATTTTCCCTTCTTGTCGTCATTGAAGGGCTGAGCCAGGAGCTGAGTATTTCCCCAGAAATACGACCTACCCTGAAAGTAAGTCCTAACTTGATTTGTACACGTGTGCCCAATATAAGCCCTACCCCCCAAAAAATAAGCCCTAATTAAGATCCCACCCACTTCAAAGTAGACGGGTAAAAATTAAGCTTGGGTGGGGTGGAGCTCCCTTCTACTTACCTTTGGGCAGGTGTAGCCAGGCCTCACACACCCCGACACCTGCCTTGCCAACCCATTTCTTCTGCAGCCGGCAAGGCTTTCCTGAAGGCCTCTATAACTGAGAACAAAGCTCAGGATCGATCCAGAGCTGTTATCAGCTGCAGAGGCCTTCAGGAAAGCCTTACTGGTCACAGAAGAAGTAGTTCCTTGAAGGCCTCTGACAGCAAATGGAGGCCAGGAGCGACGTGCGCAAGTGAGATTAGTCAGTGGAGGACGTCCCCCGAAAATAAGACCTGGTGCCTTTTTTGGTGGCCAAAAAAATATACAAGACAGGATCTTATTTTCGGGGAATGTGGGCCTGGTTCTTTCCTGTTTCTATAGAGCGTACTGGCATACCTTCCCAAATCCGCCTCTGTATTGATCATCTGAAGATATAAGACGCTATTCTACAAGTCAAATCCTCTCCTTTGGCAACATTATTGCTTTCAGTTTTGGGTGACCTGGTACACCTGTTTGCATGTTGCACACTCTGAGGAACAGGGGCCACCAAATAAATGCCCTCTTTTGCAGTGCCCGTGTGGTTGAGTAAAAGGAATTCCCTCCCCATTTTCATTCATGAAGTGTTAAGGGCTATGCAAATTCATACACACAGCAGAGACCAAATAGCTGTATTTTTTAAAGTAGAGAACATATTTCCTAGCCTTAGGCACTTCCATTTGGTGTGCGTTTTTTTTTTTTTTTAACATAGTAAACTCTCTTGAAGAATTACCTTTAAAACACTCTTTCTACATCTGTACTTTTTTATGTCCTTTATAAAATGAGGATAGCTCTAGAATGAAGAACCGAACCGCTCTCTTTCTGAACTAAATTATCCAGGCGTTATCGGTGAGGGGGGTGAATGCTGGCACAGCTGAGCTGAAATCCCCAGTGGGGCAGAGACCCTTATGAAGAACATACCCTCCCCTGGCTGCCTTTAAAATTAGTCTAGTGTTTATTTCAGAGCAACTTGCCATAGATTTGGCGTTGTTGAGAAACTAGCCCACTGCAGCATTTCGGCTTGTTGCAGTTGGCACAAGAGGAGAAATAAAAGCAGAGGAAAAAAATCTGGGAGCCTTCTAAAATCAGGATTTAATTGTCTGTTATTCAAAACAGTGTATCTTCACATAAATATCATACAAAACCTCAATCAAGGAACTTTGCTGTGGCTTTTATATGTTGGTGCTTGAACTCAGCCAATAAAATATGAATGGAGAAAAAAAAAAACCAGTATGGGATGTGTTACCTTGAGTTCAAAGCCAACTGGGATTTGGCACCATGACCAAGGTGTCACAAATCAGCTTGCTTAATTGTGGCTTCAATCACATCAGCTTTCTGAGGTCGGTAAAATGAGGACCTGGGTTGTTGGGGGCAAAAGGCTGACTCTGTAAACTGCTTAGAGAGGGCTGTAAAAGCACTGTGAAGCGGTGTATAAGTCTTGTAAGTGTATTACTATTTTCCTTCCTTCCTCTTCCCACTCCTTCCTTCCTTCCTTTTCCCACTCCTTCCTTTTCCCACTCCTTCCTTTTCCCATTCCTTCCTTCCTTTTCCCACTCCTTCCTTCCTTCTTTCCTTCCTTCCTTCCTTCCTTTTCCCATTCCTTTCTTCCTTCCTTCCTTCCTTCCTTCCTTCCTTCCTTTTCCCATTCCTTCCTTCCTTCCTCTGCCCACTTGCCAGCAGTTCAATCCTGAATAGTTCAAAGTTGACTCGGCCTTCCATCCTTCTGGGGTAGGTCAAATGGGGACCCAGACTGCTGGGGGCAAAAGGCTGACCCTGTAAACCGCTCAGAGAGGGCTGCAACGTCTTAAGCGCTCGTGCTGATGCTTATATACCCCTCTTGCCAACAGGGGTGAAGCCTGACAAAACACTTGGGGTGTAATATACTTAGGCAACCTGTCTGCCTCCTCCTCCTCCTCCTCCCATCGATGTAGGAATTTTGGTTAGCCCTGTCTGAACTTTGAAAGGACTCCTGTTTGCACCCACCCACCCTTGTCTCTTTCCCCCCCCCCTGCAGAAATATCTCCTTCCCCTGATCGTGGGAGGCAAGGAAGACAGGAAACAGTTGCAGAGGATCGAGTCAAGCATCTCCGAAATGAGTGGCAGCGTGACGCAGACAGGTAAGAGATTAATGATCCCATCAGCTCCTGCCCCTCACAGCCCCTCTCCCGGTGTCTGCCCCCCGCCCTCGCCAGCTCCCTTGCCTGACTGCCTTCCTTCCCCCCCCACACACACACCCCTCCTCACTTTATGTGGCGACTTCATTTATCTGCTCTGAGAAATCTGTTCACATTTGCAAATGAAGCCGCCGTCATTTCGGTTTAATTTGAAATTGCTTGTTTACTGTCGGCGCAGCCTCAATTAATTATGTTTTTACCGAAAGGCTCCCAACCTCAGAATATTAATAAGGGGAATAAAATGACAGCCTTTCGAAGGGGCTCTAAAGTTCATTTTTAATTTCTGCTTCTTGGAGTATTTTCTTTGGGGTCGGGTATTTTGGTTTCTCTCTCTCTCTCTCTCTCTCTCTCTCACACACACACACAGAGAGAAACACACAGACAGACACACTCATATAGATGTATTGATCTAATGAAAATGGCACCTGTTTCCCTCTTCTCAAGTCACATTTTTCCTTCCAAGAATTCAGCGAGGGTCAGGAATGCCTGTAATTATGAAGCTTCTTCTGACCCCTTCAGCTTCCTCTGTTATTGATTCTATAGGACACTGTTTATTATCCATGCCCCATGAGATGGCCTAGATTAGCTGCTTCTGTCATCCTGGTGGAATGTTTTCTTTACAAGCCTCATTATTGGACCAGAACTCCCGAATTACAATTCTGAACCAAGTCCTCCCCTCTTACCCACAAAGCTCCTTTTTCTCCAAATGAGAGTTTTCGCCCCAATGTTGGATCATCCTCGGTCCAGCTTTGCAGAATTGGACACACGCTTCCCCCCAGATGGGTTGCGTTGTAACGCACAGCACTGGAGCCCCCTACTGCAGCATCCACCTGGGCAGCTTGGTGATGGGTAGACTTTAACTCCCAGAATTCCCTAGCCAGCCTGGGTTTCATCCAGGAAGCCATCTGAGGTGGGGGGAAGCACCTGAGAGATTGGAGGAGAGAGGCAGAGTTGAACAGGTGATAGGAACATAGTTCATGTATTCCATTGGGGAGGGGAGGGAAGGTCAAATGTCCCACTGTCAGCTCATGAAGCTTGGATAGGAAAGATGCAGCCATGACGGACATAAGGAAGGAAAGGAAAGGAAAGGAAAGGAAAGGAAAGGAAAGGAAAGGAAAGGAAAGGAAAGGAAAGGAAAGGAAAGGAAAGGAAAGGAAAGGTCAGATGTCCCACTGTGTGAGCTCATGAAGCTTGGATAGGAAAGATGCAGCCATGACGGACATAAGGAAGGAAAGGAAAGGAAAGGAAAGGAAAGGAAAGGAAAGGAAAGGAAAGGAAAGGAAAGGAAAGGTCAGATGTCCCACTGTGTGAGCTCATGAAGCTTGGATAGGAAAGATGCAGCCATGACGGACATAAGGAAGGAAGGAAAGGAGGGAGGGAAGGAAGGAAGGAAGGATCAGTTGTCTCATTGCCAGCTCATGAAACTTGGATAGGAAAGATGCAGCCATGACGGACATAAGGAAGGCAAGGGAGGCAGGGGAAGAGGGAGGAAGGAAGGAAGGAAAGAAACTAGGAAACCTCTGGAAAGATCTCATTAGCCTTTCTGGGGAGGGGGTGAGGAAGACAGATCCTACTGTGTCTTCAGGGGATCTCCGCCCTCCAGTGAGGCCTGGATTCTGCTGGGTTTTGGCCCCAGCTTCCTCCCTGGGCAGCCAGCACAAGAGTATTTTTCCTTGCCTGCCCTGGAGGCAGATAAATTACCCTGACGCTGCACCCATTCAGAGAAGCCGTGCAAATCATAGGCGGTCATAATTAGAAGGGAGAGGTTTCAGACGGATACCCTGTGAGCTACAGACACCTTTACAAAGGGGAGATAAAGTAGGAACGATACAGCGCAGGTAGATTACGCAGAGCTCAGATAAATTATAAGCAGTTAGAGGAAGTGGAAGCTGGGAAATAAATCAGACCGGGCAAGGAATGTGGAGATCTGCCGCTCTGCGTTCGAGGACTCTCTCGTTCTTTTCCTTTTGTGCCTCTCCTAATTTAATCATCTTTTCCCTCTTTCGTTATGCAGTGACTCAGCTTCAGACCACTTTAGCCTCCGTCCAGGAGCTGCTGGTTCAACAGCAGCAGAAAATCCAGGAGTTAACCCAAGAACTGGCTACCTCCAAGGTATCTCACTTTTTGACGCCCGTTCAATCTTTCCAAGCAATTTACCTAAAATTTTGTGAGCCTTTCCTCCCTCCCCCTCCCCTCCCTCCCAAATCCCAATCAGATGGCTGGAAAAGCCCCCCCTCCCCCATTGACAGCCCTGTCCCAGAAAGGCTGAATCGAGCCTCCATGTTCAATAGCAGTCTAGCTCATTGCCAGCACCGACTGAAAAAAAAATCTCAAGGGGTCGGTGAATGGGTTTTAATGGAGAAACAGCCAAAAAATGACTTAAGTGGTCCCCTTACCTAAGGAGTCGGCAACCTTAAACACTCACAGAGCCACAAAGGTCCTAACCAGAGGACCTTCTGGATTCTGGAGCTGACCAGACTCTATGGCAGTTCCCCCAACCATAGAGTCTCCTAGCGTGGCGTCCTTTTTCCTCTACCTGAATGAATTGTGGAGCCGACCGGTGACAGGGAGCCCTAACAGAGGGATGAAAGAGCCACATGCGGCTCCAGAGCCACAGGTGTTGAGTCATAAAATATTTCTATGGTCTTTTTGAGTTGCCAACAGAAAAGGGAGTGGGGGAAAAGGGATTTGAAAGAGCAGTGCGACAGCTTGCAAACTGAAACTGCATTCCATAAATGTTTTCAAAGATAGTAACTAGGTGACCGAAGTTTCTGTCGGGGAACATTCTAACTGTTGACTCTGGGCTATGGGGGGTGTCCCATTGGAGAATATGAATGAGGATACACCCAGGGGTGGGGGAAATTCTGGGTCAAGGGTGACAATGAATGATGTGCCTCAGAGTCGGCTAAACCAAGGCAGTGCCAGACATGCTTACTTCTAATAAATTTTCTTTAAGTTTTGGAAGTTTGGCCAGAGACTCATGATTTAAATGGGGGTAACTGCTGGGATCCTGACCGCAGGTTGCTGACCCCTGCCTTACCTCCATCGTTTAGGAGACGGTCCGTGGGGCAGATGGGGGTACACCCCAAGCCAGGAAACCACCACCACCACCACCCCATCCGTGTTTCATTTCATGCCCTCTTTTAGTTGTCTTGGGTGGCCTGCAGCCAGGCAGGAAACAGGATTTTGGTCTGAAGGATTACTATTAAGAGCACATGTCATGCTTTAAGGAAAAGGCAGGGGGGCTTCAAGGATGGGGAAAAGTTCAAAAGACTGCCCCCCCCTCCCCAGTATTATTTTTTTTTAAATACACAAACACACACATCTTAATATAGCGGCACTCCGCCCTACCGATCAAAAACTTTCTACAGAGAGGGAGAGAGAGAAATTGAGGAAGAGGCTTGGCTGAACTCATCAACTGCAGAGTCAAAAACAAACGGGAAAAATAAGAGTTTTCTCAGCTGCAGTGTTAAGTTTTTCTATCCGCTTATTAGCGGCAGGTTGTAAGCATTAAAAAGAGAGAGAGAGAGAGGCTTGAAGCAATTAAATGAAATCTACACCCAGTTTTGTTTTTTGTTTTTTCAAGGGGGGAGGTGAAGGAGAAGGGGTGAAGGCCAGGCTCCAGACATACATTTTCCACTCAGTGTGTTTGTGTGTGTGTGTGTGTGTCTGTCTGCTGGGTTGGTTTCCCTGTATGTTTAAAAGAGGCTGTCTTTAAAAAGCCCCAGATGTTCAGGCTTTCTTTCTGAAATCCTCTGCATCTGGCAGCAGATGTGCCTTGGCAGCCCAGCCGGTTGGAAAGCTCTCTCTCCCTTCATGTACTAGGCTTTGAAAGCACCGGGAGAGCCAAAACGGTGGCTTGGAGTGGGGAGATCTGGCATTCCCTGGGGAACCACATCTGGGCCTGCTTTGCCAGCTGTGTCAATGCCAGACCTTGGAGCCCAGCTGTTTAAACCTTACAAGCAGCAACCTGCAAAGTGGAAGCCCTGCTTGGAAATCCCAATTCCATTCATTCTGAGCTGGGTCTACAGAGTGGTGCTTTTTTTTCAGGCAGGTGTGCCCTACCTCCCGTGGCACCTCCTGCTAATTCAGGCCTCTCCCCCCCCCCCCAGTTGAGTCTGGCAGCTGAAACCACAACACCACACTGCCCCTCCCCAGGACAATGGGGCAGAAGTAATCTCTGCTGGATCAGCTCTCCTGCAAAGTGGTCAATCAGAATAGAACTGGGCCTCAGAGGTTGTCTGGTCCAAGCTGGAGACCCTACACCATTCCAGACAAGTGATTGTCCAGTTCTCTTCTTAGAAGCCTCCAGAGATGGAGTACCCACAGCCTCTGGTGGCAAGTAGTTCCACTGCTTAGTTGTCT
This sequence comes from Hydrophis major, assembly GCA_033807585.1. Classification (NCBI taxonomy): domain Eukaryota; kingdom Metazoa; phylum Chordata; class Lepidosauria; order Squamata; family Elapidae; genus Hydrophis; species Hydrophis major. The sequence goes on along the minus strand of CM066342.1, from coordinate 11,298,286 downwards.
TCACTGTTAGGAAGTTTCTCCTTTGTTCCAAGATTGCTTCTCTCCTTGATTAGAACAGAATAGAATGAGCTGGAATGTCAGAGTAGATTCATTAACTGGCAGAGACATGGTTAACAAAGTCAGCAAGTGAGGAAGCATGGCAGCAGACCAGCCAATGGGAGCGGACCGCCTGGGTGTGGCTTGGCTCTGTGTGCTTTGCTGAGAATTGAAAGTGAAACTAACTTGCTTGCTTGCTGAAACTGATCTCTCTTCTGAGCCACTGCTTGTCTTTTTACTTATGTTACCTTAAAAGAATCGACAAACAGTCCTGTGTAATCTTTACTCATGTTATCATGTTGATAAAGAATGATCCTGCTGAATCCGTCACCTTTGTGTTTTCTGGACTTGAATTTCTGCTGCAAACCTTAACATGGAAGGGACCTTGGAGGTCCTCTAGTCCCCCTGCTTAAGCAGGAGACCCGATACTAGGGGGTCTTCAAACTTGGCAGCTTTAGGACTTGTGGACTTCAACTCCCAGAATTCCTCCTCCAGTCATGTTAGCTCAGGAGTTCTGAGTTGAAGTCCACACGTCTTAAACTTGCCAAATTTGACGGCCTTTGCCTAGACTCTTCTGAAAAACATCCAGTGGTGGAGCACCCATGATTTCTGGAAGCAAGCGGTTCCACTGGTTAAATTGTTCTAACTATCAGGAAATTTCTTTAATTCTAGGTTGCTTCTCTCCTGGATTAGTTTTCATCTATTATTTCTTGTCCTGCCTTCTGGTGCAACCTCTCAACTCCTGGAAGATTGCTACCACGTCATCCCTAATTCTTCTTTCCTTTAGACTAGCCAAACCCAAATCCTGCAACTGTTCTTCATATGTTTTTGCCTCCAGGTCCTTAATCATCTTAGTTGTCATTACTTAAACTGTTCTGGACCTTGAGATTCTAATGAGCTGGTGTGGTTGATGGATAGATCAGAGGTCCAGAGGTACGTAGAATTATGCAACGCCTGAGTTTTGACTCCAGCCACTATTTTGCCTCTTAGGCCACTACATCGACTAACTGGATTTTGGAATCTCAGAGTATCAGTGAGCTGAAGTCGGAGATCTACTCGTTAAAAGGGCTTCTCCTGAACAGGTAGGAAATAAAAGGACCTTTTAGAATAACTTTTATTGTCACTTTGAATGTACACTAAATCAGCATACATTAAAATGAAATTTTGTTGCATACGAAAATGAGGTCCGGGTAATAGAGCCACATCTCAACCTAGCTAAAACAAAATACAAATTCTTCTGGCTTCAACCTTTGAAAACACAATTCAGAGACTCCCTTCGACCGTCTGCATGTTTCTCTCCTCTGTATCCTTCCACACAATCTCTTCACAGCAGCCAATGGGGCTGGCCTTTCATCGACCATTCGGTTTTTGGGGGGCTACCGATTCAGTGGCTTTATGTAGTTTACGAGAGGCTCTCGGGATCATTTATGTTATTTTAGATATATTCAGCTTTGGGGGTCCTCCTAGAATCCTCAGGAGGTGAAATTAAAATGGTCTATCCTTTGGAAATGGAACAGCTTTAAAACAAATTAGATGCAGGTCACAACACAGATGTACAAAAGTAGTTGCCTTATAATAGGAATGGAATGGAGCGGAGGGGAACAGAACAGAACAGAATAGAATAGAATAGAATAGAATAGAATAGAATAGAATAGAATAGAATAGAATAGAATAGAATAACAGCATTGGAAGGGATCTTGGAGGTCTTCTAGTCCAACCCGCTTCTCGGGCTGGAACCTATATACTTTCAGACAAATGGTTATCCAATCTCTGCTTAAAAACCTCCAGTGCTGAAGCATCTACAACTTCTGGAGGCAGGTTGTTCCCCTGATTAAATTGTTCTAGCTGTCAGGAGAACTGAATAAGGTTGTTTTTCACTGAAGGAACCTTCTAGTTTGACACGAGCAAGGGCTCAGGAATTTGCTATTTGCCCACGGAACTCTGTGCCCCAAGACATGGGGACAGCCACCTTGCAAAGGAATTTAAGCAATGTGAACGACCCATAGATACCAGTAGCCCAGCAAGGAACAAGGAGGCCAGCGGAACCAGTGAATGTGACAGCACTCGATTTAATCAACTGGGAGTTTAGGCTAGAGTAGATGATCCTCAGGGACCACTCACAGTTTCCCTCTAATTAAAGTAATGAATGAGATTTGGTCCCAACATGTCCCAAGAGTGAATCCCAGGCTGACAGTGCTCCCACTGTCCCATGGAGGACCAGGACTCATGGAGGTGCTTCACTTGTGGCTTGTGTCAATTTTTTTTTTCCCCCCGCATCCGAGGTGCATTTTGCTGTGGAAGGAACACCTGACACACTGAAAAAACTGCAGTGCGGTTTCTTAAAACGGTTTAATACGTTTAAGGGCAAGGCTGAAAATGAAAGTAGCACCTCCAAGGGGTTCGGGACACCATAGTATTTGGGGAGAGCAGAAAAAAGCTCCTTTGTTATTTGCCAAATTCTTTTATCACACCGACTCCCTCAGAGGGGAAGGTGGCACTGATGAGCTGTGGGGAGAAGAGAGGGGCCCCTGAGACAAGCCCCCCCCCCTCCCTTCCTACCACAAAGTGTCCCCCCCTCCCCCATTTCAATATTCAGTCCTTGCTGGAAGCATCAGGGCGAGCTAGCACAAGGGCAGCCATGCTGTATCTGTGTGTCCGCGGGAGGACATCTTGTCATTAAGGAGAAATTCATTTATTGTTTAGTGGGACCAGGGATGTGCGCTGGTGTGCTAATGCAGCCAGGGAGATAAGTGCTCTTGGAAAATATATTTTCTTAAAATAAATAAACAGAGGGCTCCCGGCCCTCCCTTGCTGCCATGCCAGGAGCCCGTGTCACGGGATGCAAGGAAAAAGTCTCTAAATTGAATTTCTGATAGCATTGAGGACACTGGTGAATGATGGGGGGGGGGGTTGGCCGTTGCTTCTTCACAGGCAGAGGACAGGGGAGTTCCAGAGAGGGGGATCAGGAGGGGTTCAGGGGTCAAGCATGGGGGAGGAAGGGGGAGAGTATTCTGACATGGGGACGGCTTTTGGGTGATGGCCAGATATTCCAGGGAATCCCGGAGCAAGAAAAATAAATATGCCTGCTTGAAGAATAGAACTGCTCCAAGGTCAGTTAGATGCCCTGAGATGAATCCTGTCTTGTAACGTGAGCCCACTACAGGCCTCCAGCAGGGATCCAGGACCGCTCACTGCAAGAGAAGAGTTACACTAATACAGTAGCGGGATGCAACCAGTTTGGTGAGCGTGTGCATCTTCTAATGTGTGCTTTGCGCGTGCGTGCAGCGTTCAAAAATTGCCCATTTTAAGCTTAAAAACTTACCTTCTAGGTCAGCTCTAGTGAGTAAAACTGATGTACAGCAATCTCTAAGGGAACGTCTCTTGCCGGTCACATGTACCCGACCCATTAGAGCAGGGAGGTAGGAAATGTTGCGGGTCCCAGCCCTGAGGGAGATACACCTGGTGGGACCCAGAAGAAGGGCCTCCTCCGTGGTGGCTCCCTCCCTCTGGAACATCACCCCCCCAGAGATTAGAATGGCCCCCTCACTCATACTCTTCCGAAGGCCCTGAAGACCTGGTTCTGCCAGCTGGGCCTGGGGAACCCAGAGCGGGATAGAGCCCATCAAATGGCTTGTGTGATCTGCTGTCATCGGGGCAGGGGATGGTTGGGAATTGGGGTGTGTGTGTGTGATTTTTTCTTTATCCTTAATTTCCATCATGAACCTGTCCATTTCGGCACATTCTAATATTGTTTTTAATACCTTTTCATCTGTAGGTATACTTTTGTTTTCCCAGTTTTGTACATATGTGATTCTAGAATGTGATTGAATGCCCTTAAGACGTCCTTCCCTGGAAGCTGTAGAAAGAAATTTGTGTGTGTGTGTGTGTGTAGTTGACCCTGAGATGACTTCCTATTGCAGTGATTGGATTGAAGTAACTGAATAGTGTCCCTCCCAGAATTTTTTTTCCTTCTCTGTCTTAAAACAAATAAGCCCACCTGCTTCTTTTTCTCCCCTTTCTTCTCCAGGAGGCAATTTCCTCCCTCGCCATCAGCCCCCAAAATCCTCTCCTGGCAAATGCCAGTGAAGCCCACTTCCCCTTCCAACCCGGTGACCAACAACCACAACACCAGCAGCGATATCTCTCCGGTCAGCAACGAGTCCAACTCACCTTCGCCCGTCAAGGAAAACCACAGCCCCGAAGGGACCAAAGTGGGCTGCCACCTCTTGAGCCCCACGGAAGAAGGGGAGCCCGTGATCGACCTGATGGGCCAGGTACGGATGGAGGTACAAGGGGAAGAGGAGAAGCGGGAGGAGCAGGCCCGTATAGAGGAGGAAGAAGAAGAGGACAATCGCCCAGATGAGGAGGATGTCCAAACAGAGGATCGGCGAGGAGGCGACGGGCAGATAAACGAACAGGTGGAGAAGCTGCGGAGGCCCGAAGGTGCCAGCAACGAGAACGAAATTGACTAGCTCGGGGCGCTCCCACCGTTCTCCCCCTCCCGCTCCACCCATCTCGATCTTTCTTCGCCAAGGCTCCGATCGTCCCCTTGCCTCACTTCTGTGGTTCGCCCCGATCTCACCCCGCCAAGCAGGTGACGGGCCCTCCCTCTCCCTCCCTGCCTCTCCCCCGCTTCCGCCCCCATTTCCATCCGGGTCTCCTCTCGCTCTCCTTCGGCAACCGGACCTCCCTCCGTGAGCCCAGCTGCTCTGCTCATCCGCTTCCCCTCCCCCTTTGTCCCCAAACTGACTCTCCCCCCCATCCAGCTGCAAGCACAAACATTTCCATTGGCGGGTGGGGGATCTCTCGTTCCCCCCACCCGTCCTTCATCTCGGGGGGGGGGGGAAGCTTCTGGTGTTCCTCAACCCCCCCCCCCTCAGTCTTTATTTATTGCATTCTGCCTGGCTTTGCCGATGACTCTTGCGGAAAGGCTGCTGGTGCCCGAGGGGCAGCTTGGGGATTTCAGGCTCAAGGCAACCCTCCCCTCCCTTTTCCCTCCCCCCCCCCTTTCTTGAACCCCTTTCTCTCCCCCTTCTTGCTTTTTCCGCCATCAGAAGCTCTGCCTGCCGCTCTCCACGGATGCCCCTCTTGGCCGAGGAGACCCCCCCCCGCTTGGCACGGTTCCCCCAGTGGAGCTATGTCCATCTTCCCCTCATTGATGGGGAGGGGTCCCTGTGTGTGTGACCCTCCCCCTCCTCCTCCCACCCTCCCATCTTTGGCCCGGTTGGGTGGAGGAAAGAAAGCGGGTTTGAGAAACCCCAGTTTTCTGGCGTCGTGTCCTCAGGTGTCGCCACGGTGTCGGTTTCCGTTCCCGTCATTAAAAGAGCACTCGAAAGCAGTGACAAACATCGCGGGCCTCGTCTTATTGCTCTTGGTCCTCTCCAGGAGGGCACAGCGAAACATGCTCATCTGTGTGATCATGTATAGGATTCCAGTATAAAATATGACTGTATATAATTGTAATAAATATGAGTTAACACTGTTTCATGCTCGGTGGTGGCTGATCTATCTCTGCCTTCCTTTCTTTTTCTTGTCTTGTCTTGTCTTCCTTCCTTCCTTTTCTCCCTCCCTCTCTTTCCTTCTTTTCTTCTTTTCTGTCTTCTCCTTTCCTGCTTCTCTCTTTCTTCTCTCTCTCCCTCCTTTCTTCTCTATCTCTCCCTCCTTTCTTCCTTGCTTTTTTCTTCTCTCCCTTCCTCCTTCCCTCTTTCTTTCTATCTTTCTTTAGCTATTGACTGTTTTCACTTGAGAAAACGGAGCAAACGGACTTGGGGGTGGGATTGTGTCGCTGTTGGATCCGTCAGAAAGCGAGCCAATTATTTTAGTCTTCAACAGCCGGAATTCCACCCTCTTCCTTTACGGAGACCTTCTCTTTTGCTATTTCTCCTTTAACTCTGTGGTTCCTTTTCTTCTGGTTCTGGATGATCGTAGAAAACGAGGCGGCGTAAATCAGGGTCAGCTTGTGAGAACACACAGCTCTTATTCTCACCTGGGACAAAGAATTTGGGATTTTTTGCTTTCTTTCTTTTTTTTGCTATTAAAAAAAAAGGGCGGGGGAGGCTTTTAAATTAACCAGGTTGATGTGTGTTGGTCTGCCAGGATGCGACTTGGTTCACATTTCATACCAGCTGTCATTGCAAGTTTGCCCATTTGAGAATCTTGCTTAGTTGGTGAACCAAAGTCAACTCTGACATCATCCACTCACTCACCTGTTTGTTAAATTGTGGTTTAGGCTACAGGTGGCTTCTTAAATTTGTCTGTAAAGCGGCTCCCCTTTTTTCCTCTCTAAAAAGCAAAGTACCCAGTTTACCAGTTGGGGAGCCCAAAGGTGATTCTATTTAAATTTATCATAGCAACGAAGATGTCTGCAAGGGGAAATGAAATCCCCTCTGTGTGTGTGTGCGTGCCTGCCTGCCTGCCTGTGCAGCTATGTACAAGGAAGGAGGCACTATACCACACAGCTCCTCATCTAACCAATTGAATTGTAAAAAGCAAATTTCTGGCTAGGAGATTGCGGGAAGCATATTTTAAAAAAAAAAACACGCACAAAAAATACCAACTAGGAGCCAGCCTCTGCTGAGACGGCACAACTTAATAGGTCCAATCATTACTTAGGGAGGAAATCCTTTAAAAACAGAGACACCCCCTCGCGCGCACACACACACCAAAAAAATAAAATAAAGGCAGGCAGAATAATAGCCAAATTTATTTGATTTTCCTCCCCCCACTTCGAATGATACTTGCAGCCGATCCGATCCCGGAGCATTGATCTCGCAGCTGCCTTGCTTTGACCTCTGGCAGATACGAACGCCGGGGAGTTAGTTCCCCACGGTTTTCTCCCCCGAAGCTCTGGATATCTCCGAGATCTGTAGATAGCTGGCTGGGGCAAGGCAGGATCATTTTATGAATCACTTCTTGCAAACTCTGGCTTGCTGGTGGTGGGGAGGCCGAGAAACTCGGGACGGGGCAGCCTAGGTGAGGTGCTCTCCTCCTCTTGCAGAGCTACTGCATGGAGAGAGAGAGAGAAAGAGAGAGAGAGAGAAAAAAGAGGGGTGTCCCTGCCTGTTATTCCCCTGTCCCTGCCAACCCCAAGTCTGGTACTGGAGGGGGAATACATGCAAGAGGGAGAGAGAGAAAGAAGGGGAAAAAAAGAAGGGATTGTTCCACTACTGTATTTAGACCTGTTATTGAATGTGGTGATTTCTCCTTCCATAAATGGATGAAAAGGCAGGCAATTTCCCCCCTCGCTCTCTCTCTCTCATGTTCACGAGGAACGTTAAACATTTTGCTAAAAGAGGGCAAATTTTTTTCTTTCTTTTTTTTTTTGAAGAGGGCTCGGGAAGCACATTCCCCCCCCCCCTCTTCTTCACCTCCCCGCTTAGCCGAGAATCCTTGTCAGATACAAACAGCAGGTTCAAGCGCAGGGAGAGGGCATACAACAGGGAGCATTAGGCGTCACAAAAAAAAAGAAGAAACAGGCCAGGCCAGGTGAAAAATGAAGGAGCAGGAAGGGAGAGTTTGGAAGTGGAGGGCAAACTCAGATTGTTGAACTTGATAATCTGTGTTTTGTTTGTTTTTTTCCCTTGGTGGCTTATTAAAAGATCCAGCTGAACGGGGTTTTTTTTTGGAGGGGGTGAGAGATTGGCTTGTATCTCTCCCCCTCCCCCCAATTTAAGACCAGTTTAAGGCACAGGCTGTCCTTTGGATGAATTATTAAAATCTCCAGGCCATCTATATTTTGCTCAAGAGGGACACCCATCTTCGTTTCTGATTTTGGATTATTATTTTTTTATTTTTAAATCCAAAGTCAGCCTTTGGGCCCTGCCGTAATTATTGGGCTTGGAAAACAAACCTGTGCAATTGGGATATTTTTATTTATAAAAATATTTCCCCTTTCCTAAAGCAGAGCCTTGAATGTCACGTTGGAAAGTGAAGCATTTTCTTAAGTCAGGTCAAACCGTAGATGGGAAAGTGGTCAGCCAGAAAGGCAACAGTTTACATTGCAGGCATAATAATAATAATAATAATAATAATAATAATAATAATAATAATAATAATAATAATAATAATAACAACAACAACAACAACAACAACAATAACAACATTGCAGGCATAATAATAATAATAATAATAATAATGACAACAACAACAATAATAACAATAATAACAATAATAATAACAATAATAATAACAATAATAATAACAATAATAATAACAATAATAACAATAACAATAACAACATTGCAGGCATAATAATAACTAACAATAATAATAATAACAACAACAATAATAATAATAACAAAAATAACAAAAAAACCCACTCAGCTTTGTTTCCAACTAGAAACTATTGCATTTGGGGTGTTCGTTTGGCTTGTAAATCTTCATCGGTTGATTTATAGGCTGCCCTTCCTTGAGGGGTTCAAAGCTACTTGCTGAGTGCTCTCTTTTCCTATTTTTTTTTTTTTTTAATCTCTAACAAACCACCTTGTGAGATAGGTTTGGGGGCTGGAAAAAAAGTGACCGGTTCATTTGAATCGATTAAACTTGAGTTTAATTTGGCCCCAGGATCAATGCTGGTTACTCGCCTCTCAGCAGTTCTGTCTCCCTGCTTGGGATTGTCTCTGTCTACTTTTTTGGACACAAAAATCGGCCTTTTAAGGCCATGAGAGGTGAAACAATAAATCATGGTTGATAAGCTCTAGATAAACCGTGTGGATACAATTAGGCTATAAGCCCAAACCACACAAAGTTTATTGGGGGAGGTTTTGTGAAACAAAGCCAGCTCTACAAAGTGTCGCTTGCTTGACTCTTACGGGGTGTGTGTGTTTGTGTGTTTTACCTACCCACAAACACAAGTCCATCAAACAGGCTTTCGGTTGTATAACGTTTGCGAGCCGCAGGTGTGGCTGTGGTGCTGTGCCAGGTTTTGAACGTTGTGTGTGTTGTTTTAAACAGTTTTAAACAGTGACCCTCCCCGCTGGCTGCGTGATGTGCTCGGACAAGAAGGAGGGAGAAATGCGCCCTGTGTCCCTGCACCTTTGATAGCTGCCCAGGGCAAACTTCAGTCCAGCCATGGCCTCAGGGCTGCATTGGTTGGATTTCAGCCTGCTGCCTTTAATACCTAACTGGGGTACAGAGGGTCAGGGACCTTCCTTCCTGAATGACATTTGGCTTCGCCTTGAAATCGGAGGAGGAGAAGGAGGAGGCTGTAGCCAGGCTGGAAGAGAAAGTCCAGCTCTTTATTCTCCCTTTCCTTAGAAAAATAATATCTGTCACCCAAATAAGGTAAAAATATTTGAAATGGGGCAGAAGCTCGCTCGCTCCCTCGAGGGCTCTTCTAGAAAAGGAGATTATCCCGTATTTTCTCGGCAAGGCTTTATTTCGGTCGTTTCGCAGCTCTCCTCCTGGGCACGAGAAGTTCACAGGCTTTGTTGGCATCGTGGGCACCGACCCTCCCGTCCTTCCTCTCCGACCAAGCGGACGTCCTGCGGAGGGATTTAAACTCATGGGCGCTCAAAGAGACGGTCCCTGCTGTTGGTGTGGCCCAGACCTCCCTCCCTCCCTCTCTCTCTCTCTCTGTGCCCGGGTGGCACCCCTTCACAGGCTGGAACACGGTGAGCCCTGTGTCATCCGCCAAAGGATGGGGCTGGCCCCTTGGAGGATCTCTGGCTGTTGACTCAAAATCCTCCTGTTTATTTGGGTGCCTTAATTTCTTTTGTTTCTTCCCTGCCAAAGAGGAAGAGGGAGAACTGTCATTTCCCCTCTTCCGCCTTTCATGCTGGGACTTGAGGAGTTTGCCTGGCCTTGAAAATCTGCCCTTCAGATGTGTTGATATAGAATAGACTCGGAATAGAATAGAAGAAAGAGAATAGAATGGAATGGAATATAGAATAGAATATAGAAATGGAATGGAATGGCAAGGGAAATCAAGTCAGTCTGGACGGAGGCTTACAATCTTCCAGGACCCCTGGGTTGGACAAGTCCAAAAAGAGAAGGTTTTTCCACTGTGGCCACCCTTTAGTGGCAAATCTTAGCCCATCTGCTATCTGGCACCCTGTCTGAATAGAAGAGAATAGAATTAGAAGTAGGAGTAGAGTATAGAGTAGAATTAGAGCAGAATAGAATAGAAGTAGAGTAGAGTACAATGGAATGGAATGGAATAAGGATAGGATAGGATAGGATATGTTGCCAGGAAGGGCCCCCAACTTTTGCTTGAGTTTGGGGGTGGCCCATGCAGTCTTTTCTCAGCCCGGATTTTCTTGTGGGAAAGTTGCCAAAAGCAAGACATTGCTGACCCATTCACAGTCAGCTTCCAGGTCTCCGTGCCCTCTCTCTATAGCATCCTGCAGAAAGATTTTTCATTGTGGGATGATTTAGTCATTCCAGTCCAGTTGGGTGCCCCCGAAGTTTTCGCTAATTTCAGTTGGCTTTTTTTCCAAGTTGCCCCCAAGGAGAAAATTGATTTGTCTTTACGCAGAAATTTTTCAAGCCTTCGTTGTGGTTGTTTTTATCCCAAACCACCTACAGATCAAACTTTGAAATTATTCGAACATAGTGCCCTTCGATGCCAGCTTCCCCAGGTCGCTTCCACGAGTTTTAACTTTCTATCGTCGGAAGAAAGCAGCTAGTTCTGAGTCAGTTTGGGCCATTTTCAAATGGGGGCCTAATCCCCCCTCTGGGTTTAATTTTTTTTCCTCAAGCAAATGTTACATTGACACAATTAGTTTATTGTGTTTCTTCGTCAGAATTGCCTTCTGATATTCAGTTTTTTAAAAAAGTCTCATTTTGAAAGCTAACTGCATTCTGATCCGTTCCAACCACCCCCTTGGCACGTGCTAAAGAGGGTGGCAATACTTGTTTGTCTAGGCCCCACAGATTTCTCCAGGTCCCCAAATCCAGAGCAGGAACTGCGAGGGAGGACTCTCCGGCAAAGGCCAGGTGAGTGGTACACTTTTGGTCGTTCACTTCTCACACCCAGGTAGTAGGTAGGCAGGAAAGGGATGACTGAAGCCAAGTTCCTAGAAATTTTCTAGAAAGATTTAGAAATGTTCCACCACGCCTGCCTTTGTAGAGGTGCCACACATGAAACAATGCACAAGTTAATTTCTTTTACCTTTGGTGGCAAACTTTGGGCTTGGTCCCCACTTCCCTTTTAACTCCTTGAAGGTGTGAGCCAAGCCCCCTTCCTGGCCAAGGGCAGAGAGGGCGGGGATTCCTTCTGGAGACGATGCCTTGCGCCCCAACAGCCACTCTTGGTTCCCAGGGTGTTACAAAACGCATCGGCTTGCCTGGCGTGGGTGTAGGAGCAGCCTGTGCCAAGCAAGATGCTTGAAAGTGCCCTGCCCTCAACCCCAGCTGGATTGCCCTGCACCTCTAAGGTGTGGCTGGGAGCTACCTTCGTAGCCTTTGTGTGCATGCAAACACACACACACACACACTGCCTAACACCTTCTTTTGGCAAGAAAGCAAAGTGGCAAAGCATCTGGCTGGTGCAATTCTTCTCCCAAGCCAAGCAGGCCCATTGAAATTCCAGCAAAGGGCCAGAACTGGGAAGAAGAAGGAATGACACGGGGTGCCTGTTATTGCCACAGGGGCAAATCGGTGGCCTCGGGAGAAATCTGAGTTTGGGTAAATTTGAAGGCTCAGCTCTCCTTTGTCCCTTTATCTCATTTTCCCCACCCCCAAAAACTGGCGAGTAGAGCCTGCCTGTTTGGGTCAGAGAGGCTACTCTTTGCAGTTTTTTTGTTTTTTTTACTCTCGCTTGCATGAAAGTAGACTTAATCCCCCAGGAAGGTACAAGAAGCCTTTGGTAGCAACGGCACAGATCATCAATTAAAAAGATCATCAATTAAAAAGCCTTTTAACTGGATTAAAAAAAGGTGCTTTTGATGAATTGAGCTTAAAAAAGATTTACATGCTTTTAAAAATATTTGCTGTTCTGCCACAATTAGTAACCCTTTCCAAGAAACTTACGGCTTGGACAGAAGCAGGCTTTCTGTCGAGTTCCTTGCGTTATGTTTATCCAGACTGCTAGGAATGGATGAATGGACTGCTTAAATTCAATTTGTGTGCGGTCCAGTCGCTCTGAGTCCCAGAGGCCTGGGATTCACTCGGAGTTAATCCGAATTTTGACAGTCGGTGGATGTAAAAATGGCGTGCATAATAACCTCTCTGCAGGAAGGCCTTCCTCGCCTTTTCTAGCGGACTCATCGTTTTTTGGGGGAGGGGGGTTGGTTGGTTGGTCAGGAGCTGGCTTCCCCCAAAGCTTGGCGGGGCGAGGGACATCGCACGGCCCCTCCAAAGCTGTAATTGTCAACTAATTAATTGTGTTCTGCCCCGCTATGCAAGTTTGCAAATAGCAATTAATCCAATCTCCTGTGGCAAATAACATTTGGGCAGGAAAGTTGGGAGAGGCTTGGCTTTGCCTTTCTCTCTCTTTCAAGCTCTCTCTCTCTGTGTTTTATTTAGATTGTAGTCAGCTATTCTGGGTAACAGAAGGCAGCTCACTGTTCAAAAACAAGGAAAGCCCATCTGGCAGATAACAGATAATCAGAATTGGAAGGGACCTTATAAGTCATTTAGTCCAACCCCCCCCCCCCCGCCCAAGTGGGAAACCCTACACCCTTTCTGACAGAGGGCGGTCCAGTCTCTTCTTGAAAGCCTCCAGGGATGAAGCTCCCACAACTTCTGAAGGCAATTTTTGTTCTATGGGTTGATTATTCTCACTGTTAGAAAGTTTCTCCTTATTTCCAGGTTGAATCTCTCCATGGTCAGTTTCCATCCATTATTCCTTGACTGGCCTTCAGGTGCTTTGGGAAATAGCTTGACCCCTTCCTCCTCTCTGGGGCAGCCCCTCAAATATTGGAAGGCTGCTCTCCTGTCTCCCCTGGTCCTTCTCTTCCCTAGACTAGCCAGGCCCAGTTCCTGTAACCATCCATCATATGTTGTAGCCTCCAGTCCCCTAATCATCCTGGTTGCTCTTCTCTGTACTTTTTCTAAAGTCTCAACATCTTTTTTATAGTGTGGTAACCAAAACTGGATGCAGTCCTTTAAGTGTGGTCTTACTAAGGCTTTATAGAGTGGTATTAGTACCTCCCTTGATCTCAATTGTATCCCTCTGTTAATGCAGTTTAGGATTGCGTTGGCTTTTTTGGCTGCTGCTACACATTGCTGGCTCCTATTTAGCTGGTTGTTCACCAAGACTCCAAGATCCCTCTCACACTTCCTGCTATTGAGCCTGGTTTCACCCGGTCTACAGGTGCGCTTTTGGTTTTTCTTGCCTGAGTGTAGGACTTTCCTTTTCTCTACACTGAATTACAGAGAAGCCACCTTGGTTTTCGAGTCCAAGACCCTCCTCAAACGGGCTATGAGCCTCTTGGAGTTTGCTCAGTCTTCTTCAAAGGTGGAAGTAGGGGTGGGGGAACTCCTCAGTTCCTCTCACTGGTTGGCAAAGACCGGAAGAGTCACCGAAGACCTTTGTGGCAGGAAAGCAGGTTGGTTTGAAAGCTCCAAGCCAGTGGCTTTTAGCCTGCTGGGGTCTTGGCTGCTGACTCGCCTTCCTCAAACCACGTTGTGATTTTTGTGTGTGTGTTCCTTGGTTGATGTTTTGCTTGCCTTGCAGCCTGTCTCTGGGGTAGAAATGTGTCGTTCCTGTGCCTTTTTAAAGATGGCAGGAGGAAATCCCAAGGACATCTGGGGATGCAGAAGAGGGGTTGTTTTTCCCCCCTCCAGGAGCTCAGTGTAGGCATGAGGTTTAAAAATGGGAATTTAAATGCACCTTTGACCTCTTGAGGTTCATCTGCCCCACAACCTTGCTGACCTTTTTCATCAGGCCTCAAAGGGGAAACGTTGGACCCTGATGGTGAATGAAGCTGGTCTGTAAAAGCTGACAGGTAAACCTTGTCTTTCAGGCCTTTTTAATTGGTGTCTTTATCTCACACACACACACACACACACACACACACAAGGAAGGAAATAAAGACTTTTGAGCAGTCTGGGCTCAGGTTGGGGGAAGTTTTTTTTTTTTTTTTTTTGCATCTCCTACAGGCAGGCACAAATCTCTGAGATGGGGATAGCAGCAGTTCAGATAATGTGGGGTCCTTTGAGCCTTCTGAACTTGGTGGTTTTCTTTTCTTGCAGGCTTGCCCTGATGTCGTTACCTAGTTTGGTAATGAGATGTCTCCAAGCTTGGGAGAGCACTGAGGACCCCACAGTTCAACCCTGGGCTACAAATATGCTCTCTGTAGCTTCAGGTAATGAGATTTGGGGGAGTTGATGACAGCAAAGCCACCCCCGGGATGGCAGGGGGGGGTGATACAAAAGGGGGAAGTCGCAGCTGGGCAGAATCTCCTTTGCATCCGCGAGATGGGCTACGGAATCCAGCCCTCTTTCGGCTGCAGCGTTGTCTAAGAGGTCCAATTCCGTTCCAGCAGAAGACATTCAGCCCGGTGGTGCCATTTTTAATAAAAATGATTTCGACCCAGGCCTCTTTGGAGGCCCTTTTGCAGTGTGTGTGTGTTTTTTCCTACGGGAAAGTTTAATGGAAAAGCCCTTCTTTGTTAGAAGAGTCAGTTCTTTTTTCCATAGTTTCTAAATACTTTACAAAGCCATAAATTTTGTC